>VMKM01000952.1:0-205270 GCA_008360985.2 Macquaria ambigua | reverse complement strand
ATATATTTATTTATTTATTTCAGTAGTTTCTTTTCATTGTCTACATTGCTTTGATAAAGACAGATTAAGGACTTTTTAAGAATAAACATTTAATTGTCTATAAATATTTCTATTATTCACTTTCATCATAATCACTACTTTCTTCTTTCTTCTCCACAGGCCAGGTGACAGACCTGAAAGGTCACTTTGTAACTCAGGTTGCCATGGGTAAGGCCCATACGTGTGTGCTGACCAAGAGTGGTGAAGTGTGGACATTTGGGGTGAATAACAAGGGCCAGTGTGGCAGAGACACTGGAGCCATGAACCAGGCAGGGAAAGGTGAGCAGATGGACAAACACAGACATGCAAATACACATAACAACATACTGTATGTTATGTCTTACATATACGCACATTGTCTTTGCACTGCGCTCAATCTGATGGCTTTCTTGTCTGTGTGTGTGTGTTTGTTGTAGCGTTTGGTGTTGAGAGCATGGCCACAGCCATGGATGAAGACCTGGAGGACGAGCTAGAAGAGAAGGAAGAGAAGAGCATGATGTGCCAGCCAGGCATGCACAAGTGGAAGTTGGACCAGTGCATGGTCTGCACGGTGTGTGGAGACTGCACTGGCTATGGTGCCAGCTGTGTCAGCAGTGGACGGCCAGACAGAGTACCAGGAGGGTAAGAAGACACAAAAACTGGAAAGGGTGAAGGTGGTCATTACAGTAACTGTACAGCTCTTATCAGTATTTTATCAGTTAGTAAGTACTGTCGAGAGCCAAAAAATGCTCATCTGATTTGGGAGGATAATCTTTTAACTACATTTCTGGCTAAATTGTTTATCATAATGTGAATATGTAATAATATATTTATATATAATAAATATAAATAATTATATCTTTAAATGTAATATAATATATATATATATATATATATATATATATATGTATATGTGTGTTTGCTTCTGTGTACCAGTATCTGTGGCTGTGGGTCTGGAGAGTCTGGCTGTTCAGCGTGTGGCTGTTGCAAGGCCTGTGCCAGGGAGCTGGATGGTCAAGAGGCGAGGCAGAGAGGCATCTTTGACGCTGTGAAGGAGATGATTCCACTGGACCTGCTGCTAGGTATGCCAACTGACATCTCATATGACTTCATGCTCACCCCGCCGTTTTGCCCAGTCATTCACATGTCACATTAATATTTAGATCTCACCTGTGTCCCCACTCACATTGTTTACATTTCGCTTAAAGCCACAAGTCTGATAAATCATATGCATGTTAAAATCTCATGCACATACGTATGTGATGTGATATTCCAATTTTCAGTGGTTTGCAGTATGTTGATCCTCCGTTATTGACCAGAATAAATCACTGTCTTGAGCAGGGATGTGTGCAAGCTATATATCCTGCTCAGCTATGCCAGCACTTTGCTTATGCTACACATATCACACTGTCTGTTGCATTTGCTTGGATGCAGTATTTCGCACACTTGTCGTCGGCCATCCTTTGTTTTATTCTTGTGCTGTGCAGAGTCATTGCTTCACCATCACGTCTCTCCATCATTCATTGATGTGTGTCTTGTTTTGTCCTGCTCTGCTCCGTCTTCCATCCTCCTCCTCCTCTTCCTTCTCCTGCATCCTGTCTTGGCTGCCTGTACCTGGGGCCTTTTGTGTTTTCAGCTGTGCCTGTCCCTCCCCCTCCAGGAGTAAACATCGAGGAGCACATTCAGATCCGTCAGGAGGAGAAACGACAGAGGATCAACCGCCGGCACAGGCTGGAGGAGGGCAGAGGTATGAATCAGGGCTAAACAGAATGGGACTATGTTTAGGAAAGGGCTGTGTGGGGTTTTTTGCTTTATGAAGTTAAAATGTCTATGATACAGAATTTAATAAAAGCACAGGGAGAGTGAGAAGGTGGGAGTAGAGGTTAATGAATAGGGTGAAGCTGCAAACAGGATGTCCATCCCTTTTAGTTTTGAATAATTTTCAGGTGCTGTGTGAGCTTGAGTGTTGTGCCTTGGTGACTTCCCCCTTGCTTGTGTCTTTTATAATTTTTCAGTGTGTGTATTGTTGTGGTGTAGTATTACCATGTGTTCTTTCCCATTTGTGAGCATTGTGCATGCATGTGAAAGTTTCTTTCTCCCCCAGGCCCCCTTGTTTTTCCCGGCCCCATTTTTATGAACCAGCGTGAGCAGGCCCTAGCCAGAATAAGACCCCTTCAGGCACTAAGGCATAAACGGGACAAGCACAAAGGTACTACGGTCTTCACTAACTCAACGGGTGCAGAGACACCCCTTTGACTCATCTCCCAATCTGGCTGTCCCGCCCACCTCCTCTCTCACTCTCTGATGGCCGGACACTTATGTCTTCACCAGGTCTCATGGTAACAAACAATATAGCCTGTTGGCAAGATGGACTCACTGTCACTCACAGTGGAGACCGAAGCCTTTAGACCGGATTAAAGACCAATCTCAACAGACTGATTCCCTTTTGAATTTTAATAATTTTATGTTGCGTTAATTATGTTAAAATAGGAAAGGACTGAGGTACAATTAAGATTCAGTCTGTTATGCTAATTCATTTTCTGGTTTAACAGTTCTAATTCTCAGAGTAGGATGCCTGCTCTGCCAACTGCTCTTGTTTAGACCTAAATAGAAATCAATTGTCCTTGTCTGACTGGATTTACCATCACTCCCATAGCCGCTGATTTGTCACAACTGCAGCATTACAAGCAGACGAAACAGCGAACACTGGGGAGAGCAAGCTTTGATGAATGACAAGCTGACAAGTATGACACAGAAGGTGTTAGTTAGTTTTTAAAATACATGTTTTCGATGTGAAGCATCTCCTGAAAATGGCTTAGAAATCACTCACAAACATCGAAACATCTCTGAACTTGGCATAACATGAAGCTTTTCAGCACTTGACCATCAGACGAGTGAGTGTACGTGTTCATTGTCTGGAGTTACTTTTCTGAAGCTGAATATTCAACCAATGAACAACTGATATGTAAATGATTTCAGTTACGACCCTCATTTATGCTTCAGCAGCAACAACAGAACACAGTCAACCTATAGTTGTAGCTATTTTGAATTATTTTGTTTTGCCCTCTGAATCTCAGGCCCCTAGGGCTTTTTCTTTAAGAAAAAACAAGCAACCACAAGGAGGACAAAGGACACACAATGACACCTATAGCCTTCAATCTGTACTATTTAAAGTATTCAGAACAAAATATACTTTAGTTAACAAAAATATAAAATGTCAAACTCATGCAAACAGTGAATGAAATAAAACAGTGAAAAAAATAAAGCTACAAACTGTATTACTGCCTGCACAAATATAAAAAGCAGCTGGTATTTCTTGTCTGTAGATTGTGCACATCGGCAGGTGCATTGGCAGGTGCATCTGCCTGTCTGAGCTGCTGCTGCTGCTGCTGTTACTTTTCTTGCCAGTAGGTGGCACAGGTTGGAGTGGAACCTCAGGTCTGAAACCGCTGGCTAGGCCTGATTTTGGGTGCCTAGCAATGTACCCTGGTTGATGTTAAGCATCCATTTAACGTGTACAACTTGAAAACCTTCCCAATAGAAACTCATTGTTAAGGATAAATGGCTTGTTTTATTGTCCGACTGTTACACGTGGAAACAATGAAGCCACAGTGTATTGTGTTTCAGAGCAGCAGTGGTTTCCTCCTTAATGTCAGAAATTGACACTGTTCTACTTTGCTGAATAACTTTCCTTTTGTGGAACCATTCATTGTGGTTGATATATAGTTGTAAGTCTTAAGTTATTTGGAGTGCCTCCCCTGAGCATCCTTCTTCATGGTTTTACACTCATGAAGAGGAATGGGTGCTCCAAATCCCCCCCCACCAACAGTGCTGGTTTCTGTCTGTGACCTCCCAATAAGCTCTAAGTGTGCTTTAGATGTTATAACGAGCACTTCTGTTTACTCACTGACATTGCAAGTTGTATCCATGAGCTAAACTTTCAACCCTACCTTTTGAATGTTTGGGCCATGAGCCAGTCAATATTTATTTTACATTTACTGTGAAGTTCAATCATTAAAACCTAAAGCTCTTATCTCATCTGGCTGGCCTCGGTTACAGAGGTAAACCACACTAAGCTGGTTCCTGGTCCAAACAAGGTATTGACAGTCATTATATTTACTGTAATGCATGGGTCTATATCCAACTTTTTCCACTCACAAATCACACCTGTGACCTCTTACACAGGGCTCAGGGTAAACCAGATTTCCTCTTCTTCACTGAATGAAGAAAGATGTTAAAAAGAAAAATCAAATTATTTGCTCAACAAACAGTCTGTCCACCTGTAATGGGACTGGTTGCCAAAAGCCTTTCTGGTATAGAGGTGTTCCCTCGGTTCTATTTCGGCATGCTTTTCCCTTTTCTCCCTGTTTTCTTTTGAATCCTCTTTTCCCTCCAGCTCCGTTTTCCAGGACTGTGCAGAGGCATCCACCTCTGCGGTCTGAAGTTGCCACAAAACCTCACTCTGTCCCCGTTCTCTACTCGAATGTGCTGACTTGAGTGTTTGCCTTGTAGATGGTAGCAGTGAGCGTGGGGAGAAGGATGCCAGCAAAATCACCACCTACCCCCCAGGGTCAGTGAGATTTGACTGCGAGCTGCGAGCTGTGCAGGTCAGCTGTGGTTTTCACCACTCAGGTAGGTTAAATTCCCTCACAGCTGTCTTTGGTCAGGCACCAGGGTATATTTGTCTGTATATTATTTTTAAAATCTCTAACAAGAGTGGCTGACCTTGAAGTAAAGAAAGTGAGAAAATAACAGTCATGATTGTGTTGCTTTACAGTTGTGCTGATGGAGAATGGAGATGTCTACACGTTTGGTTACGGCCAACATGGGCAGCTCGGGCATGGAGACGTCAACTCCAGGTACTGCTTCTGTTGCCTTACGTGTTTAAATTTAATATGATATATGTTCAAGTGAAAGGAATTACTGGTATTTGTAATATATACAAATAGTTCATGGGAAAATAAAATACAGTATTTTATTGTCATTTACGCATTAAGTCATGGTAACAGAATGGAAACATATGAAATGCCAAGTGTGAAAGATTACATGAAATACGACGTTACCCATAATTCTACAGACCAGGAAGGGGTAACACAAAGTTTGTTGATGTTAGACAGGTTTTTAGGGAAGCTAGCCACTTGTCCGGGGTATTACAGGCCAACATGTGTTAATTCAGCTCAGTTGTTCCAGTAAAGATTGAGAAATATTAAGTCCAGAGTCTCGCTTTGTCATTTTATGTAGAAACATAAATAAACAAACTGCACTCATGTGGACACACAACCTAAACTAGATGTTTTCTATCTGCTAGGGGTTCTCCAACTCTGGTGCAGGCCCTTCCAGGTCCCAGTGTACAGGTGACAGCTGGCAGTAACCACACAGCCGTTCTCCTCATGGATGGGCAGGTCTTTACATTTGGCAGCTTCTCGGTAAGAAAAACATTGTCCCTGATACAATGTTTTTAATGTAATCAACTGCTTTTTTTTAGAGGGTGCAGAATTCCTGTTGGCATCTGAAACTTCATTTTTTACACATACAGTAATGATGGCACAAATGTTCATTCCTTTATACCTGTTTTGATATAGCTGACCATAAACTGCTCTAAAGAGTGAATATATATCTCCTGGTTTTTCAGAAAGGGCAGCTGGGCAGGCCAATCCTAGACATGCCCTACTGGAATGCCAAGCCATCTCCCATGCCCAACATTGGTGCCAAATATGGACGAAAGGCCACCTGGATTGGTGCCAGCGGAGACCAGACGTTCCTGCGGATCGATGAGGCTCTTATCAACTCCCATGTCCTAGCTACTTCAGAGATCTTTGCCAGCAAACACATTATTGGCCTTGTGCCCTCCTCTGTGTCTGAGCCGCCTCCATTTAAATGCTTGCTTATCAACAAAATGGATGGAAGCTGCAGGACCTTCAATGACTCTGAGCAGGAGGACCTGCAGGGATTTGGCCTGTGTCTGGACCCTGTGTATGATGTCATATGGAGGTCAGTCCAAGGACTATACAGAGCAGTAAAATCCATTTGTGTACTATTTATTCCAAGTTTTAAGATTTAGTTAAAATGCCCTACAGATAAGATGAACCCCTTCCATGTGTTATCCCTGACCGTGGCCCTCTGTGTGCTTTTAAGGTTCCTTCCAGTCTCAAGAGAGATGCTGTGCTACAATGCAGTGATAGCTGATGCCAGGATGCCCTCTGCTACAGATCTACAGGCTCGCTGCAGCATCCTTAGTCCAGAGCTTGCGTTACCCTCAGGATCTCATGCCACCACTACTCGCTCTCACGGAGCCCTACACATCCTTGGTAAGCCTCTGCACCACCCATTCAGCAAGTGTCTTCGGTCATATGAATCTTTTATGAATGTCTTAGTGTCTTACGAAGACGTACATGGATGCTTCAAGACAAATGGTGATGGACAATGCGGACATGTGTGTTTCTTCACAGCAGATGTTACCAGTGTCTGAACCCCACTCCTCTGATCCGGCTGTAATGTAGTCAATGTAGCTCCCATATTTTTCATGTAATGGACTTTTCATTGAATCATCATTCTGAGTCCTGTTTGAAAGATTATTATTTTAAAAAACTTTTTTTTTTTTATAAAATCGCCTTGTTTAGACATTCCATTTAATAGTTTTTCATTTTGCTGTTCTATTGCCTGTGATATTATAGTTAAAATCTTATAATTATTATACTCTTTCTTGGGAACCACAGATTTAGTTATGTGTTTTCCATTCTCCCATCAGTTCTCTTTTAATTCGTGGGAAAATTGATTTGCAATAGATATGCCCTTAGATCGTAGCCATACATATGATTTAAGTGTTTGCAGGAATGCTTAGGTTATAAATGCATGTTTATCATTATTCAATACTAAGAGGAAGTATACTGCGTTGTCCACTTAGGTTGCCTGGATACACTGGCAGCCATGCAAGAGCTGAAGATGGGTGTAGCCAGCGCAGAGGAAGAAACCCAGGCAGTGATGAAGGTCTACTCCAAGGAGGACTACAGTGTGGTGAACCGCTTTGAGAGTAAGTGGGTTCTTTGTACGGGATACATGGTAAATGATGTATGAAACAACAACATACATTTGGCTTTTATATGTTGTGGTTTGATGTTGTGATTATATCAAGCTAGGCTAACCCTTTACCTCAGATCAGTTTATCATCATCTTTAGTAAACAACCAGATGGTTAAAAGTGTGTACATTACATAACCTTATTGATCCCCTGTGTGATGTTGTAGGTCACGGTGGTGGTTGGGGCTACTCGGCCCACTCTGTGGAGGCCATCCGTTTCTGTGCTGATGCAGACATCCTGCTGGGTGGGCTGGGCCTGTTCGGGGGACGGGGGGAGTACACTGCCAAGATCAAGGTGAGCCGCTCTGTGACTCTTTTTAGACAAAGAGACATTTGATTTTTTTTTTTTTGCTATGTATTCAATGTTCATGTCAGGCATTATTTCGTCATGGCTGTAATTTTAGAATGCACTTGCTTTGTGCCAGGACTGACATTTAATCCATAGCGTGTGCTGCTGCAAATTGTGTACACAGGTATCTCAAATGTACCAAGTTACTCAGGGTTGTAAAAAAAAAAAAAAAAAAATCACGAAAAGAATTACAGAGCTAGTAAAAAGACGACCAAAAGCTTTAAGTTGTGTGACCATTATCAATGCAAAGCTAGAATATTTGCATTGTAATAGATAAACTTTCTTAAACGAATGTTCCACTGGAAGATAATACATTAAATGGATTAACTGGAATCCTGGCCTCAAAATACAGGCATTAACAATATATTAACCCGGCCCTGTTGTTGTGTAGCTTTTTGAGCTGGGACCTGACGGGGGTGACCATGAGACAGATGGCGATCTGCTGGCTGAGACTGACGTACTGGCCTATGACTGTGCTGCCAGGTAAAGTTAACAGATTCCTTATGTTTCCCTTCGGTTTCCCACAACTATTACTTGTAAAGAAAAAATGTTACTGAATGGTATGATCTCTATATTTGATAGCTATTAATATTGGTCTCTTTTTTTTTTATTTTCAGGGAGAAATATGCCATGATGTTTGATGAGCCCGTGCTGCTGCAGCTGGGCTGGTGGTATGTGGCGTGGGCCCGAGTGTCTGGTCCCAGCAGTGACTGTGGCTCCCATGGACAGGCTACCATTACTACTGATGATGGGTAAAACTGATGATTAATACGTTTTACAAGTTTTCCATATGTATCATATAGTCACATTTCATGTTAAATGATGTTTGAATTTGAATATTGGTCACATCCCATTAATTTGTCTTTGTTTTGTTTTTCCCTTTAGCGTGGTCTTTCAGTTCAAAAGCTCTAAGAAGTCAAACAACGGTACAGATGTTAATGCGGGTCAAATACCTCAGCTACTTTACAGGCAAGTAGTTTGTTAAGTGATGCAAACTTATTTCGTCTATAGGCTTATCAAGTAAATTATTTTCATTGTTTCTTTATATTTTAACATTAGGCTTCCTTCAAATGATGGCAATGCATCTAAAGGGAAACAGCAGACCAGTGAACCAGTCCACATCCTTAAACGGTCATTCGCTCGTACAGTCTCAGTGGTGAGTGCAGTCTCTATTTTACCTCCTCCTTGTCTCTACCTGCTTAAGTGTCTTGACAGGTAATTTTTGTATACCTCTGTCGCTCTGTAGGAGTGTTTTGAGTCTCTGCTGAGTATCCTTCACTGGAGCTGGACCACCTTGGTTTTGGGTGTGGAGGAGCTGCGAGGGCTGAAGGGCTTCCAGTACACAGCCACCCTGCTGGACCTGGAGAGACTGCGCTTTGTTGGCACGTGCTGCCTCCGCCTCCTCAGGGTCTACATCTGTGAGATCTTCCCCATTGCTGGTAGGAGCACAGAGAACTTAACAGCACTTTATCCCGGGCAATATAATGGCTCCTTCTTTGCAAAAAGAAAACCCACAGTGCTGTTGCTTTCAAACCATTAGTGTATATTATTCGACTTGAAATGTATCTGTTGTTTGATTTCTAGCCAGCACCAAAGCTGTGGTGGAGGAGTCGAGCAAGCTGGCTGAGTGCGTGGGAAAGACGCGCAGCCTGCTGAAGAAGATCCTGTCAGAAGGCATGGACAACTGCCTGACCAAGCTGGACAACGACCCCCAGGGCTACTTGTCTCAGCCTTTAACCCTGCTGGAGGCCGTGCTGCAGGAGTGCCACAACACCTTCACTGCCTGCTTCCACTCTTTCTACCCAACCCCAGCCCTGCAGTGGGCCTGCCTCTGTGACCTGCTCAACTGCCTCGACCAGGTCAGTAACGTCAGACCGTGTCATTGTACTTCAGACTAGACAGAGTATTATTCCCATTAGCAATTCATCTATTGATTTTGATTCTTGATTTATCAATAGTGTAGTGTATAAAATGCCAGTGCCCCATCACAAGTTCCCAAAGCCTATGGTGACGTTTTCAAATTGTTTAAACCCAAAGATATTCAATTTCCAATAATAGAAAACAAAGAAAAGCAGCAAATTTAAGAACCAGAAACCATGAATGTTTGGCATTTTTTCCTGATTTTCTGTCAGTCAACTTATTGACCAATTATTTAAGCCATAAAGATGGTCAAGAGTGTTTTAAAATTCAGCAGACCTGCTTTTACAACTAGTAAACCTTTTAGATATTGAGGTGATATTAAAGTTTCAGAACCATAGCTCCCTAACAGTATTGTCTTAGGTTGTTAAATGAACATTGTTGAAAAAATTCAAAAACATAATAAATTCAGAGATTCATTCTTGTCCTCCCTGTTTTTTTTTTTAGGACATTGCTGAGGCCAACTTTCGAACATCCAGCAGCCGTCTGCTGGCGGCCGTTATGTCAGCTCTGTGCAACACCTCTGTGAAACTGACATCCATCCTGCCCATTGCATATGACGGGGAAGTGCTGTTGCGTTCACTGGTCAAACAGGTCAGCACAGAGAATGACTCTGCCCTCGCTCACCGTTTCCCCCTGCTGGTGGCCCATATGGAGAAACTAAGCCATGTGAGTTTTTGCACTCCATGTACTGTACATCAGGCATCCTCACTTCAAAATGGTGGACATTGGTGCTTATGGGCGCGGTCGGTGACCCAGGAAATGTCTGATAGATGGAGAACATGGTGGCATTTGAACATTATCGCATCCTATTCTCGTCCATATACCTCAAATATACTTCAAACCTTGATAACAAAATCAAGACAGTAATATCATATTTATTCCTTAGACGGAGGAGAACCTGATGGGCATGACCAGTTTCCGGGAGGTACTGGAGAAGATGCTGGTTATTGTAGTGCTGCCGGTGAGGAAGAGTTTGAGGAAGGAGGTGGAGCTGTTCTCTCCACACTTGGTCTCCAACACCTGTGGTCTGCTGGCCTCCATCGTTTCTGAGCTCACCGCCTCTGCCCTGGGCTCCGAGGTAACTTAACTCTCACTAATACTCACATGCACCCTCACAAGCGCACAAATAAGGCATGTATGTAGGGCCACAGGGCTTGGCTTTGGCAAACATATACCCTGTGTCTTTTATGATACTTAATCCTGGTGTGCTCTTAGTGTGCTATTGTGGAGCTTTTTTTCATATATAGTGTCTTTTTTGTTAACCTCTGTTGTCTCTGTACTGGACATTCACATTGTAATAATTTCCCTCTGTCACATTCATTTTTGCATTTCTTTTTCAAACAGATCGGATCACAATTTCATCTGTTAAATTCAGAATTGTCAAAGTACAGCTTTATAAATTGTAGATTAGATCTGTCTACACTAAGACTACAAGTCTTGCCTCATTATTTTTCTTTCCTCCTTCCTCATGCCATGTCCTTTTAGTTAAAGCCCTATTGTTATTGAACTAACTTGTCACAGTGATGGCTTTCACTTGGAACAAGGTGGTGTTTTTCCTGTAAAACAGTAACAGTTTCTGATGGATATTCGGTATTGTTTTTACGTTATGCTGAGTCATTTAGTGGGTGGGACAGCTGTCTGTCGCTCTCCCTCTCTCACACTCTTCATTTAATTATCATCACTCTCTCTCTCTGTTCACGCACATACCCATGTAAGCTCTCGTTGCCATAGTAACCGTCACTCGCCGGCAGCCTTCGACACCACTGTTTTTCTCCCCAGTCTGTTGTCAGGGAAACAGCTCTTCCTCCCCAGAGCACCTGGATAGGTCCCTCTGCGGTTGTGTCTGCCTCTCTGTAGTCAGCAGGCTGATATAAATAGAAATAGTTTGTATTCCTTAACACACACCAAATGTGTGATGTTTTTATTTCAGACATTTTTTCCAGTTTATTTCAGACAATGTATCTTTTACAGACCATCCATATTCTCTCTGCACTGTTTTTGTCATTCCTGACCTTCACATTTAGATGACATCTATTGCTTGTACAGCAATATTTGAAATTAATTGCTGCACAACTGGTGGTATGCATAATGCTTTTGAGTGTAGGACGACCTTTGTGCAGAGGACGTAGAACAGAATTTCTATTCAGGATTTCATTGCTTGGTGATATTTGCAGTAAAACTTAGGTATTCCTCCTCAAATGTGTTAATCAGCCCTATGTGGTTATGTAATAGGTTTGATATGTTTGGCTACATCTCTTATTGTGTCCTTGCTTGTTAGGTTGATGGACTGAACTCGCTCCACTCCGTGAAAGCATCTCCTAACCGTTTCACCAAAACGAGCCAGGGCCGGAGTTGGAACACGGGCAATGGCTCTCCGGATGCCATCTGTCTGACAGTGGACAAACCAGGCGTTGTGCTGGTTGGCGTCTGCGTGTACGGAGGAGGGGGCATCCATGAGTATGAACTAGAGGTGCTGGCTGATGACGTAAGTGATTATAAATCATTTTCATCTTATATTTTATTATATATTATGTGTTTTCTAGTGTTGCTTGACTAATTGTCAACCTTAGCATCTTGCTTTTTTTATGTTATTCTTTTTTTTTTTTACAACTTTTGTTCCCTCACCATTCAGGCACAGACAGAGCACCCAGGGGACTCAGCACATTCTCACAGGTGGACGTCCCTCGAGCTGGTGAAGGGCACCTACAGCACTGATGATTCTCCCAGTGATATTGCTGAGATTCGCCTGGACAAGGCTGTGCCACTCAAGGTACATAGGATCTATAATAATACATGCATATGATTTGCTGTTGAGATACAAATGTTAGGATGTGACGTGCTGTAACTATTTTCTAACTTTATACACTTGTGTGCAGGTCTTGGTTAAAATGCATATAGCCTCACTGATTAATTTATTCTGTTGCAGGAGGGGGTAAAGTATGCTGTCCGATTGCGAAACTACGGCAGCCGGACTGCTAATGGGGATGGAGGTATGACCACAGTGCAGTGCTCTGATGGTGTGTCCTTCACCTTTAGCACCTGCAGCTTGAGTAGCAATGGGACCAACCAGACCAGAGGACAGATCCCACAGATTCTTTACTACAGGTAAACACAAAGCCAGCATGTTGTAATATCTCATATGTGAAGTATTTCTCTTTTTCTGACCTGAGTTTTTCTCCTGGCTGAAGGAGCGAGTATGACGGGGATCTCCAGTCTCAACTGCTGAGCAAAGCCAATGAGGAGGACAAGAACTGTAGCAGAGCTCTGTCGGTGGTCAGTGCTGTGGTCAGAGCTGCAAAGGACCTGCTTCACAGAGCTTTTGCTGTCGATGGTAGGCACAACAAACTTGCACCTGTGTTACAAAAGCATTGGTAACTTCTGTAGAGCCACTTATATTGACTTTGGATTATATCTGTTCAGCCTCTCTTCAGTTTAATGTATGTCCTTTATTATTTCTAGTGGATGATATTCCTGAGCTATTGAGTTCTTCCAGCCTGTTCTCCATGCTCCTGCCCCTCATCCTGGCCTACATCGGCCCAGTGGCTGCGTCCGTGCCTAAGGTAAGAGGTCAAACCAGGATGGCAAACCCTTCATCTTGAATTATTAAATTGTCTCCCTCTGATGTGGCGTTGTGGTGAAATGCCTCCTCTTCCTCATCCAGGCTGCTGTTGAGGTCTTTGGCCTCGTTCAGGAGCTGTTACCTGCTGTCTCTGCCCTCAACCAAAAATATGCCCCACCCACCTTCAACCCCAACCAGTCGACAGACAGCACGACTGGCAACCAGCCTGAGCAGGGCCTGTCAGCTTGTACCACCTCAAACCACTACTCAGTAATTGAGAGTGACCACCCTTACAAACAAGCTGGCGTCACGCAATACAGGGTAAGGTATCCTTTGGCATGCTCTAACTGCTTAGCAAGCAACTTACATCTGAAAAGGTAAGAGACACATATAATTTAAGTCTAAACTAATCTTGCTCTGTCTCACCTTGCCTCAGGTATCATTCCCAGACTGTGTCCGCTGGACCACCATCGAGTTTGATCCACAGTGTGGCACTGCACAGCCAGAGGACGTCCTACGCCTGCTCATCCCCAGCCGTACCCTCCACCTGTCCAGCCTGGGGGGCAAACCTTTGATCCATGACACCATCAACACCTGGACTGAGCTCAAGAAGTTCTCGGGCTCCACAGGCTGGCCGACCACCGTCCTAGTGCTGCCAGGTGAGAGAGGCCGAGCAGTTGAACATTTACAGACAGTTGCGAATGTTACGACAGTGTTGTTCTGACAATAACAGAATCACAATAAATCTCAAAGTTGTAATAGATGACTTAATATACAGTAGCTAAGTAGCAGCGAAGTCTCTTTAAGTGCTCTGCCAATCAAGAGATGAAATTGAATACCTGGAAAGACTACCACATTGATAGATAGTATTAGATGTATGTTTGGCCATTAAGTGATTAAGCTAAAGATGTTGCACGTCTCTGATATTTAAATTCATCAGCACTAAGATTGCATATAACACTGCTTTTGCCATTTGAGGTGCTTGTCAGACTGATGACTGAAAGCAGTCATCCCTAACGTTAACTAAAAGGATGAGGAAAAGCATGCATTCCAGTTACTTCGTTCATGACTTATAGATGTGCAATGGGGATCAAATGTTTGTCTTTTTTAATTACATTCTGGACAGGTTCATAATATGCTAAGCTAGCATGTACTGCCCAGGGAACTTTCTCTCCCCGAATTAAATCTGTAAGGCTGCAGCACTTCCCCTCAGGCTCTATAGCACTCTTAAGTGCACAGTCTGGATTTATGTGCTGCAGAAAACTTTCTGTACTGTGGTGAACAAAAAGAAAAACAGAATCTATGCCAAGCAAGAAAAGCAAGCAAAACACATATTCTTTATTATGGCAATGCATTAATGTGTTAACTATGTAGTCTGTGTGTGTAGTATGACATAGTATAAATAAGGAGTGATTGAGCAGTGACACCATTCTAAACCCAGTTGTAGTTCACTGATCTTAATTGTTCTCATATGTGCTTAAATCTCCTTAATGATGCTTTACTGAGCCACCTGCCACAGCAGACAGAGACAGCCATTAGTTTACCAATAATTACCTACAGAACTCTGCCCCACCCACCTGTCTCTCTTTTCATCTTCTATTTTCTGTCCTCTCTACTTTCAGGAAATGAAGTTCTGTTCTCACTGGAAACAGCCTCGGACTATGTTAAAGATGAGAAAGCTTGCTTTTATGGCTTTAAGTGTGTGGCTGTGGGATATGAATTCAACCCTGGTCCTGACGAGGTACAGACACTCTACTATATTCCTGTCAATTGTGTAGCAGACTGGCCTTCTATCTTTCTGTATAATGAGCTTTTGTGTCTGTGAATCCCTAGATCTGTTGTGTGTCATCTATAAAATGTTAAGTTTGTGCATTGGTCCAGGCAGAAAAAATGTTGAATGTTACAATACCTTCCTGACATAACATTAATGACATTTCAGGGTACTATCCAGCTTGAGAAAGAGTTGGCCTACCTGGGCAGTGTGTGTGCTGCAGCTCTGATGAAGAAAGACCTGGCCCTCCCTATAGGTATGGAGAAGCAGTGGATGAGGGAATTTGCTGGTGCTGTTGTGTGAACAACCTGTTTTTCTATGAATCCATGTTACATGTTGTGTGTGACTGCTGGGAGCAAATTAACGCTGTGTGTATCATTCATCTGTTATTCTAATCTTTTTTATTTTATTTGAGGTAATGAATTGGAGGAGGACCTTGAGATTCTTGAGGAAGCCTCTCTTCAGGTGTGTCACCTCTTAAATTCAGAGATATTTTTTCAGACTCATTGTGGTCTTGTTAAAAGGATTTTGTATCTCTTCAACACTCTTCCTTCCTTGATTCTTATTTCCTTTGACCTCACTCAGGTGTGTAAGTCCCATTCAGGGATCCTGGGGAAGGGTCTGGCCTTGTCTCACTCCCCCACCATCCTGGAGGCCCTGGAGGGAAATCTGCCCCTGCACCTCCAAACCAATGAGCACTCTTTCCTTGAGGACTTCATCACCTGCGTACAGACCTCGAGTGGAGGACGTCTGGCCAGGTAAATGTTTGTGGAGGTAGCCAGCCTGCACAGCTCTGTCTGTCTCTTGTCAATTCTAGTTACCTGACAAGAGCAAAATATGTACTTTGCATTTTCCATTTTGAATTTGTGTTGGTTGTACATTTTATTTTAGCTTTGCCCCTGCAATTTAAGTTTGTATTGGTGATTCAGTTGTTACAAATTAGTAATTTTATCACCCTGTCTCTCTCCATTTATTCTTTTCTTCCATCCAGGTGGCTGCAGCCAGACTCTTACGCAGACCCCCAGAAGACATCTCTAATCCTAAACAAAGATGACATACGCTGTGGATGGCCAACTACCGTGGTTGTACAGACCAAAGACCAGTATGGAGATGTGGTGCATGTTCCTAACATGAAGGTCAGGATGATTGTTTTGGCTTTTCTGCTTCCAAGAGATAATTTTACCTGCAATGACAAATCTCCAAAAATCATTTTAGTTGTTAATTCACCATCCTTCCAGTGTCACACACCTCTGACTTGTGTTTCTTGTCTCTTAACTGTCCAGGTGGAGGTAAAGGCTGTACCTGTTTCACAGAAGAAATCAATGCAGCCTGAGAATATGAAGAAGCTGCAGCGGCTGCCTGGAAGCTCCTCACCTTCGTCTTCTGGTCCTGACCTAACCTTTGGAGGTTTGCCAATGCCCAAGCTGGAGTCCACGTACGAGCCCATGATTGTGAAAGAGGCTCGATACATTGCTATTACCATGATGAAGGTCAGCCTCATGTAACTGGCTCATAACTCACTCACAACCTCGCTTGTTTACATTTAGAAGGCTGCACATGCTCCACAAGGGGGAGCTATGTAGTCATTATTAGATGTTGTATACATGCCAACCAGTGTCCCCTAAAGGAAATGCAAGTAATTGCAGTTTAGACCTGCCGATGTAGACATACTATTAGTAGTGTAAACTACAAGCAAAGAGAGCAATAGCTGCTGCAATATTAACATGCCACTTGCATTTTTAATAGGTACTGTTTTAGTGTGTTTGCAGTTTCACATTAAACACTTGCACCACCTCTTAGGTAAAATAAAATAATTGATATAAAATGAAATTTCATTGGAAAAGACGAAAGAAGAGTAAATTGACTGAATTAAGACGTAGAGCAAAATGGCTGTATACAGTCAGGTAACATTGAGGAAGCAATACATATTTTATAAATGATAATATTATAAATAAATATTATAGACCTGTTGGGAACATCAAAATGGTAGCTTTTGCCCTGTATTTTGGTAGACAAGTGTTTTTGTTGTTACCTTCATACTTGTGCTCTTTCTCTTTTTTAGGCATATGAAAACTACTCATTTGAAGAGCTGCGCTTTGCTTCCCCCACCCCAAAGAGGTAAGCGAGGTAATGCAAAATCAAAACACATTTTCCAGTCAGATACAATCTACTTATTGATCATTGCCCACACAGACCCAGTGAGAACATGCTGATTCGTGCCAACACTGATGGAACCTACAGCGCCAACTGGACTCCAGGAGCTGTAGGCCTCTATACAATCCACGTCACCATTGATGGCATTGAAATAGGTATGTCAATGTAAACGTCTGTTGGAACCGATCACCATCACCAACCCCCTAACCTCCACCAAGTGACATAACGTAATGCGACTGCTATGCATATCGATTAATTCATATTTTAAAGGCTGCCATCTTTTACAATGTTGAGCTGTAAATGGTTTTTCTTTTAGATGCTGGTTTGGAGGTAGAAGTCAAAGACCCTCCCAAAGGCATGATACCACCTGGCACTCAGATGGTCAAACCAAAGGCTGAACCTCAGCCCAGCAAGGTGAGCTTTTTCATTTGATTAACCAATAAGGGAATGAACATGCACATAAACACACCTATAAAATGCTTGCATGCCTGCCATCACTCATCAAATACAACTCAACAGAGACCAGAAACTATTTGTCCTGTCATGTGTACCTGTTGACGACAGTTTGTAACTATAACAACTTTAACTAAACTCTTAACATAAACGCATTATGGAATATTTTGATATGAACACTGAGACAAGGAACTCCCTGTTAGTATTGCCATTCGCATTGAGAATTGACATCTTATTTTGCACCTCTATGCAGCTTTTAGCTGTTTCCACCTCCTTGTTTTGGTTTGCTGGTCTGACAAACAAAACAAATGCTGGTCCATACAAAGCAATGGACACAAAAACTGATTGTAAGCTATCTGTCCAGTGCAAGATGATGGGGATCCAAAATAAACAAGTGGACGAATTCAGACATTTTGGGAGGCAAAGAGTGGCCGGTATTTTTATCAGGACAGATTAAACCAGGGCTACCAGGCTTGAACCTTCTTTACATTCATCAGGTGATGAGATAGAGGACTCCAGTGTGATGTTGCTTTACTCTGTTGATTTCGCAAATAAGCTACTGCTTGCTAATATGTTGCACATAATACCTTGAGGTCATATACTATATTAAGGCTTTTTTGCCACTTAGTGGCAAGAAATCTCTTAATGTAGATTTTGTTATGGTTATTCACAGTACTGAGGCTGTATTGTGCATGTAAACATACTGACTGCTGATACTGTATCTTAGCCTTGTCATCTATTCAAGCTGCAGTGATTGATTATTACTCATATTTAAAAAGTGTGATTGGAAATTACCTCAAATGCAGATAATGCACTGATACTAGGCATGCTGGGGTCATCATCAGTTTGTGATACTTGTGGTATTTTGATCTTGCAATCCATAATGGGGAAACAAGCAAAAATATGCCCGTTCCATGGTTTTTCCATGCACCAGTATAAATGTAGATGAGGAAAGCAGGATTAAAACAAACTTCATCCAAATGGTCCTACTGAAAATAGAGCTCCTAAAGTTTCCTCATCTTTCGCTGTTTCTATGTGTGGAAGCAGGCTCTGTGTGGGTTAACGCATGCAATCTCCCACTGTCAACTTGTCCTGCTTCCTCTTCTTTCTCCTCCTGCTGCACTTCTTGTCTTTTTTTTCTTTCTATTCTTTGCTCCTGCCGCTCACAGTCTCCATCTCCCCTCTGCTTCTCTCAGGTCCGCAAATTTGTGTCCAAGGACAGCGCAGGCCTGCGTGTGCGTAGTCACCCCTCCCTGCAGAGTGAACAGATAGGCATAGTGCATGTCAATGGCACCATCACTTTCATTGACGAGGTAATTGACTCTAGACCAGGCAGAATAAAAGTTATGTTATAAGCTGGAGCGCTATCCACTTTTATTCTGTTTCCTTGTCTCTTCTTCTTTAAATCAATAAGGATTGAAACACAAGTATCGTAATCCTAATTTTCTGTCTAGATTAACAGTTTGAAGTAGTTTTAAGTCCTCTTTGATGGCTTCTATGTATTATGTGTTATTACCTCTCTAAATAATAACTACTTTCTTTCAAAGCTTATAAATTTGTTGCTCTTACTTTATTTTGCTTCATACTCTTGCAAGGCACTCTGAGGCTACATGAAAGTGTTGAACGCCTAAATCCAAAATGAAAATTGTAGCACTCAAAGCTTTTACTTTAATGGTTGTACTGTAATGCAACACATATTTAGTAAATTGGACAGTCCTGCACATTATCTGCACTCCCACCCTCTGGTAACTAGTCACTAGTGACATTTCCTATATATTCTACCTGCACCCTACATTAACCTCAACTTACTGTCCTCTAATTTGACTTTCCTGCAGCCTCAGAAGTGTGTGTGTGTGTGTGTGTGTGTGTGTGTGTGTGTGTGTGTGTGTGTGTGTGTGTGTGTGTGTGTGTGTGTGTGTGTGTGTGTGTGTGTGTGTGTGTGTGTGTGTGTGTGTGTGTGTGTGTGTGTGTGTGTGCCCATCCTGTTTCCATAGTAACAGGACGGCATGGCTCTGCTCTGCTCTGTTGCTTGTTTTCCCGTAGATCCACAATGATGATGGTGTGTGGCTCAGGCTCAATGATGAAACAGTAAAGAAGTATGTTCCCAGCATGAATGGGTACACTGAAGCCTGGTGCCTCTCTTTTAACCAGCACCTGGGCAGGAGCCTACTGGTCCCAGCTGACGTAAGTAGAAGAAGGCCTGCTGAGCAGTCTGTCTCAGTTTAATAGTGACAGAGGCTCCTGCGCTGTTCATTTGGGGGAAAGCTCAGAGATCATCTTTGTTGTTTAACGATAATGGCTTTTCAAGGACTCTAGTGTTTGGCACCCACTCCCCAAATGTACTCGAAGCATGGTAAATTGAGAACTTCATCAGAGTATAGCTGTTGGGGTGTTCTCTTGCATGAAACATCTATTTGAGCAACACTGACTATGAAACTTTCACTAACACACTGTGCAAAGGAACAGCAGCTGGGAGCGTGCATGCATTAACTCATGTTTGAAGGCAAAAAGTTTACCATAACGTGACCATCCTGTGTTTAGTTGGACGCAACACTTGTAAATGCTCACATGCCTAGGTAGTATAGTGCATTGAAGTGAACCCCAATGCAGGAATTGACAGACAAGGAAAAAGGTAGTAAAGGAGCAATTTCATCCTGTGGTGAAGTTGGTTAGTCTGCACTGTTTCAGTCTTCTTTTCCTCATTGCCTCTCACTCACAATTCATAAACACTTGCACACCACAGCATGTGACGAGAAGGGTTTCTCTCATATTTTGCTCCATGCCACAAAAACCGCCATAATATGCAACAGAATCAAATAAGGAATGTGACTGGGTATAATTTAAGACGTGAATCTTGCAGTAACAGGGAAAGTATCTGAAAGATGAAATGTTAATATCCAGGTGGTTTTCTGTCATGAAGCAATCACTGGTTCACAAAAGGCTTCAATGGGAAATTGTACCTCTACTGCTCTACAATTCCACCTTTGCATTGGGTTGCTTTAGGTGCTAGGAGGCTTCCATGTAAGGTCTCTGTCTGAACAGCATGACACACTACATCATCCAAGTGGGGAATTTTTTTGGAAGTTTCTTCTTTATATGTATTTCATTTGGTCATGGATTTGGAACTAATGACCCTGTGGTGTTTGGAGTGAACTTTCAATTATTTTTCTGCCCCGCAACTGTTTTTTTTAATGCATTTGATCCTACACTTATTGTAAAGTGTTCAAACATTTGACAGGCTTTGCCTGTATTCACAGTTCCTCATGGCCCTTTTTTATCAGTGCTCCACGATTTCACTAACTATCTGACACCAGTCAGATACTGTCCTCTCTTCTTCACCTTCTCAAATAACCGCTGATGCTGGAAATTCCAGAGGAGCCAAGCCAAAAAATATTTTTTTTCTTCCAAAAAAATACATGAGCGTCTTCCCCCATCCTGTTTTCTCTCCTCTCTCGAGTCGTCTACTGTTTCTTGACTGTCTCACGATCTGTTGCTCAGAATGTCTTTAACGCTAGCCAAGGAGTCAGGGATATCGGCTTTTTGTCGTGGACTCCCTTAACTATATTCCCGCCACAGGTGAGTTGTATGAAGGAGGGATAAATAGCTTGACTGCCCCATAGCTTATCATCTATCTGTTACTCTACTTGTCCTCTTGAACCCCTTGTGACTTTGTAGTCTTCTCACAGTGTTACAATCAGGCATAAGAGGTCGAACCACAGTTGCATGGTTGTCTGTTTTGTTTAATTTTGACGATACAGTGACGACACAGTCTGTCCCATAGACTCCAGCAGTGATCACATTTGGGATTTTTTTTTTTAAGTAATTACTGTTCAAGCTTGTATGTTGCATGGGGTTGAAGATACTAATGTCCAGACTGTTGCATGAGGTCTTGTTTGAAAGGCTTGCCATATATAGTCCTGTATCCTTGTGTGTCATAGCATGCCTCCCTTTAGACTGTATGGAAATAAGTGAACATTCTACTTAATTGAGAAGGTCCATTGTCTATTGATCATTTAACTGCATCACTACAATGTTGAATGGAATGTTGTATCTACTGCGAGTACTTGGAACTTTTTAAGTGTATGTACAGTACATGTATTTTTAATATCTGGGGGAAAATGTAGTTTTGTAATATCACTGACTGCTATTGAAGATGGAAGTGTAGACAGGTTTTCAGTGATCCATGTCATGTGATATATAGTAATTGTCATCTGAGCATGACACAGCCTCTCAAAGTAGTTTCAAAGAATACTTTGACATTTTGGGAAATACGCTTATTTGCTTTCTGCCGAGAATTAGATGAGAAGATCAATACCACTCTCTTGTCTGACCAGTAAATATAAAGCTACAGCTAGCAGCTGGTTAGCTTAGCTTAGCATGAAGACTAGAAACAAGGAGAAACGGCTTTATCCGTACAAAAACTGATGTTTAGAAACAGCAAGTTGTGGTTTTATCGGGGTTGTGTGCTGGACTATTTTGTTAGCAGTAGTATTTAGTAGTTAGTTAACAGCTGTTAATCGTCTACTGTCTGTAGCTTCATATTTAATAGACAGATATGAGAGTGATATCGATCTTCTCATCTAACTCTCGGCAAGAAAGCAAATAATTCCCAAAATGTCAATTGCTTTAAGGATTGAAGACAACACAGCACATGTCCAGGTGCTCTTGATTTGCTCGATAGGAGAAATGAACTAGGGTCCAGTTTTAAGAAAGGCCTAATCTTAATATGAAGATAAGGCTAATTTAATCAAATTGTATTTATACAGGGTAGGTTGGCAAAGCATACATGCCCTGTTACACTTCTAACAGTTGCTCTTCACCATAATATTATTTAATATTTATAACAAACCCATGTCCTGGTCTTTTACACTTTTGCAGCCTGTTTTTGTGTTGCTGTACTTTGGCTCTAATCCATGCTCTTACCTCTTGCAGGAGGTCAGGGGCCAATCGGAGGAGAACGTAAAGGAGGTGAGCAGCTGCCCTTCCCACGAGGCCCCCATTCGGGCGCAGAACAGGGCAGGGCAGGGCGGCGGCCCGGGGCTTTATAAGGTAGTGAAGACCGGCCCCTCTGGTCACAACATCAGAAGCTGCCCAAACCTTAGGGGTATCCCCATTGGAATGTTAGTTCTTGGCAACAAGGTCAAGGCCATAGGCGAGGTACGCACTCACCCCAAATAATGCAATGTGTTTTTTTTTTTTGTGGCTGGAGTTGAATAAATCCGTCTGTTTAGATCACGTAATGTAATATAGCTAATGTTAGTAGATTTTGGCCTTAATTCTCAGAAATTAGAGTTCCCTCTTTTTCCTAAACTGAATTGATTTTGAATGTAAAGGATGTAATCTCTCTTTCTAAGGGGAATACATCAGGTGCTTCTGGGTGTGGGTGTGTGTTCTGTATCTTTCCACTCGTTGAGGCCTTATCAACTCCTGTGGCTGCAACATTTTCGCGTGCTTCCTGACTTACTAATTTCAGTTTGTCTATAAATCCATTGCAGTTTCAGGGCGTCATATTCAGCTGCCTCGAGATTTCTCAGTGGAAGTCCGATCACAAAATGCTGGAGCCTTTCTGTGCCTTGACTGTATCTTTCTTGCACTTTTAACAATCCTGTCAATAACATGGTACTTTGAACTTTCTAAATTGTCTTTGGCCTGGTGATGAGTGGAGCCTCCCCTCTTTTGGATATGACCTGTCATTGGCTGCTGTGGTGTGTCATGCTGTTCAATAGTTTCCTCTCTGAGTCTGTACTGGAATGCCCTGTCTGGAACTGAGAGGTGCAGCCTGCACAAACTAATACTTTCGTCTATGTCTGTTTTTTCAAAATGATGATATTTCAGGGAATTGAGAAAAAACAACCTCATGCATTTACCTTTCAATAAGCTACCCCTTTCTTAGAGTAAGTTTTTTTTATTTTAGCTATGTCAGTTTTGTCCCGCAGTGTCTGCTGATACACAAAATCAAATTCATGTGATCTGCTGCTGTGGATTTTGTATGTGTCAATCAGATGAATTGAATGTTTGCATGTTTCTATTGTAGTAGAGTTTGTGTTACGGTTTTGTCTGTGCAGTAATAACATGGATGGACTGGGGTTGATATGGAAAATGGCTATGACTGTTTTTTGATAGATGAGGGTTGGCAGAGTGTGCGAATGTGCTGTGTGTGACAAATGTTCAGTGTGTGTGTGAGTATGGATAAAGAGTGTTGTTTGTGTATCAGGTGGTCAACTCAGAGGGGACCTGGGTACAGCTGGATAAGAACAGTGTAGTGGAGTTCTGTGAGAGTGATGAAGGAGAGGCCTGGTCATTGGCCAGAGACCGCGGTGGAAATCAGTACCTTCGCCACGATGATGGTAAGCCACACTCAATGGGGACATTTTTCTGAACCTCAAAAAGTGATGCATTGTAAGGTAACATAATTTAATATGCTCTTATAGAACAAGCACTGCTTGAGCACGGGGCGCAGACCCCACCACCCAGCCCTTTCTCTGTGCAGGCCTTCAACAGAGCCACAGCTTCAAACGGAGCGCAAGGCTTTGACTATGGCATCTCCAACAACAAAGGTGAGGTCAGCCTGGCGTAGAGAAGGTTTTAAGAGATAAAATTTCTATAACATATCCTTAATCTGCGTATCACTTTGCTTTCAACATCCACTGCTTCACTTACATTTGAAAATTTTGAGTCCTCAGGCTTGAGCCAAAGATTCGGAGTGATTTTTATTTTTTTTTTACCATTACTGACATATATACCTCACCTCTAACTTCACTCTGCAACCTTGTCTTGATTATTCCCTGCTTTATTTTAAGATACCCTCTATCTGACTTCTCACCATGCTTTGGACTGAGACTTTTTCTCATCAGTTGTTTGATACATGACCTCATTTTAGTCATAGAAACGGGTCCATGTGGTGAGGCTAGTTAGAACACTTTTTGGGCACAGATGTTAAACGTTTGAACACATTTTCACCATCTTTGGTTTTGCAGTTATATGACAATATGATAGGAAGTCCAATTTCTTCTTTCATTCAATACAAAAGGGAATTAAAAATCACTTGACCTCCACAATTTATAGCTGTGCATCCACAAGGTATATGTGATCCAGTATGGGTCAGTCAATCTCTTTAAAATCACAGGTGCCATCAGTCACTGATCTGTCATCTCTTTTATTTATGCATGTTTTTTTTATTGTGTCTACTGTTGTGATTTCATGCCTAACATCTCTGCAATGTCAGGCATATGCCAACGTCTGTGTGTGCATGGGCCAGTCAGTGTGCTTCCATTCATTTTGACTACTATGGGGTCCGTTTAGTTGGGGACTGTGGGCTAGCCCAACACCGATAACAGGCCCTGAACACATGTCTGTGATTTCACCCTTTACCCTTTGTTGCCTTAATTTAATCTCAAAACATTTGATCATTTACATAATCATTGTTTTCTTAAAATTATGGTTGAATACTGATAACATCACCTGAATGAACTCATCAGTTCTGCTACACCATCAAAGATTGGCTGGCCCCAAATGTATCTGTGTATCTTTCTGCCTGAATATCATGCTGACGCTGTGTCAATTGTCTTTCAAACGGCTTACCTCTTCCTCACTGCTTAAAAAAAGGAGGCTGACCTGTTGAGACACTTAGCCATGAAGATCAGAGAACCATGGTCATTCAGATAATACAAAGTTATTGCTCTGTGTATCACAGTGCTTACGGTTACTGCAGAATAAAGGCTCCATTTACACTTGTCATTTCAAGTGTCTTTACACTTAGCCACATATACTGTATGTGTGTTCCACAGATCACAAATGTGATTGCCTCTAACTTTCTTTTACTGGGCTAGATGCAAATCTGTGTAGGCCTTACTCCAGTCCAGAGGGTGATGGAAATGCACCTGAATCTGTTTGCTACACAGATCGCTAACATGCTATTAAGCCTTCTGTATGACTGCAAATATTTATTTTGCTTTAATATGACAAATAGAAAGATGACTAATTTCAGTGTCACTTTGGCCGGCATTAACACATGCAAGAACCTGTAAGTGGCCACTTGCACAGACTGCTTCTTGATGTAGCTACACTTGGGAGAAGTAAAGACTGTGTTTGTGACATGGAGAGATGGATGCATTTATACTTTTATAACATCGCCCTTCCGAGGTGGTTTAAGCAATCGGATAGCAATCTGTCTCAGATGCTTCTTGGTTGCATTTACCCCTGGCTTTTTTTATACCAAATGGCCAGTCTGCCCCAGAATGCAATGGAATAGGCTTTACTCTTTTCTATTTCAGAGATGAGCTGTCTTTTGAGTGTTGACCCTGCACTCAACTCAGAATAAGCCAGAAATAGTGCTATGACACTTAATTTTGAAACCTCATAAATGCTTATGGGCCAGGCCAGTTCCTGAATAGGAACCCCTCTAAACAGTGAACTACAAGCATGTTGAGTGTTTGTGTAAGCCCTTAGGAGGCTGCAGGCCCTTGCAACTCTAGGTAAAAGGTGATAGCCCCGGCTGAGCCATCTAATGGAAGGTTTAAATCACTAGCCACCTGTGTGATGGATCCATCATGGATCACCTTCAGATTGGCCAGCTTGATGTGCCAGCCTGTGGCAACGCTCTCTGAGCAAGTTGGAGAGCAACCTCATTGACGGGTCTCTCAGGCGCCAACATTCAGCCATGGTGGTTGATGTCCCCATCTTGGCTTCACCTAGGCAGCCTTCCATGTCTGGCTCCAACAATTGATGAAATGGGAACGGATGTGAGCTCCAGACTTCAAAATGTCTCTTCAGAAGCCTACTTTGCAGACTCTATGCCAATGTCTTCTAGAGTCTGTGCTCCAATTTGACATAGTGACTAGGTTTTATATCTGGTTGACAACTAGTCAAGAGAGTGGGAGACTTTTGAATGATGACCGATACAGTGTCAGCTCAATATACACATATGGAGAACGGTCCAATTTCTCCCAGCACATGTTTATGGAACTTCTGATGAGGACACGCAGGCTTTTTTTGAAGAGTGACTCTTGAATTTAATACATAGCAAGAGACCCCTTTCTGCCCCTCCCTCAATATATCCTTTCCCCAAATAGAGATGCAAAATGGGAGGAGCCACTGCTTCTGGAACTATTTTTTTTAACACAGTAGAACCTTGCTTGAAAGTTTTCTGGTAATAATATCATCAATGCTCCGCAACATAGAAACACGAGAGTTTCCTGGAAAATTTAACAATAATTAAAAAAAAACAAATAAAAGTTTATGTTAAAGTCCAACTGAAATTAAATTGCTTGGTTTGTGTTCTCCTTTGAGAAAATAATTTGACACCAAAAGGGAAACATTTATGTTCTATATTTTTTTGGTTTCACGATGGCGCCCCCTAGTTTCGCGTTAATTCGTCGAAATACCATACGGTATCTTTGTATGGCAAATGACTGTAAATAGTACAATACCTATTTGCCTCAGCTTAGATTGCTCTGGAGAGGAAGCCAATCAGAGATGCGAGTCAGAGCTGTGGCAAATTCAGCATGCTTCGTCAGTGCAAATTGGTACAAAACACCACTACACCATAGCTGCTGTATTTATCTAACATTGACACAGAACCTAAAAGTAATCTTATTTTAACAGCATAATGTCTTGACAGGTTTTTACAAATTGTAGTTTTTTGCTCCAACTCGCCATTAGCAGCGCAAGCAACAGAATTTTAAGCTTGATGATGTTTCGTACCAGATGTTTCTTGGGAGTTGAAGCTCACTTCTCTTCTTATGTTTTATCTACATGGGCTTGTACCTTTCGATTTTTTAATCATACAGTAGGACCAGATGATTCCTGAGCCAATTGCTCACCTTTTGGATGCCCATCCAAGCCTTGAAAGTACTCCTACTGCCAATCTTCTTGCATTGTCTATACAGAAAACGAATAGGACTTTTACTTCTTGGACCCTGGAAGCGCAAAGTAGCTCCTCCCATTTCGCACATCTGTTGCGCTGTGGGAGATGACTGAATGACTGATAGAAAATAAACTCTGAATGATCCTCACCCCCCTTTCGAAACCTCAAACCGTAGCATAAGCTGTAGTTTTTCCCCATCCTCTGTCTCCATGTTTGCAGGTGACCGGTTGAGTGCCATACTGAATTCCATTCAGTCTGGGCCCTTCCTCTCAGCAGCTCCCTCCTCCTCCGTATTTGAGCAAGCCGCCCAACCTCCTCCCTCCTCCTCCCCTGTCCACAGCCCATTTGTGTTTGGACAATCCCCCTCCCAACTGTCTCAGCCACAACCACAGCTTCTGAGTAAGTCTGTCCTGCTTTCTGACAGCGCTTGCACAGGTGTTGATCCTTTTCCTCCCAGCTTTTTGTTTTTCTGATTGGTCCTGTATTCATTCTATTTTATGTATTTTCTGGGGAGGGCAGGAGTGATGTGTGACGCAAGAAATATCCTTTACAAGCCAACATGTCTATTATTCAATGTTTAAATCTTGTTTCCAAAAAAACAAATCAGGTGACACTGCCTTCAAAAAATATGGCATGACAGGCATTTTCACTTGGTTTTTAGAACAAGATTTCAAACTTAAATACTAGACTAAACGTCTTGTTAAAAGGTATATTTTTGCCATGCGCTGAAGTAATAGCCTGAGTTGCTTATTTTTCTGCTTGCTATCTTGTTTAGTCAGCTTTTCCTTCTTTTCCTCATCATCTTCCTTTCTGCTTTTACTTCAGATCTGCATTTTCACCCTTTTATTAACAACTTGTTCCATTTTCTGCCTCAACCAGCCCAGGGCTTCACTGCAGATATAAACAACACTAGTCTAAATAGTTGTCTGTTTTCAGTCTACAATAACCTCCTAGAAATTTCAGCCTGGTCATTAAGTAACAATATTACATAATAACATATACTAATAGTTTGTACTTTCACTTCACAATTCAAATACAAAATACCACAATTTCAATTCTTAGAACAGGATCCAAAATATCTGTTTATCTGTCTGTAACTTTTTTCAGCCTGTATAGCTCTCTTTCTCCCTGTCGGTCCTTTCTTCTGTATTGCTAGTTTCTCTCTACTTGTGGTAATCTTTTTTTTTTTACCTGGTTGTCTATTTCTTACGGAGCCCGGGAGGTGTCTTGGAGAAAAAAAACCCTGAATTCGTGTTCATAAATTAATAATGTGCTCCCAATTTAGCCTCACTTTTTTAACTTATCACGTTCATGCCCTCAGTCTTATCGTGCACGTACCATTCACGCTCACTATGGATCACTTGGTTTAAATACAGCTTTATTTAGATCTTGGACTGAGATACGTTGTTCGTACTTTGGAATTTGGCTATTAAAAACAAGGTTGTGTTATCTTTGAGATCCCTTAAACTTGTTTTACAGGGTAACGCACTGTTTCTCCGTAAAAACTTTGATGGTACTGCGGATGTTCATAAAAATTCAGCTTCTGTACTAAGTTCTGGAGCATTTCAGAAATGTTTCTTTGTTGTTGTCTTCAAACTTCCAGCTGACTGAATGCAGCACACCAAAGGTGTTTGCTGCCCTCTACAAGTTGGGAGGCAGCAAAAATATATATGATAATGAATTTAGAGCACAAATTATTTTTTTTCCCATGACACCTCCAGGGCTCTGTAATTTCTCTTTTCCTCTTCTATAAGTGTTTCTCTCTTAGTGTCTATCAGTTTCTCTACCTATCTTTTGATCTTCCCATCACTTTAACGTACTGTCCCTTTTTCCTCTTTCTATTTCACCTTCTTGACTTGACCCCATTGCCTCTTTGTGCTTTCTTTCTTTCTCTCTGTGGTGGCCCCCTTGCATCCCATGCCTTGTTTGTTTTCCGCTGTAGATGGTTCATCACGCAGCCTTGCTTCTCGCGAGCGTGCGCACAAAAGCAGTGTGTCCGTGGCTGGGCATGGTACTGCTCTCTCATCTCTCGCTCTAAGGCAAAAGGGTGGGTAATCACAGCATGCATGCCTCCCTCAGACTGAACAGAGGGTGGGTAGGAACTCAAGAAGAAACACAGTCTGCTCTGTGAAGAACAAAGGGTTTTGTATGTTAGCTTGAGAAAAACATTTTGGGCATCTTGTGTTGGCTAACCTTACAAACTGTGGCCCTAAAACAGGATGTGGCTAAATACAATATTATAATAAACAGGAAGAATTGAAGTTGCGTAATAAACACTAAGAGTTTTGATTTAAAGTTCAGTTTAAAAATAGGTGGACCTTAGCTCCCAGGATGTTTGTGGTTACTAGACTAATGGCTATTAAAAGTTTCCATTCCCAAGTTAACACTAAGGCTAGATCCAGAATTAGTCCCAGGACTGGGCTGGAATCCATCTTTCATCAGCTCTTCCATGGTCCACCAGCTATCTTCATCCATATCAGAGTTTGTCTGGTACAGTAACAGCCAGAAACACCCAGCTAGTAAAATAAAAGTCATTAAAGTTTGCTTTTAAGAAAATATATATCACTCACTGTTGTCATTTGCTTTACAAGGTATAACATCTTTCACCTTTGGGACTTGCATTGTCTGTCTTTCTGCCCTTCATTTCATTTTACCTTATATTTCCAACATTACATTGTTTTTCACTCAGGTCTTGAGTTAAATGGTTACACTCTTACCACTGATTTAGTCCTCTTTTGTAGAGTAACTGTGTTGGAATTATTAACGTTTAGGTGAGCGAGGGAACCTGATGGCCGGTGCACGGTCCATGTCTCCGGCCTCCAAACACCGTCAGGAGAATCGCTCGCCCAAACAGGAGAGTCGTGGAAGCCGCTCATCTGAACAGAGCCGGAGCAAGACAGGGGAAGGTGGACTCTCGGCCAGTGAAGCCCTCATCCTGCGGTCAGACACGGCCAAACTGAGGTCTGACTCTCACAGCCGCTCTCACTCGCCCAATCACAACACTCTGCAGGCCCTAAAGGCAGATGGGAGAACCTCGGGACTTCGGGCTGAGTCCCCGAACCCTGGCTCTCGCTCCTCCTCTCCCAAACAAAAATCCTCTTCAGGCAGGTCTAGTCCCTCCAGCACCTCCTCCCAGCACTCCTCTTCAACCCACCATGACAAGAACCTCCCACCTAAAGTTAGCCCTTCTTCCAAAGCCCGGCTGGACCCTCCCAGAGAGAGGTCCAAATCAGATTCATACACTCTGGACCCAGACACACTTCGAAAGAAGAAGGTTCCACTCACAGAGCCACTTAGGGGCAGGTCTACCTCTCCCAAACCTAAACTGTCTCCTAAAGATCCAAATAAAGGAGTGATCAGTAATTCAGAGAACCGTGTTCCTTCTCCACATGTGACCCAAGAGAACCTCCACAGTGAAGTGGTGGAGGTGTGCACCTCTAGTGCTCTCCTCTCCAACGAGGACGCCAATGATGAGAATGTGGAGGTCCTTAATGCCGAAGAGGGATCATGCAAGGTGCACTTTAGCATTGGCAAAGCCCCTGTCAAAGAGGAACTAGAGAGCCGCTCTTCACCTAAAGTCAGCCGGAAAACCTCCAGTCGACACACACGCCCTAAGAAAGACAAATCTGGGCCTCTGTTTAAAGGTGAGAGCACATCAAGGGTCACAGAACCTGCCAAACAGGCCATGTCACCCTCTGTGGCTGAATGTGCACGAGCAGTCTTCGCAGCATTCCTGTGGCATGAAGGTATTGTCCACGATGCCATGGCCTGCTCCTCCTTCCTCAAATTCAACCCAGATTTAACCAAAGAGCACGCCCCCATCCGCAGCTCCCTGGTAGGGGGTGCTGAGGAGAAGGAGAGCAAGTTAAAGAACCGCCACTCCTTAGAGATTTCCTCTGCACTTAACATGTTTAATATTGCTCCACATGGCCCGGACATCTCCAAAATGGGAAGCATCAACAAAAATAAGGTGCTCTCCATGCTAAAAGAACCTCCACTGCCAGAGAAGTGTGAGGACGGGAAAGGAGAGGCCGTTTCTTATGAGATGACTTCTAATCCCTCTATGAGGGCAAAGTCAATCTTACCGTTAACGTTACAACATCTGGTGGCATTCTGGGAGGACATCTCTATGGCCACCATCAAGGCAGCCACTCAGAACATGATCTTCCCCAGCCCGGGGTCCAGTGCCATCCTTAAAAAGAAGGAACATGAGAAAGATGGTAAAAAGTCAAAGAAGGAGAAGAAGAAAAGGGAGAAGGCAGATGTGCGTCCAAGAGGGAATCTGTTTGGAGAGATGGCGCAGCTTGCCATGGGTGGACCGGAGAAAGACACTATCTGTGAGCTGTGCGGGGAATCTCACCCTTACCCTGTCACCTACCATATGAGACAGGCTCACCCAGGTAAGAATACAGGAAGTTCTGGGCATTAGTCATACTCAAATAGTCTTTGTATGCCAGTTTCACAAAGCTGTTCTGATTAAAGTGAGTTATATCTTTCCAAAATGTACTTTGTGCCTTTGACATCCCTCCTTGGTATTTCTGTGCCAGGTTGTGGCCGCTATGCAGGAGGCCAGGGCTACAACAGCATTGGCCACTTCTGTGGCGGTTGGGCTGGAAACTGTGGAGATGGAGGCATAGGAGGCAGCACCTGGTACCTGGTGTGTGATCGCTGTCGGGAAAAATACCTGAGAGAGAAACAGACTGCCGCCAGGGAAAAGGTAGCCTACTGCTGCAAGGCTTTAGTGCTTAAATCTGCGTCCCTCTTTTACTGAAGAGCTGTCAGCATTGGGTTATCATACAGCCTTCTTTAGACTTGAATCAAACCCAATCTGCATGTTCTTTGCCAGGTGAAGCAATCCAGGAAGAAACCTCTGCAGGTGAAGACACCAAGGGCGCTGCCCACGATGGAGGCCCACCAGGTGATCCGTGCAAACGCTTTGTTCCTGCTGTCCCTCAGCAGTGCTGCCGAGCCCAGCATGCTGTGCCACCACCCTACCCGGCCCCTGCACTCCCAGCTGCTGCCCAGCCTCAAGGAGGGCGTGTCGGACGAACTCCCCAATAAAATGGGCTGTCTCTACCTTCAGACGCTAGCCAGGTAGCTAAAAGCTCAGTTAATAACAGGTTGTCTTTTATAGATAAGAAACCCATACAGTAACATGTGCTTGCATAATGATTAGAGTCTCTCCCACTCTCCTCTCATCCCTCAGGCAACACACTGAGAACTTTGGGGCCTACCAAGATGATAACCTCTTCCAAGACGAGATGAGGTATTTGCGCTCAACATCTGTTCCTGCTCCCTATATTTCAGTCACCCCTGACGCCTGTCCCAATGTGTTTGAGGAACCAGAGAGCAACATGAAATCAATGCCCCCCAGGTAACACATCTTAGTGCTATGTTTTTAATTACTTCCACTTCCACAAAATTGCGGCTGTTACTCTACTATTATTACAGATTTTCTCTTACACCACCTTCTGCTGTTTATACATGACATACAGATACATACATGCATGATATTTAAGACATGGCAGATCAGGTTGCCGTTACTTTTTAAGATATTGAAGTTGTTTTCCCACTCTAATGAATTGTTGTTCAGAGCAGAGGTACACTGTACGAAAAGGTAGTTCTTTGACTCCCACTCTCTCCTGCACCCTGCATAGTTTGACGGCAAGCATTTTGTTCAGAAAATGTGCCTTAATTGCTTTGCCTCGTTATTGTGACAGCCTCATCTTATACAGTACAAAAGAACCTGGCTGTTCCTTCTCTTGTTAGGACTAATTTAGGTGTTTTTGTCAAGCTAAGAAAGCTGTGGCATTAAGTTAGCCTTTCTAAGTGGTCCACTGTATCTCCTTTTGCTGTTTAACAAAAAGTTCCCTCAGTAGCTGCTTAAAATTAACACAGATATGGGCCATTATTTTGTCAGCTAACATATTTCTACATTATCTACAGAAAAAAGAACACTTGCTATATTTAAACTCTGAAGGGTTGACGTCTTTATGATCTTTGTGTTACAGGCTAAACTCTATATGTCTGTTTCTGCCTTTATATGCTCTCTTTTAGTCTTGAGACCAGTCCAATCACAGACAGCGACACGGCAAAGCGTACAGTGTTTCAGAGGTCTTACTCAGTCGTAGCGTCTGAGTACGACAAGCAACACTCACCTTCTCCAGCCCGGGTCAAGGCCGTGCCCAGGCGCAGGGTCCATAGTGGTGATGCAGGTAATCACACGTAATAATTTGAGAAGTGATTAGTGATACTGAAGGATGAGTGAGTTACGGCATCATCTGTAACATCGACCTGCTCTGTCCCTCATACAGAGGTGGGATCTTCCCTGCTGAGGCACCCGTCTCCTGAGCTGTCCAGGCTGATCTCGGCCCATGGCTCCCTCAGTAAGGGGGAGAGGAACTTCCAGTGGCCTGTCCTGGGTTTTGTTATCCAGCACCATGACCTGGAGGGCCTAGAGGTGGCCATGAGGCATGCACTGAGGAAGTCGGCCTGCAGGGTGTTTGCCATGGAGGTACAGCTGTTTAGGCTGCAATATCTCAGTCTTGCTTTAATTATTGCAATTTATACAGCAGTGACTCTGGGTTATAGGCAATTAGTTGGCTGGATATTGTTAGTTAATCAATTAGATTTGTATACTTAATTAGCTAATAGAATTAGCTCTAGAATTGTTTGTGTATAGTAAGATGACTAATTAGTATGATTTTCTCTTGATGTCCCTGTCAGGCATTCAACTGGCTGCTGTGCAATGTGATCCAGACCACCTCCCTGCACGACATCCTTTGGCATTTTGTAGCATCTCTCACCCCATCACCCTTTGAACCGGAGGACGAAGAAGATGAGGAGAACAAGGGGAACAAAGAAAACGTGGAACAGGTAATGAGCGGTTAAACGTCAAAAAAATGCAATCAGCATTACTTTTGCTTTGTTGCATCTTCTTATTATGAACATCTCCACTCTGCGCCCTACAGGAAAGAGACCTTGGCGTTTGTGAACACCCTCTGTCAGACATTGTTATTGCTGGGGAGGCAGCGCATCCTCTCCCCCACACCTTCCACCGCCTCCTTCAGACCATCTCTGACCTCATGATGTCACTTCCTAGTGGGAGCTCACTTCAGCAGATGGCGCTTAGGTACAGTTTCTGAATGATTTGAAAAATGAAATCAACCCACAAACCTTTATTTCTGCTTCTTTTTAAATTTTAGGGAGTAGGTTTGACATTTCTACTTAATTAAAGTTAAATGCAAACTGGCAGTAGGATACGAGAGGTGCTAACCTGGTCACCAGCTAGAATTGTGCATTGTGATGTTACAATGTGAACAGTAAATTAGCAAGCAATGATTTGCATTATAGTTGGAATTATCACTACCTCTTTCACACATTTGCCAGTTCTGAGCTTCATGCGCATATTATGCTAAAAGTATCATGGTGACTTGTTCTTCTAGGTGCTGGAGTCTCAAGTTCAAGCAGTCCGACCACCAGTTCCTCCACCAGAGCAACGTTTTCCATCACATCAACAATATCTTGTCCAAGTCAGATGACGGAGACAGCGAGGAGAGCTTCAACATCAGTGTGCAGTCAGGCTACGAAGCAATGAGCCAGGCAAGAAAACAACCACTTCTACATCAGATCAATCTTCTGTTGGTCAACACAGATTGAACCAACAGTAAGAGTCTTATTGGTTGTCATGCATCCGTGTTTATGACGTCCACTAACCTGACATATCTGTGTGTGATAACAGGATCTCTGCCTGGTGACCTGTCTGAAGGATCTGACCAGTGTAGTAGACATCAAGACGTCCAGTCGTCCTGCCATGATTGGCAGCCTAACAGACGGCTCCACAGAGACCTTCTGGGAATCTGGAGATGAGGACAAGAACAAAACCAAGAGCATCACCATCAGCTGTGTGAAAGGCATAAACGCCTCCAACGTGTCTGTTCATGTGGACAACTCCAGGGACATCGGGGTAAGGGGGCAACAGCAAACCAGGCATTTACGTCTTTGGAGGATAAAACACTGCTAGTTATAGTATAAATACAAAATGAAGGCCACAGTGGAATTGATGATGATAATGTAAGGATTGTCTAATGATTGTCTCATATCCACAGAACAAAGTCACATCAGTGACATTCCTATGTGGAAAAGCAATAGAGGACCTCTGCAGAATCAAACAGGTATGGTCACTTTCTTTGGTAGTAATGTGGGAATACAGTATAACCAGTATAATTTGTGCTTTAATGAATGTCTGTTTTAAGTCTAAACGCACCAGGTCTGCAGCCAAATCTGATCCTCCATTTTCAAAACACATTAAAGGTGGCCTGTGGCCTCTCTGTGGTGTCTCTTTTCTGTGCTATATAAAGCTGAATATATTGATTGCTTCCTTTGTCTCTTCTCCAAATCATAACGACTCCTTTTGAAGTGCAGAAACAATGTAAAGTATTAAATTAGTGGGTTGTTTTAAAAGGTGCTCCTTGGTTCATCTAGCATACATACAATAACACTACAGATTTACATGCACATGTGGCAGAACACTGTGAACACCCCCATGCCTTTTCATCCAAGGTTGACCTCGACTCGCGTCACATGGGCTGGGTGACAAGTGAGCTTCCTGGAGGGGATCATCATGTGATCAAGGTGGAACTGAAAGGTCCGGAGAACACCCTGAGGGTGCGCCAGGTGAAGGTCCTTGGTTGGAAAGAGGGTGAGAGCATCAAGATCCTAGGACAGATCTCAGCCAGCATGGCCCAGCAAAAGAACTGTGAGGCCGAGACTCTCCGAGTGTTTCGCCTCATCACCTCACAGGTCTGTTTAACTGCTTCATCATATGCCTTATACTCACCTGACAAGTTCTTTTCTATTACTATACTGTAGTATCTGTGTAAAACCTTTACGTTTTGCAAATTGGTGCAAATAGCTGGAGCCTCTTGGAAACATTATTGTTCCTACTTTGTTCTTTACATTTAGGTCTTTGGAAAACTTATTTGTGGAGATGCAGAGCCGACTCCAGAGCAGGAGGAGAAAAACCTGCTTTCATCACCCGAGGGAGAAGACAAGGTCTGCACTGTGATAGTTTAACTGTACTGTTTCACTGACTCAAACATTTAGTGACCTTCAACCTAATGTTTTACACTTGTTACGTTTTTCCTGATTAGGCACCATCTGACGCAGACCTTAAAGAGCACATGGTGGGAATCATTTTCAGCAGGAGCAAACTGACCAACCTCCAGAAACAGGTAAATGTCAGTTGTTGGAACCATTCAACAGGATGAGTTATTATAATCTCAGCCCTCTAACCCAGTGTGTGTATTCATTTCCAGGTGTGTGCACACATCGTCCAGGCCATCCGCATGGAGGCCACACGCGTGAGGGAGGAGTGGGAGCATGCCATCTCCAGCAAAGAGAACGCCAACTCCCAGCCCAGTGACGATGACGCCTCCTCAGACGCCTACTGCTTCGAGCTCCTGTCCATGGTCCTCGCTCTGAGTGGCTCCAATGTCGGCCGCCAGTACCTAGCTCAGCAGCTAACACTCATGCAAGACCTGTTCTCTCTGCTTCACACGGCTTCCCCGAGAGTACAGAGACAGGTGGGCGAGGAGGGTACACACACACACACACACACACAACTAGAGGTTTAGTCACGTGCAGTTTAGTGTTTAAAGGTACCCTGCAGAGTTTTCTTATAAACAAACAAAATGTATGTTTCTCAACAAAATACCTTGTGCTTGTATCCTTGAGGTCTGACATACATGTTGAGGGCGTTTCCTTCCTTGTAAAACATTTGCAAAGCTGATTTTTAAAATATTTGAAAACCTGGATTGTTTACATCCATGTTTAACAGCCTTCTTTCCTGCATTTTCTGGCTTGTTGCTGTGTTTCTTGTCTCATTACCACCACCAACTGTCAGTCGGTGGAATAGCATGAAACTGGTAACAAGACTGTGTTTTTTGTCGCATGTGTACTCGCGTGCATACATGTGTCCTTTTGTGTGCCACCAAAAAAACAAAATGTGGATCCACACATCAAAACATTGCTCTGTAGTGCTACAAGTGGTCAGAAACTTCACAGAGTACCTTTTATCATGCTATACTACACTGATTTGATCTTTAAATTACACTTAGCAAATAATGTTTAGATCTTTAACAGATGTTTGCACGCGACCAGGAATCAAGTGCTGCCACTCACTCTTGGCCACAATGTGTTCATGAAGAACTAAAATCAGTCAGAAATTCTCTTAACCTACATTAAACGCTGGAGTTTTGCAAAAATTGTTTTTACAGATCAAGTCTGTTCTTTATTGCACAGTATTTATCTAATGTTCTGAAATAAACATTATGCTGCTGTGTAAACGTTTAACTATAAGTCAAGTCACTATTACTCTCTGAGCGTGCAGATTCTCTAAGATGTTGTCATATGAGGGGAGATTGTATTGCTGTGTTCTTCATCTGTTAGTTTGTATAGACTGCTTACATGATGGACAACATACAAATGATGTTCTTGTTTGCCATCTGATCTTACCTCATCTCAGGTCACATCATTGCTTAGACGCGTCCTTCCAGAGGTCACACCAGTGCGACTTGCCAGCATCATTGGAGTAAAGGCTCTGCCGCCGGCAGACATCAGCGACATCATCCACTCCACAGAAAAGGGTGACTGGAACAAGCTCTGCATCCTTGACATGTTCCTGGGCTGCATCGCAAAAGCCCTCACTGTGCAGCTGAAAGCCAAAGGCACCACCATCTCCGGCACGGCCGGCATGGCTGCGGGCAAAGGGGTGACCACTGTCACGCTGCCCATGATCTTCAACTCCAGGTCAGTTGGTTTCTGCTAGGCCTAATCAAAATTTGGATAATCAGAGAGATGGTATTATATGAGACTTAAAACAACACAATTCACACAATTCATTTGATTTTTATTGCCCTTTTCTGTCATGTTCAGCTACATCCGCAGAGGGGAGAGCCACTGGTGGATGAAAGGCTCCACTCCTCCTCAGATAGCAGAAATTATCATAAAGCTGGTGAAAGACATGGCAGCTGTAAGTTCCCATTGTTTTTCCCTTTAACCTTCTAATTTCATATGGAACCACATTCATCATCTTTCTCATAAATGTACTGTTTTCATGTATTGTATTGCACTGGGAAAAGTATCTCTAAGACAATCATTTGCTGTGTTTAGGGCCACCTTTCAGATGCTTGGTCCAGAGTCACCAAAAATGCAATAGCTGAGACCATCATAGCGCTGACCAAAATGGAGGAGGAGCATCGGTCTCCTGTACGCTGTATCGCCACCACAAGGGTATGGACTCAATTGTCATCGTACACAAAGTATGTATCTATGTTTACAAATACTGGGTATTGATTAATCACATATTATATCCCGTTGTGTCTCATAGCTGTGGCTGGCCTTAGCTTCACTGTGTGTGCTGGACCAGGACCACGTCGACAGGCTGTCCTCTGGTCGCTGGATGGGCAAAGATGGACAGCAGAAGCAGATGGTGAGAACGATATAAAAGGCTAAGAGCTAACACTGTGAAAATACTGGACAGATAATCAAAAGATTTCCTCGCCCTCTATCCACAGCCCATGTGTGACAACCATGATGATGGCGAGACAGCAGCCATCATCCTGTGTAACGTGTGTGGCAACCTCTGCACCGACTGCGACCGCTTCCTCCACCTGCACCGACGCACGCGCTCTCACCAGAGACAGGTTGGTGTTGGTCGGCTCATTTTGTTAGCATGATGGTTCTTCCAGTAGTTTGAACTGCTGATTAGTTGGATAATATGAAACGATTTATAAGAGGAATATGGAGTAGAATGAGCTGGTGTTTAATCTTATCTTCTTGGCTGCTTTCAGGTGTTCAAGGAGGAAGAGGAGGCCATAAAGGTGGATCTCCATGAAGGCTGTGGGAGGACCAAGCTCTTCTGGCTCATGGCTCTGGCGGACTCCAAGACTATGAAGGCTATGGTGGAGTTCAGAGAGCACACAGGTAACCTAGCAACAGAGCATACCACCGTGTTTTTATTTTTATTTTTTTTTTGAGTAAGACTATGCTGCAAATTGTGTAATTACATTAATAGCGATGTCAGTTTCACCTCCAGAATTTCTCCTTGGCTTTGCCTAGTGCATGTATTTCTACTCTGACACATCTATTATTTTTGCAGGTAAACCAGCCTCCAGCAGCTCAGACGCCTGCAGGTTCTGTGGTACGAGGAATGGAACCGAGCTGTCCGCAGTGGGCAGTGTCTGCTCAGACCCAGACTGCCAGGTACTTAACATCAACTATTAACAAGAACACCTAACCACTTGTTATCCGGATGTCTTGTCAGTTCTGGTAATCTGTGTTGTTCTTTAAAACTTTGACCACCTGGTTTTTTTTGTTTTGATGGAGAAGTTGAAGCTCTAAAAATGATTTTGGTTTTATTTCACAAAATACATACAACATATATACACATGTATACAAAAACAATAAAATCAGTATTAAAAAAATGAAGAACCAAACCAAAACAATAATTATGGTGTTAATTTTAGCCTCACCACTTTCTCTCATGTTGTCTCCCTCAGGAGTACGCAAAACTGGCCTGCAGTAAAACTCATCCTTGTGGACACCCCTGTGGAGGAGTCAAGAATGAGGAGGCCTGCCTTCCATGTCTGCACGGCTGTGACAAGAACACTGGCTGCCTGAAACAGGATGCAGATGACATGTGTATGATCTGCTTCACCGAGGCCCTCTCTGCTGCTCCTGCAGTACAGGTAGCTGTAAATATGTGTGTTTGTCCATTAGGTGGAAGAGTTTAACTTCAAATTTTTCTCATTTGATGTTTAACTCTTTTGTTCTTTTCTCAGCTGGACTGCACCCACGTGTTCCACCTTCAGTGCACTCGTCGTGTTCTTGAAAATCGCTGGCTCGGGCCCCGCATCACATTTGGGTTCATGTTGTGTCCCATTTGCAAGGTGAGATGTTACCTGAGCCTCTCTGACTAAAGAGATTAACCCAGCAACAAAGAGGTTGAAAACTGTTTCCACCACGCCTTGAAGTTGATGGAGATCAGTTTGCTTAAACACTTTGTTGAGCTAGCTCAGTCGACTGTGTGGCTTTCTCTTGCAGACCATGACTGCTTTGTTCACTGTCATCTTTGTCAAATGCCGTTGGCACATACAGTAAACTCAACAGGACTACCTTTATGAACTTTGGCTGGTTTGTTTGTTTCATTGTTTGCCTCCAGAACAAAATCAATCACTCGGTGATCAAGGACCTGCTTGACCCGATAAAGGAGCTCTATGAGGATGTGAGGAGGAAGGCTCTGATGAGGCTGGAGTATGAGGGTCTACATAAGAGTGAGGCAATAACTACACCAGGAGCACGTTTCCACAACGACCCTGCAGGCTTTGCCATGAACAGATATGCATACTATGTCTGCTACAAGTGCAAGAAGGTACCAAATAAACCAGAGTCACTTTTAATTGAAATGTTGTTTAGGGGTTGAGAATTAATGGTTGCCTTTATTTCCAGGCCTATTTTGGGGGAGAGGCTCGCTGCGATGCAGAGGCAGGTCAGGGAGATGACTACGACCCCAGTGAGCTGATCTGTGGAGCATGTTCAGATGTCTCCAGGGCTCAGGTGGGTAAATGATGCCACTGTGTGGATCCTGGCTTTACTATGGCCAATTTAAAGGATTAGTTTGACGTTTTGGGAAATACAAATTATCTTTCTTGCTTTAGAGTTAGAAAGAAGTTTGATACCACTGTAATGTCTGTATGTTAAATATGAAGCTGGAATCAACAGGCGATTAGCTTAGCTTAGCACAAAGACTGGAAACGGGGGAAACAGCTAGCCTGGCTCTGTCTGAGGGTAACAAAATGCACCTACCAACACCTCTAAAGCCTTTTAATTAATGTTATATCTTGTTTGTTTAATCCGTACAAAACCTACCATAAAACAAGTGGAGACTCCAGAGAAGACACTGGTATCAATCTTCTCGTGTCACTTTCGTGGGCAAGAAACCGAATAAGCATATTTGCCAAAATGTGTAACTGTTCCTTTTGAAATGGTGCTTCTCTGTACTCTTTACACAAAAATATAATCCCACCCCTGATGATTCTCATTTACTTTTCACCAGATGTGCTCCAAGCATGGCACAGACTTCCTGGAGTATAAATGCCGGTACTGCTGCTCGGTGGCTGTTTTCTTCTGCTTTGGCACCACACACTTCTGCAACGCCTGCCATGATGACTTCCAGAGGATGACCAGTGTCCCCAAGGAGGAACTGCCCCATTGTCCTGCAGGTGCTTAATGATTCTGTTGACTACACTCTTCTGGAAAATGTTAAATTATTCAGAGTGCACATGACTGACTAAATGCCAGACAGAAAGAACTCTAAGAAAAAATGAATGAGATGTTATCCTTGTCCTTTCTCTCACAGGGCCCAAAGGCAAGCAGCTGGAGGGTACTGAGTGCCCTTTGCATGTGGTTCACCCACCAACAGGGGAGGAGTTCGCCCTGGGCTGTGGGGTGTGCAGAAATGCCCACACCTTCTAAACAACACAAGACTTTTACTGAAAACCAGTTTGTCTACTGTGATTTCTGGCTGCTGCTGAAGCTCAGCCATGAAGCCTGGCTCTTGCATTGGCAAGTCTCCCGGACACTGAACCAGGTTTCTGCTCTACGCCAAGAGTCCTCAGGTCTACTCTTCTACCAACATCAGTATCCAGGCTCCGCTACAAACACGAGCTGTGGCTCCTTTGGATTCAGACTAACCTGAATTGGGAAAAAAAGAACAATAGAATTTTAAAAAAGAAGAAAAAAAAAGAAAATAACTTGTGACGTGTTTGCATGCGGCCGTTGTATTCCCTCGGCTTCTATAGACGTTGCACACCTCCTGATCACTGAAGTGTAACAATACAAGATTAAACATTGAATATGAAATAAATTTGCTTAAAGGCAACTGTGGATCAGCGTTGGTTTAAAAAAAAAAAAGGAACAGGCCGTATTTCCAGCTTCCTAACTATAAATTTAAAATATTGTTGTATGTAAACTTTTTTTTCGTAATCTTGTACAGTATTCTCCACTGTCAAGTGCATCATGGGTTGACGGACAAAAAAAGATGAGTGTGTGGAAAAGACTGTTAAGAATATTATGTTTGGGAGGAAAATAGTGTACGATTTATCTAATCTTGTATATAATGATACTATTCAAAATAGCTGTATTCCGAAGTTGCTACTCTTCACTTCAGTTTTTGTTTGATATTCTGGGTTATGTTTTGAGCCAGAACTTTTAATGAAGTGCAATACTGGGTGTGCCTCCTATTTTGCAGCTGTTTAACCTATGGAATGTATGTCAATAAAGCCACTGTACATTTTTATACAGTAGACAGTCGTAATTCCCCCTCTTCTAAATGTCAGATCTCTTCTGTTGTCTGGAAATAAGAAGCCTGGCGCCTGCAGTGAATGAAGGTAGATGTAAATCCTATTTGCAGCTCCGTCAAAAAAAAAAAGTACCAAATCCTACAGTAATACAAAAACAAACAAAAGACCTCACAGTGAGACTGATTACAGCTGAATGATTTGAGGGGCCAGTCTTCACGCCAAATAAAATTGTGCACCTGTAATGCTTTTCCCTAGTAGGAGGCAGGGGGATTGGGGGTCAGGGGAACGGAGTGTGGAAAAAAAGCAGCTGCTGTTATATAAAAAAGCTTAATACTTGTGAATCTGCTCTGTAATATCTGTGGTGGATGGAGTTGAATGGTAATAAACCAGGTTCTCTGTTTCACAAAGTATACACAGTGTCATTTTTTAATGAGTGGTGACATTTGTAAATACCAAATACCAAAATGAAAAGGCTGAACTCTTGTGCATCTCAGCAGAGACTAGAAAAATAGAAAGATGTATTACTCTACCATGTGTTCCTGGTGCCAAACTGCAAAACTAATCAGTCAGGACTTACTGAATGGCAAATAAAACCCTGCTGTGCAATACCTGTGTAAGGGCTATATTACACGCTAGTCTGTAGTATAAGTATAGACATTAACACGTGTTTCTCCAGTAAGTTGTTTAGGACATACTCAGTGAAAAAAGCTCAAATGTTGTCAGCGTTGACATAAATTACATAAGTTTCAGGCTCAGTGGTACTTTTGTACATAGTTGATATTTGGCAGTTAGTCTCTATAAATAAAAATCACGTAAGTGGAACAAAATCTAATGAGAATGTAAGACATAAAATAGTGCAGTAGCAAAAATATAGGAATACAATATAAAATAAAATATAGTGGTAGCTAGGTCAGTAATAGTAAAATGTATAAACTTTAGTGTAAACAGGTTGTGCAGAATGTAGTAAATATACATAATGAGAACAGGTTGTAGACAGGTATGCATATAAATATATATATACTGTGATGGATAAAATCTAAATAAAATAAAAATAAATACAATTTTAAAAGTTATCTTCTTTCAGAGGTTTTAAATTAAATGTATCCTTGTAAATGAGAATATCGGTGCATTCAGAAACATGAGTATTTGTGATCATCTTGAATTGAGTTTTTTTCACTTTAGGAAACGAAGGAAAGAGAAGACAAGATATGTGTGCATATGCTTTGACTATCGGGTGAGTCATCATTCGGACACAGACGATCTTTACCAACAGCCATTTCGCATTGCATTTCCCATGGTGCACCGCTGCTGTCACAACAACACTTCGCCATTTCAGGTTTAGGGGGGGGGGGCCGAAACTCCCGCGAAGGAATTAGGTCAACCTAGCTGAGGTGCCAGGTTGTGGCCGTCTCTTCATTGAAAACATCTCTTACTTCTTCTCTATCGTCAAACGGCTTGGTTCTTGTGTACCGATGCGTGTTATTTGGTTGGTGCGAATGAGCTTTTCCTGCGTGGGCCCGGGCTGAAGTGTCAAGTCAATTGTCGGATTTTCCTTTCAACAGCTAGTAAGCTAGCGGAGTGTAAACATCAAGGTAGGATGGGTGGCCAAGCTGGCTTGCTGTGTTGTTGTAGTTAAACTAGCAAATATATCAGTATGAAATGAGCTGTGGGTCATTCTGTAAAGAAAATCGTGAATATTACATGGGTGAAATATTATTTGGGGGCAGATTTCTGCCACGAGTTTGCTATATAGCTAGCGTTAAATACAATTTTACCTCGTGTAGCTAACTAAGCTAACTTTTACAGTAACTGACTCTGTCACTGCGTTAGTTAACTTAGCGAGTAATGTAAGCAATGTCTTGTTCATTCAATTTAACCCAAGCATTGGTGCAGCTAGACAAGTTGCACAGTCAGCTATTTAATACTGAAGTAAATGTTTTGCCCTGCGTGTAATATCATTATATTAACGGTTACCTGCTTAAGCATGGCCTCTTGCTAATTTAGCTTAATGTCATATCATGTAACAGACACGTTTCTTCTGAAATAAGCGATACCAGATATAATGTTCCTGAGTAATTTAACAACTTTGTTTTTATTGATAGATGTGATCAAATTTACATAACCAAAAAAAGAGCCATAAGAACATAAGAACACAAGGAAAACAACAAAAAACCCAAAACAACTGTATTTGCTGAAATATTGTCATACATTTGCAGCAAGCAATATACATTGTAGGACTAGTAGGAACCCTAGTCATTTTGAGACTTGAAGACTGTAAAACCTGTTGACATACAAGAAAGTTTAACTGGTGGATCTTTCAAAGTTGGGATCAATCAAGCAATTCACATCCCCTACCAGGATCTATTGTGGAAAGGGAGAATAGATTAGTTGCAAATTCAGGGTTGCAAAACAAAGGGACTGTTCGGATCTGCTTTCACATCAGTTGGGGTTCAAGTGAAATAACCTTTTAATCAGTATCATTTTGCTCTGTAATTAAACATCTCTGTGTTTTGCCATGCCAGACTGTAACAAGCTTGTTATCTCCATTTTTCAGGATGAAGCGGATGAAAGGAGGAGAGGAGGACAGCAACAGCTCCTCCAGCAAGAGCCCACCAGAGGCTTGCAAGAAGGTGCGGAAGCAGATAAAGGAGGGGTCGGAGGCAGTGGTGGCCAGTGAGTCACCAGAGAGCGACTGGGCACGAATCCCTCAGGAACTCCTTCTACACATCTTCCAGTACCTTCCACTGCTGGATCGGGCTTATGCCTCTCAGGTGTGCCGCGAGTGGAACCAGGCTTTCCACATGCCCGAGCTGTGGAGATGCTTTGAGTTTGAGCTTAACCAGCCAGCCAGCTCTTACCTGAAAGCCACACACCCAGATCTTATCAAGCAGATCATAAAGAGGCACTCCAACCACCTGCAGTATGTCAGCTTTAAGGTAAGGGTGTAAAAGCTGTTGTGTGTGTGTGTGTGTGTGTGTGTGTGTGTCGAAATATGCGTCCTGATTCTGGGTTTAAATGTTTACAGTTTGCTAGCAGCATCTAGTTTAAAAATGTTGTTTTTATATCCCTGAAATGATGTTCATTCTTTGTATTTGCCAGGTGGACAGTAGTACAGAGTCAGCAGAGGCGGCATGTGACATTCTTTCACAGTTGGTGAATTGCTCACTGAAGACCTTGGGGCTCATCTCTACAGCCAGGCCCAGTTTCATGGAGGTCCCAAAGGTATAATTAACATAAACACGAGGGGTCTGGGTCTTTATAGTATCCTGCTTTTCAGATTTACAAGTACGATCAAAGGAACTCTTGTCGTTATAGTTAACAGTTTCATTTTAGCTGTGGCTGAGCGTGTTAATCGTTGGTTGACAGTATAGTGTTTGCATTCTCTGGTTATCTGAGGATGGGGCTGAAAAGCACCGTCTGTTCTCATGCATGGCCAAGGACAAGGATGTAATTACTTCCAAGGCCTCAGAAGGCCACGTGATGTTATTTTTGCACGTTTTATTTTGTCTCTCTTAGTGGACTCCTGAGATTCTTTCTTGAAAATCATATGGTTAAGGGAAGCTGTCACCAGTGTATGAGTTAGTTTATGATGTAAAGCATCATCATTGAAACTTGAAACTTTCACATACACACACACACACACACACACACACACACACACACACACACACACACACACAAGTACAGTCTTTGTGTTTTCATTTTGTCCAATCAGTAGACTAAGTATTAGAAAAAGCCTAGGATTTATTGCAGTGCTGTTGTATTAGACTGTGTTGGTTTTAGCTAGGTGTACCTAACAAACTGGCAACTATGTGTAGGTTCAGGTCAAATTTATCACATTGTCAAGTGAAAAGCTTATAAAGGTTTTCTGCTTAAACACAGAAATTTAGTTGTTGTTGAGCCAGACAGAAGTTTGTTGTCTGTTATCTAGCAGGCAGCCAATGTTTGAGGAACCCACTGCCCAAATATTCAATATGTGTAATCAAAGTACAACTAAGTTTTACTTGCATCATGCATTCTGTACTACTTCAGACTTGAGGTACAATGAAGTGCACCAAGGCTGGAGAGTAATTAGAAGTTAGCAGTTGTTGCCTAAACCCGAGGAGGCAGAAAGTGCTCCATTCTCACCTTGTTTAACTTGTTTGCCACATTTCCAGATCAAGAATGTCTCTTACCTAATAGTGGACAGGCTTGCATGAGCAAAAAAAACTGTGCCTTGTGTATTATAAACCTCAAAATACATTAACTTGGAAATTTTCTAAATGTATTAATGTTAGTCTATTATTGATAATTATACTTTGTATTGTTAGTGAATCTCAGCCACTTGGTTTTACTAAAATCCATGCTACTAATCTGCTTGTGTTTCACAGTACATATGAGCCACCATCATTTCAAATATAAATTATTAAAATGTGGCTATCTTGGTAGCCGCTTACCCTACACTTACTGACCCTAAAAGGTGCTGTCAGCCTCTGAGCGTATTATAATTTATTGTCCTTTCACAGTCTCATTTCATCTCAGCTCTGACTGTGGTGTTTGTCAACTCCAAATCGTTGTCCTCGCTGAAGATTGACGACACACCAGTAGATGATCCGTCTCTGAAGGTGCTGGTGGCCAACAACAGTGACACCCTGAAACTGCTGAAGATGAGCAGCTGCCCTCACGTCTCACCAGCAGGTACCTTGGGCGCAAAGACTCCTGAGGAAGCAGCCTTGTCATGCTTTTGTCTGTTTTCTATTTTTTAAATTTTTTTATTGTGGTTGGATAATATTTTCAAGCCTCGTCTGTGTTGCACTTTCAGTCAAATGTTTTTCATTTTTTGAGTCACAAGGCTGTAAGTGTTTTCCATCCAATGGTTTATTTACAGCCTGTAATTTTCTTGTCTGCCCTCGTACAGTGTTGTCATTTATGTGTTCATCCTGTTTGTCCCACTTGCATACATTTTGTTGGAACTCTTTTTAATTGTCAGCTATGATAATGACTGCTGATTTAACTGCAACTTGTCTGTCAAATATAGTAGACCTTTTTTATTGATTAGGAGCGATACTTGTTTCCTCCCATTAATTGCCATGTTATCATTCTTTATCCGGTTTAGAAAATTAAAAACTAGATTTCATGATGAGTTGGATTAAAAATCCAACTGTGCATTTTTGCAGGGATCCTGTGTGTGGCAGACCAGTGTCATGGGCTGAGAGAGCTAGCACTAAACTACCACCTCTTGAGTGATGAACTCCTGCTGGCCCTCTCCTCGGAGAAACACGTCCACCTGGAACACTTGCGGATCGACGTGGTGAGTGAGAACCCCGGCCAGCACTTCCACACCATCAAGAAGAGCAGCTGGGACGCCATGGTGCGGCACTCACCCAAATTCAACCTGGTCATGTACTTCTTCCTCTATGAGGACGAGTTTGGCCCTTTCTTTAATGAGGAGATCCCCGTCACTCACCTCTACTTCGGTCGCTCAGTCAGTAAGGAGGTCTTGGGCCGCGTTGGCCTCCACTGCCCTCGTCTGGTGGAGCTGGTGGTCTGCGCCAACGGCCTGCGTCCTCTGGATGAGGAGCTGATCCGCATCGCAAAGCACTGCACCCAGCTGTCGGCCATCGGCCTGGGCGAGTGCGAGGTTTCCTGTAGCGCGTTTGTGGAGTTTGTCAAGATGTGTGGCCGGAGGCTTTCCCAGCTGTCCATCATGGAGGAGGTGCTGATTCCAGATCACAAATACTCCCTGGATGAGATCCACTGGGAGGTTTCTAAGCACCTGGGCCGGGTCTGGTTCCCAGACATGATGCCGACCTGGTAAAGTGAAGCCAAAGAGGCACACAGATTCAGTACATCGAGTTTGTGGGGTGGAACATTCATGGCCTCCATGTTTGCATTGAAAGCGTTTAAATGCTCAGCTGCAGTGGAATGTTTGGTGCCAACATGGAGAGCAGAAACTTCCTGAACTGTGGAGTTCAGGGCAGGGATGTAATGTGGCACCTGACTGCTACACAATGTTATCATGTCATGCAAACAGCACAAACATCTCTGCCTGTTGGCTTCAAAATGGACTGTGGAATCCTGCTGGCTTCTTTATAGTAAACAATCCGCACACAGACCAGTGTAGGTGGAAATATTTGACTAAAAAAAAAGAGCAATGTTTTTTTAACTGCAAATTGAGTTATCTGGTTATGATCATCTATTATGAGAGATGTCTGCCTGTGTGTGAGTGAGTGTGTGTGTGTGTGTGTGTGTGTGTACGTACATACGTGTACGTATGTGTGTGTATGTATGCATATGTGCGTGTGTGTGTTTTAATGTTTTTTTTGTGGAGTAATTTTGGGCCGATTAGCTGCACAATTGCATGTTGTTACACTACCACTTGGCCTACTTAAATCCAGTCTGAGATAGCAGCTCTGCACTCTGCAATAACAAAACATGGCATTGGAGGTTTCCAAATGGCTGCGTTGTTAGTTGTATATAGTACGTGACAGAAGGTGTTTTGTCAGGTGTAGTCAATGGGAGGATTCGCTTAATTTTGCGGAAGAGTGGCCAGGTCCCACACACTAATTCTCAACTAATTTAAACATAAAGAGCAGCAGTAGTGTTGGCGACATCTTGCTTTTCCTCCTCGTGCGAAAGAAAACATGATTGTTGAAAATGTTAGAAGTTGACCAGGAGAGAAACAGACGTGTGTGTATATATAGGTCTCTATCTTTGTGATGTGAAGGTGTACAGTGTTGATTGATGTCATGGATTTTTAAAAAAAAAAATCTCCAACTTGTGCAGATTGTTTTCTTGTCCAATTCCAATTTCCTTGACAAATTAATGTCTTGGTTTTGTTTAAAGAAGGTTTCTGTACAGTCGTAGATTTCCGAAGCACCTTATATGAATACCAAATGATAGTCAGGACAAACCAAGTCCTTCTGCCCTAATGAAAGCAAGGAAATGATCTTTATAATGCTCCAATTTTTCTTAGTTGGATCCAGATTCTAATGATGATTATTAACACTGTGCTGGACTCTGTTGAATCAGATACCAAGGGCAGTATATTGAAGTAATAAAGCTATAATTACTTATAAAAACAAAGCGAAATAATTCTTTGTAAATAAAGAGTGCACAGAAATGTCTGAATTTGGAGGTAGATAGTGATGAGTCTTCATAGTCAGATTGCTTTGTAATAATTTAATAGACTAGTCTCTGCGGCTATTAGCTTACAATGCACACTGGGAATGCAAAACTAACCCTTTGTGTCTCTCAGGTGCATTAAATGAATATATTTCTATAGGTTTCATTTGTATCTTCTATTTGCCTATTCAAGCTCTAAACCATGGCTCTCTGTTGTGAGTATCTGTCCTCCTTTTAGCCCACATTTGCTCTGTATCGTGTTACCACATCATACATACAGGAGAGGAAGCAGTATTCATCTTGTCATTACAAACACCCTCTTTGCAGATATCACTAGTGCTCCTGTCCAAAACATGCATCCATTTCAGTCAAAAGAGATTTGGCAAGCCAGATGAGTGAAACAAACTTTTTTTCCTTTAAGAAGGAAGTCAAATGCATCTGTATATAAAACGCTGTGTGTTTTATTATGAATAGAAATTTACTTATTTCTTTATTTCGCCCTCTGTCAGGGTTTGAAGTTTCCTTAACCAGCGGCTCGTGAATTTTATAAAACCAGAGTGCAAGTTATCCTTTACTAGATGGATCTTTTTCATACGGTAGTGACTAGAGAGGATAAGCTGTGTAATTTATTGTTACTGATACTGCTTTTGTAATTCATTTGTGTTTTTAAGTTATACAAAAGAAGCAATCATTATAACCAGCAAGCAGACCAGCAGCAAGACTAGTTTCTTTTGTTTTTGTTTTTGACATTTCCACCTGTCACCATGATTTTGTTGCATGCAGGTGGTCCAAACGTTTTGAGCCCACTCCTACGAACTTTTCATGCCTTTATCAACACACAGAAGAGATTTTAATAAGTAATTTTAATCCAAAACAAAACCAGGCAAAACTTAAAAAGTTACACTCCAGTTAGTGAATCAAACCCTGCACTCTTTCTTCAGAGGAATGCCATCGTTTTTGTCTTAAACCGTGTGAAAGAGGGTTCATTTTCCAGCAGGACAATGGCACTTAAAACACAATGAAGTCGTGCTACACCTGCTCGAATTTCAGGAGAACAAAGTAGTGCTTTCTCTCCACAGTCACCAGATTTGAATCCTACTCATCATCTTTATGACATTTTTTTTAAAGGAAAATGCGAAAGTTAATTTAACATCAGAAGACACTTAAAACGCTGGAATAAGAGAGATTGTAAAATTCTGCAGAAACGGATAGGTCAACCAAATAATGAGAACTTGCCAGCGATATCACATCATCAAAACCTTTGACTTATGTCAGTATGTCATTAAAAGCAACATAATTATGTTTAAGAAATATACAAAATATATATTTTCATAAAAAGTTAAACAAGTTATCAGTAGTGGACAAACTTTTGGACAACACTGCATGTCAATAGGATATGTAGATAACCCAGGTCTTGATTTTGTTTTTTTTTCTGCCAGACTTCATTCCTGTTATGACGTATTAGACATTTCATGTAGTAATGTAGACTAAAACAGACACACTTATTGCAGGAAGTACAAACGCTTCTTGTATTATTGGATTGAACTAACAAAGTCTGTTGCTAGTATTAGTCTCACTGAAGTAGATGCCTGTGCTGATTGTCTGTGCTCATGTACATTAGCATCTCACTGGTACAGTAACATATCTCCTGATTATTTTTCATAATTTGTGCAGTGCATTAAACAGTTGCCGTGACAGCAGTTGTAAAGTGAAGGTTGTGTCTCAATACTTTACTGGTTTTAATCATTTCCCTGTTGTCTTTTATTGAAAATTCAGCTGGATGAGTAAAACATGTTTCTCTTAAATACAGCTTAAGAGGGAATATGATTTATTTTTCATCATTAAGATGCCTCTTGTCAGTAATTGATATTTTAAACTATTCGGAGTAAACTGGTGTGGACAATGCTGTCCTTTAGTTTTGCTTCTGTATGGCAAAAGCTTTGTCTACTTTCCTTTACTGGTCACCTGTCTTGAAATTAAAATGATTGATTTGGACATGTGATCTTATACCGGTAATAAAACATCTGTGAATGTACGCTTTGCATCTGTCATTTCATTGTTTTCCCCACACTGCACCTTTAACCAGGCAAGCTCCATCTGCTTATGAAGATCATGTGATATGATTGAAAGCTCCAGAACAGGTACCAAATGGACCTTGCTGTTTCCAGGGTCGAGAATGAACTTTGGACCCTAACAAGTATTTTGATAATCGATTAATTTAAGTAATTTATCAAGCAAAAATGCCAAACATTTGCTGCTTTTCGCTGTTTTTATTATTATTATTATTGTTAATATCTTTGGCTTTTGGACAATCACTAACATTAAAACGGATTAATCATTAATGAAAATAATTATTATTTGCACTCCTGGATGAAAACTCTGTAATAAAAAGTTTTATTTTAACGCAAAGGCACTTCTTCATATGTAATCTGCACATAGGGAGGCTTCATTGGCAGATGCCAGTACTCAAAGTTGTAGTAGAGGTAGAAGCTCTTGTCCAACACAACCTTTTTATAAGCCTCCAACAGACTGACGGCAAAGTCTATAAACGACTGGTGTGGTCTGAATGTGTGGTAAAATTTCCGGATGTCCACTGCCAGATTCTTCAGAGCAGGCTGTCCGAATATGGCGCTGTCGTTGCCGAGGTAAGTGGGTTCTCCGCTGTACAGGTAGATCTTGGTGTAGTTGGTTTGTGACCTGCTGGATAGTTTGGCTCCCAGCTCAGTCAGTTTCCTGTATGTGCGGTGGACAAACTGGGAGCAGTCGTAGGACTCGAACCACACCGTGGCGTTCGGGCTTGGGTCAGAGCAAACTGTCCACGTCTCGTAGTAGATCCCAGTCTCGTTGTCGTCCTGGACCCACTGGGCCATGTCATTGAACTGGCTGCCTGGAGAAAGAAAGAAAAAAAAGTTTTATACCAAGTGTCAAGCAGGAAATCCACCAAAGGGAGGGTGTGAAAATTATTTTTTGTGAACACGTTACAATACTGTTTTCTAGAGAAAGTGTAAAATAAAAATGTAGATCATCACCAGCCTTAACGGTTAATGATATTAGATGTCAGAGCATACAAATCCACTCATACTGAATTTATATTTTCTGTTGGCCTCTACGAGCAAAGATCCAAGATTACTTAGTCTTACCTGTGACTTCTCCTATTTTCTCCAAGGTGCCATTTTGTGACCAGTGTAAGTCGTCGATGCCTTCAAAGAGGCAGGCAGCTCCCTGGTTGCACCAGAAAGGTGCAAACACCTCGGGCCTGAGGTGAGGGAAGGTGCAGTTGCCCAGCTGAAACAGCTCATACCACTCCATGGTGTAGTTGGCCCCCGTATCTGAACTGCTGAACCCAATGGCATCATGCATGATATGCTGTGAACCAAACAGAAACATTATGTTGGCTCTGTGTGTGTGTGTGTGTGTGTGTGTGTGGACATGGGGGAAGTGTGTACAGCTGTGTTTCTATGAATAAAGTCGCAAGTTGCACTTCCATTTTAACAGCCCCACTATATTTAACTACCCGTCTGTGGCAGATATAACCTGTTTTACAATCTACAGCATCACACAAGTATCTTCATCTCAATTTCAGAGAATATAATTATCAACAACACAAAGAATATCTAATAATGCTATTTTATCCCTTGGAGACCACATTTAGTTTTAAATGTTTTATCTGTAATCTGTAATTTTAGCAGTCATATTAACTATAGTGAACACAGGAGGAATAATTTTATGTAATGACCTAAAAAAAAAAAAAAAATCCTTATACAGTGAGTCATTTTTTACTTTAACTTGAAACCAGAATTGTTTAGATTTTGGAGTTGAATCAAAACTACCAAGAAAATAATAATAACAGTAATAATAACAGTAACAACCAATTTCATCCAAAAAGGCCAATAGAAATGTAAAAACATCAGTTCACAGGAGGATTATGTATCTATAACAGCATTACCAGGTTGTTTGATGCATTTCTTCAGAGCCTGACCTCAATGTGGTGATGTAGAAAGAAATATCAGCAACATTGTTTTAACTGATAACAAGAGGATTAATGTACTTACAAATTTCCCCAGCAAATCTCCGTACTTGAACTCCCACACAGGCGTTTGCAGTCGATAAACTGAGATGACATCGCTGTCCCTCATGTGGGGAATCCGTCCGTCCCGGTCTCCAGTGGGACAGAACGGGTAGAGAGCTTCGCAGTAGGAGTCCGCGGGAGGGCGACGATCAAACCGTCTGTTGATGACATGAGAAATGTAAGGAGAGCTTATATCGCTACAAAAGCTTTTCTGTAACGTGGTTCGTCAGCATTAAGTCACTGGGGTCCTTATTCAGTTCAGATTTGACCACCTTTAATACACTGACAATCTAAAATAAAAAAAAGAATAGACAAAAGGGTTTTATAAATCTGAAAATGTGAAAATACACACGATCCATTGCAGGTTTAATCAGTTCCAGCATAATGGTTTTTATTTAAGATAAGACAGAGTTCATATAAATCCGAAAGTCACTTTATTTCATTCAAACTCAGATCAGATTTTTTATGCACCCACACACTTTAGATATTTTTATGTTTTGTCTTGATGCTTTTATTTTTTGTCGGTTTTTATACCCTGGTCCTGGGGAGACAAACCCATTAGCTGTGCATCTTGTGGTCGTGGTTTTTTTTATTGATTATAGTGACAGGGTTCTCACAGATATAGGAAGTATTTCTGAGATTTTTGCACGATGAACAGACCCTGGCGATACAGGAATCCCAAACACCCACAACAAAGGCTTGGTAATTAAAAAGACATCAATTAGATAGTTATGTAAAATGGTGTGGTTTTTTTAATCTTATTTATTATGTAGCTTAGGACATGTTTATAATTGTGTCATGTGATTTCTGTTGTTCAATAAAGACTGCCCTGTATCTAACAAAAAAATATATATTAACAATACTTACAATTGTCATCTTTAGTAGGCTACTGTTGTTGCTCAAAATACTTACTCTATGATGGAAGAAGTACTCAGCAATACCACAGTGCAGAAAGGCATGCAGTTAAACTTTTACTTAAGTAGAAAATGGAAATACTCAAGTACCTCATAATTGTACTTTAGTGCAGTACTTGAGTAAATGTACTTGGTTACTTTCCACCACTGTTGTATTGTATCACACATCTCTAAAAGCAGATGTCTCATATGCTCGTAGCCTACAGCGAGATGCTCCAGAGTCCAAAGTTTCCAATATCATGTGAACGCACCAGCCATAACTTGGCAAACTGGCTTCTGATCAGCTAAAAAGGTCCACCGTTACTTCAATGTGACAGCACGCAGATTATGTTTGAAATTCAAATAATGTTTGGTTAACAGCTGAGGGAAGCGATAACATCTACATTTGGCTGATCTGGAGAAAAACTTAAGACCGAATAATAAATCACGAACGCGTTTTAAGTAAGTAAATTAGGACAGGAGCTTTTACTCCTGCAGTTTAAACTTCGTCCAAACAGATACTTTAGTTTCCAGGTGTCACATGACTTCACGTTACAGACCAGAATCAGCATGGAGAGAGGAAGGCTCACTGTCTTCATACCTGTAGGGAACGGGCCACTGCTGCTGTCCGTTATTCCTCAGCTGAGCCACAACATGAAGAAACAGGAGCAGGTTTAAACACAGAACAGCCTCCGTGTGAGTCATGTTAAAGCCTCAAAAACAGACAAAAAACAAAAAGCAGACGTTAGTGAAATAGCTTTCCCATGATCCTCCCTCTGAACGGACTTCCTCATCACTGGTCACATGGTTTTGTTGACGAGAGGAAATCACATGACAAGAAGAAACGAGTCAAACAACGAGCTGAGGAAACATTGTACAAAATGTGGAAATAAGTTTTGAAATAAATAAATATACAAATAAATTAAATGAATGACTGTGAAAATATAAATAAATAATACAAATAAATAATACACATTTAATGTTTTTAATAATTTATTTTAAAGAAATCTTTTCAGTTTCAATTCAGTTTTATGTAGCATCGATTTAATTTAGTGAAAGATATTTATTCGATATTTATTCCTTTCAGTCTGTAGTCATGCATTTCATTGCCAATTAATTTATTTAATTACTTACTGTGTTTACTTGAATGACAAGCTAAGCTATATAATAATATTAATTTCATTTTTACAGCCTGTGTCCAGTTGTAAATATTCATTAAGAAATGGGTACACACATCTATAAATAGAATTACAAAACGTAAAATCTGTTTCAGAATCCATTAAAAAAAAGTAGAATTTAAAACCGCAATAATGAAATGTAGTAATTTTATTAATCATCATAACTCTAAATCTTAGTTTTCATAGTTTTCAATGGCATAATTGTATCTAATTATGACAATTTTATGAATCTACACCTAAATTATTTGGTTTTACAAATAAACTGCCGTCTTGTAAGAGCTGTAACTGCACTATTTGCATCAACGTTTCCTCTTGTAAATGTTAATTAATCTAGAAACATCAGCTGGCCTGCGGGGAAGCAGCAGTGCTCAGGTTTATACACCAGATGGCGCTAAAGCGACCGCCGTTTAATTAGCGCAGAAGAAGAAGAGGACGTAGAAGAAGGGGGCGTCCTCTCCGCTGACAGTCCGCCATGCTCACCCTGCTGCAGCACTGTGGTCGCAACGTACTGACATTCAGGACAGTTCAGACAATAAATAAAAGTTACTACACAACACAGATGGGTAAGCGCGTGGCTGTGGTGTTGGCGGGCTGCGGGGTTTATGATGGCAGCGAGATCCACGAGGCGTCCGCTGTTTTGGTCCACCTGAGCAGAGGAGGTGCAAGTGTAAGTTTGATAAGCAGCTTTGATCTACAAGTGCTGATACTGAAAGTGTGTGAGATTCGCTCTATAATAACCTCATCATCTGTAGCTTGCATTGTGTCCTGATACGATGCAGCATGCGTGGAAGTTTTGCTATTTTCTTGTTGTTTTCATGGTGTGTTTGGGACAATAGGAAGTTGGATACACATGCTGCATGCAGGCTTTGGGTCTGGTCAGATAAGCTTGACCTCTATGACCTGTTAAACCGACCTGAAGTGCAACTGAAATGAATCAGAATCAGGTTTATCACATTTTATAGACTTAGTTGGTAATTTGGAAAAAATTATAAACAGTAGAAAATAGTCATTAGCTGCTGTCCAAATGGTGTCTGGTGTTTTTTTAATGTTATGAGAGTCCTCACCTTTTGCTTTCTCCACTGCAGGTAAACATGTTTGCCCCCAACATTGACCAGATGCATGTGGTGAACCACCTGAAAGGCGAACCGTCTGAGGAGAAGAGAAACGTGTTGGTGGAGAGCGCGAGACTGGCCCGTGGAAACATCCAGGACCTGTCTAAACTCAGTGTCAAAGACCATGACGCCATTATATTCCCAGGTTTGGTCACAACAACACGATTGCCTGCTCCCTCACCAAGAGGATCTCATCCTCTTGTGTTGTTACATGCTTTGTTGATTCAGTCAAATACACTGAAAAGTTATTGAAGCACTCCTCAGTAGTTTAAGGTTTTACAAAATATTGCGTCCACCCTAATAAATACCCCATAAGGCTAAAATGAATGGCTGTTTTTTAACCATTAATATTCCTGGCTAAAAAACATTTCTTCTTGACCCACCTAAAAGTGCTTGAATAACTTTTCAAACTGTTTTTTTCCTTTTTAAGAGCACTTGTTTCTTTGATTTACCCCTGTTTTATTTATCAAATTATTGCAATGTCTTGTAGGTGGTTTTGGGGCAGCGAAGAACCTCTGTACATGGGCAGTGCAGGGGAAGGACTGCACTGTTAACGACGAGGTTAAGGCCACACTGCAGGCGTTCCACGGCGAGGGTAAACCCATCGGCCTCTGCTGCATCTCGCCTGTTCTGGCTGCCAAGGTGTTTCCCGGCTGCGAGGTCACTGTCGGCTGCGAGAAGGATGACAAGTGAGTCTAACAACCCAGATATGTCTTAAAGGGGCTCCACCGATTTTACACATCAGAGTCTGTTTACAGGTCTTAGAGAGCACTACTGCATATGTGAAAAGAAGGTGTATAAAGCTTTTTGTGGCTCCAGAGGGAGCTGCACGAAATGTGATAACTTGACTCCAGTGATGTCACTTGAGTCGGCGTCAGTTGGGGATGAAGAGTACAAGTTTGAAAATGAGGAGTGAGAAAGAAGTGAGCTTACCAGACCTCTGCAGCCCGCTCCTCATCTCTGCTTGAAGCAGCTCGATGCTACATTAGCTGCTACTAGCATAACACACCCGAATCTCCTACCGAAAAAGGAAAACGCTAAAGTGTGTTTGCTTTGTAAACAAGAAGTCATAGATGAACTAACTGATTATATAATATGTCTAAATTGCTAGCTTGTCTTATTTTTGTAGCCTAAAAGCCAAGAAAATGTGTAGTAAACTTGAATTACCCTTCTGTACAGAATCAGAGCATGTTCATTTTATTGGATAGTTAGCCTTAAAATGTTAACAGATGTACATTTTTACATATCTATATTTTCACACTAGTCTTTTAGGAGAGCCACATTTAATTTCATACACATATTGTTTGTGTATGTGACAAATGAACCTTTGAATCCATTTAAGCAGCTAAACACTGTGTGGTGCCTCCTTTTTTTTTTTTTAAATTTTTCTCTCAGGTACCCCGACACTACTGACACTGCAGCGGCCATCAACCAGTTGGGCTGCAAGCACGTGTGTAAGAGTGTCAGCGAGAGCCACGTGGACGAGAAGAACAAGCTGGTCACCACCTCTGCCTTCATGTGCAATGCTCCGATACACGAGATATTTGATGGAATCGGAGCGATGGTGCAGGACGTGCTGAAACTTGCTTGATTCTACGAAGACTCAAAAGATGGTGGAAACGGAAAGAAAACAATGGGAGGGCTGTTGTTTTTGTGAGCAGTAGCTGCCTGCTGAACTGAGATAATTATAGAAATGATGTTGCAGTAACTCCTTGATCAAAAGCACTTCCACATACTGTTAAAATATACGTTTGTAGTAGTAGTGCGTACTACATGGTCTAATTTATTTAGCAAAAATCTCTGACTCAATCTTACTGGATTATATTCTGCTGCAGTGGATCAGACTCATGATGGCAATGTTGATCACATTTTAGAAAACCAACAGCAGGTGTGATATTGTACAAACAAATGCAATAAAATGAAAAAATTCACTTTGTCATTTCACTTTATTTCAGACCCTTACTCCATAGAAGAAAAGATTAGATATTTACATTATGATATCTCATTCTTGTGCATGCATTTAAAATATTAAATTACCAAAAAGCCAAAGGGTGTGTTTTTGGCTGGTCTGACAGCTGTTAAGAAGATGGTCAAAACTACAGTAGGTGGAAACTCCACATACACTGACTCAGCGGCAACAGGCGCTCACTTTTATATTATTATTATTGTCCAAAGCACGCATCCATGGAGCAAAAGAGGAAACTACAAGACCAACAAACAGTGGAGGATCTATCTATTTTTAAAATTTAACTTAATTTCTTTTAGTCGTGAATTTCCCCTCTGGTCCTGCTTTTATGTGAGTTTTTTCTTAATTTTTTGTTCCCTGTTTGGGCTTTATAATCTGTTTCTTTTACTAATTGTTGTTAATCTTTCAGTTTTTATAATATTGGCTCAATCCATAAGGGTTGAAGCAATGCTGCTTATGTCAGGACCATTTACATTACTGATTATCACTTTATGTTCTTTACTGCAGATATGTATGTATGTGCTTCTGTAAGTATGTATGAGTATTTGTTAACTTTTTTGTTTTTAGGGTAGGTTGTGGGTGAGCTGTGTGTAGGTGTATGTTACGTATATAAATACTTACAGTATGTATGTCTGGGCACATATATTCATTTGCATCCATTATAGTGACTCAGAGTGACTTTATGTGTGCATTTTGTGGGTCTACCATATTATTGTTACACTTTACTGACCAGTCCTTATACATATAGTATAGTGTTTTGTTTTGTTGTAATATTTGATCACACAAAAAAAATTAAATCACTTCACACAGATATAACACACTCGCTACATTGGCTTCATCAAATACTGTATAATCACACACTCCTCTGCTGCTGGTGTTGACTACTTGTCATTCTCAGATATGAACCCAAGATTGAACCTTCTCTCACTCTCTCAATGTTTCCTATCACATCAATCACGCCCTCCACTCCCTCTGTGCACAACACTGAAGAAGCATTAACACTGAACTTCTCCACCAGGTCCTCCTGACTCAGCGGCTTCCTCCAGTGGCCATAAAAGGTATCACATCTGGCTACATAACTCTGCCCCTGATCTGTTTCTATCTCAACCTCGCAGTACATCTTGTCAAAGCTGGGTGGGTTATCTTTAGGGGTGTCCACCTTGACTTTGGACAAGAGCTCCTTCAGAGCAGGCCGGTTAATCTGAGCTTCGCTGAAGGAAGACACTGTCACTTTGTTATCCAGCAGGGCGGAGCAGGCGTTGAACTGAAATGAGTGCCTGGCTTGGTGCTCTGTGGCAGGTAGGGGGCAGTCAATGTACTTGGATGGAGGCACTCGAAGAGTGACATGCCTGATCTGGCTGAGGTCAAAGTTCCCGACTGTATTTTCAATCTTTGCGCGGGCTGCCAGCGCTGCATCCACTGCCCAGTGCATCCCCAGATGAGCAGGGATGCGCTTGAAGGCCACATCCTGATCTTCCAGGATCCATTTAAAGTCACTAGAAGAAGAATGTGCCATTGCTGAAGGACTGTAGTCCTTGTAGTAAACCCCAAACCCGCAGTCCATATCCAGGATGACTGGATTCCCCTCCAGACCCATCTGGGCCAGCTGAGCGGCCTCCAGGCCTCTCCGAGCAGCATTTCCTATGTGTAGAGGTTTGGTTTGTGTGGCGGCGTTGGCCAAGGGAGCCCCAGCAGAGGAGGCTGCGATAGCCAGAGCATGACTACACTGTGCAGGGGACAGACCCAGGAGCTTAGCTGAGGCTGCAGCACTACCCATCACTCCGACGACACTGGGAGGGTGGAATCTGAGAGTGTCGGAAAGAGGAAGAAAGATGATCAAAATATTAGGGTCTATTCGAGTTTAAGGTTTTAGGTTCTGATTAGTGCTGAAACTATTTGTCAGTTATTTATTATTAATCAATTAGTTGATTGACAGAAAATTACATGGCATTTATTTATTATTTATTTGACATTTTTCAAGCACAAATGTCAGATATTTACTGTTTCCAGTTTCCCAGATGTGCTGCTTTTCTTTATCTTATGTGATGATAAACTGAATAACAAGCAGTTTGAGGATTTTTCACTTTTTTCTGACATTTTATAGACCAAATGATTAATCAGTTAATCAAGAAAATAATCGGCAGATGAATTGATAATGAAAATAACCGTTAGTTGGAGCCCTAGTTCTGATACTTATGGTGGACGTTAAAGGGTCGGTATAAAAAAATACTTTTTACCACTTTTTGTTTTTTTCTACTGGCACTGTTTGTGGTACTCACCGCACTCAAAAATTATATTAATATATTAAAACTTAACAACAGCTTTTTTGAATAATCCAAAATGTAAGTTAATGTACTCTGGAAATATGTGAGTGTTAAAGGGTTGATTCACCCATATGACAAAAAGTACAACACCTACCTCTAGTGGTATCTAGCCATGCAGATAGTTTGGGTTTTATTTGAAGTTTTAGAGGTGGAGGTGGTGAATGGATTTTAGTTTGTGGTACTCATTGCATTGAAAAATTGCATTTGAAGGATTCAACGGCAACATCTCTCTCCAGAAACAGTGTCCCCGTCTTGATAATCCACACACCTCCCTGTCAACAGTTTTCATTGAGACTATTTCTTCCAGTAAAAAAGCGAGGTCTGTGTCTGTGTTGATCTGAAACTAAAATACCAAGTTACTGATTGTCAAATTTCTAATTAAATATGGATGTAAGTAGTGAGGTTTCCAATTTCCAACAAACAGAATTATGAACAAATAGCAGCATAAAAGGGATTAAATCAATCAAGTGGCTCATTGAAGAAGTACAGGAAGCAGATTTATAATGAAAACATCTCATAGAAAAGGAAATGAATCACAAACAGAGCACAATATTGGGTCATACTAATGTAATTAGTAGTGCTTATCAGCTGTAAAAGAAATTTGACAATCAGTAACTTGGTATTTTAGTTTCTTGATTGATTTAATCCCTTTTATGCTGCTATTTGTTCATAATTCTGTTTGTTGGAAATTGGAAACCTCACTACTTACATCCATATTTAATTAGAAATTTGACAATCAGTAACTTGGTATTTTAGTTTCAGATCAACACAGACACAGACCTCGCTTTTTTACTGGAAGAAATAGTCTCAATGAAAACTGTTGACAGGGAGGTGTGTGGATTATCAAGACGGGGACACTGTTTCTGGAGAGAGATGTTGCCGTTGAATCCTTCAAATGCAATTTTTCAATGCAATGAGTACCACAAACTAAAATCCATTCACCACCTCCACCTCTAAAACTTCAAATAAAACCCAAACTATCTGCATGGCTAGATACCACTAGAGGTAGGTGTTGTACTTTTTGTCATATGGGTGAATCAACCCTTTAACACTCACATATTTCCAGAGTACATTAACTTACAATTGAACCGAAAAATTGCACATTAACTTGGCGCACAACTCAAACAGTCTGATGTTGGTGAATATTATTAAGTATCTCACCTTTTAGGGATGTTGTAGGCCTCTCTGGAGAACCTCATGAGCCTGCCCTGCACCTCGAGGCCAACATTGAAGGCCAGCAGCATGTCTAGACCGGAGGGCTGGCTGGGCAACGCCTCTGCCAGGGCCAGCAGGGTCGGTAGCACAGCTCCTGAGGGATGAGTAGCAGGGTGCCAAGTGTCGTCAAAATCCATGGAGTGAACCTATCACCACACAATGTGACAGAACACATAATCAGAGATCAAACCACCACCATATCATGCTTATGTTTTCTATCTATTATGATGGATTTATTTGACCAAGCTTACCGCGATGCCGTTGACAAATGCAGCATAATGAGGAGGAAGAGCTATCTCTGAGTTACCCCAAACACTGCTCCTCTCGTCAGACGTGAACAACTGCAATCAGACAAATTGATTTGAGGATAAGTCTGCAATTAAATGTGGATGTAAGTAGTGAGGTTTCCAATTTCCAACAAACAGAATTATGAACAAATAGCAGCATAAAAGGGATTAAATCAATCAAGTGGCTCATTGAAGAAGTACAGGAAGCAGATTTATAATGAAAACATCTCATAGAAAAGGAAATGAATCACAAACAGAGCACAATATTGGGTCATACTAATATAATTAGTAGTGCTTATCAGCTGTAAAAGAAATTTGACAATCAGTAACTTGGTATTTTAGTTTCAGATCAACACAGACAACTTCTGATGAGGCCAAATGAAGAAAGATTTAATGATGACACAAATAAAATTAGATATAGTGGATATATAGTATATAAAGTGTTGACAAATATTGCTTATTAGTATTTAGAATTTAATATAAGCCATCTTTGTGGTGTTTTCAATCTTGCTTTAGTTACTTCAAAATTAAATCTTTCTCATTAGGTGTTTTTATATGATGCTATCGCCATATTTTAGAAGGTATATCCACTCCAGTCAAGCAGTTTAATGTACCTGGCTGTACTTGAGAGCCTTGTTGAAGACAGCTGTCCTGGTTCCTAACAGCCCAACACCGAGGGTGTCCAGCATCATCCTTTTGCTCCTGTTAATCACACCATCTGTCAGCTGAGTGGCGTTGAGGGCATGGATAGCGGCTCCAAAGCTCTCTGTAATACCCTGGAAAGGTGAAACAAGGCCAGTCAGTCCAAAACCAAACCTCCCCAGAGACAGTAAAGTTGTTACGGATCCGACCAGGCTAAAAAGTTAAAATATGCTGCATCTGTTTGTCTTTAAAGGCTAAAATACCCTCTAAAAGGTGCCTAAGTTGTATCTCATTTAGTGAACTGCTGAATAAATGTAATCTAAGAACAAATGTAAGTATAAAAGAAAACAGCAATACCTTGCGTAGCATTGTTGTGGCTCAACAATGTCTTCAAGTGACAAAACATCCAAATGCAGGCTCCTTTTATAGGGCATTTCACTATCTGAAGGCTGGTCTTCCAAATTTCCAAAGTGGCCAAAAGCCACAATGATGAGAAGTAGGAACTTTCACAATGACTGGACGTCGTCTTTGATTTATTTTTCCTTATTTTGACCATATTGGCAAATCCACTAAATCTCTTGTTTTGGCTTTGTTTTAATTACAAATGCTTGAGCTTGAAAGCTAAAAGCAGCTTCAGATATCAAAGAAGTATAAAACATCCTATAATGACTGTCTTTGAGACAGAAAAGTTATTAAAAAAAAAACAATAGACCTGCGAGTTACTAGGGAAATCACAGAATTAAAATTTAAATCATGTGAACCCATTGTGTGTTGTTGTTGTTGTTGTTGTTGTGGTAAAGTGATAAGAGGGCTTCATTTTGGGTCAAATAACTGACTTGAACAAAACAATTATCTGTTGTCTTTCACAACTTGTTCCTTTTTCAGATGACAGACATTGGAAATTCAGCCCTTCTGCAATGAGAAGTTTTAAAAAGGGAAATGCCAACAAAAGTCTCACCAAAACACTCAGTGACAATCACATGACAGAACCGCCTGATTTCAAACAGCTGGTAAACTCATAATTACTGTAAATAATCAGCATCAAAGTTCATGATTACTATGCTCCAGACTGCTGTAGGCTGCTAAACACAGATCTAGACCCATTCAAGTCTGTATATAGACAGAGGAGGAAGGAGAGGAAGTACTCAGATCCTTTACTTGAGTAAAAGTAGAAATACCATGATCTAAAAATGATACAATATTATATTATTCTGTTTTATCACTAACAATACAGTTCGTCAGTGTGGAGCCAGTTTGAGATACTTTGTATACTACTGAGTACTATTAGTACTATTTTATAATTTAAAAAGTAACTATAAGTGTCAAATAAATGTAGTGGAGTAAAAAGTACAATATTTCCCTCTGAAATGTAGTGGAGCAGAAGTATAAAGGAGCACAGAATGGAAATACTGTATGTTAAAATTGTACTTAAGTGCAGCGCTTCACATGTTCAAATATGCTTTATGAATGAACTGGGTCTTATTTAACACTGAAAATGTATATTGTTACAATATTTTTTCATATAATTGAATTGTCATTGTTTAAGTCGGTTTGGTCAATAACTGCTACCTCGAAGTGGCAGAAGCTGGATGTTTCAACCATTTATCATTTTACTCCAAATAAACTATTTAAACTGTTTTTCCATTACTTTGTGATGTGATTGTAAGTTCACATACACTTACAATCCATTACTTTACTAACTACTTCAACTTCTCTGCTCGCTTGCTAACCAGTTTGCATTGTCAACTGCAACATGTGGGGACAACTGACTGGTTGATGGGGAGCTTAACGGTTATTGTATGTTTACTAGGAATCAGAATCACACCAGTTTGTAATCCTATGTGGCTGTTTATTTTCCTCCTTAACACAAACGTGTGGATATATTTTTAATCAAATCACAATTCCTGTTTTTTAGTTGAGTTAATTAGTCGAGCTTTACATGTACACCCTGGCAACTGCAGGAGTACCTCCTGCGGTACAAGTGGCCCTGGGTATCACTGCTCTAATTAACAAAGTACTTAGCTCTAAGTATTATTTATTGATTCTTGTTTACTATATCCATGGCAAATTTGGTGGGAAAACAGGCCTCTCTAGGGTTAAATGAAGGTTAAGGTAAGAGTTGGGGTTAGGCATGTAGTGGTTATGGTTTATCTTGACTTCGGGGAGTAAATGTCTTCCTTTGTAATAAAAACAAGTTTATCTGAGTGTTTCTGCTCTTGTATGTCAAAGTACAAATTTTAATTTTAATCCTTGAGAGTGAGCAATTTTAGAAATCCACACTTCTCCAAAGGGCTGTTTGAAGGTTAAGACTGTGTGTGTGTGTGTTAGATGGCTGCATTTCCATAAGAGCTGCAATGGGTGTCACTCTTTCCATATTTTCCAAACATTTCTTGGTTTCAAGGCTGGAATAACTCAGGCCACCTGTATGGTTTCTGGTTTTGTGATTTGTAAAGAAAATCTCAACATAATTTATTTCATTAATGAAATCATCATCAGAGGGTGGAGGCTACATTTATATTTATGCCAGACAGCGCAGGAAAAAACAAATGACACATAACCAAATGTGGGTGCTTGCTTTAAGTGATGCTGGAAGAGACTACACGTGGATTTCTCTCTCTCTCTCTCTTACATACACACACAAAGAGAGAGAGAGAGAGAGAGAGAGAGAGAGCTGCACAGGCACTCTCAGACGCTTGCCTATTTTTTGGCAAGACAGTCATGTTATAGTTAAATGTTAATTTGGCAGTCAACCCCCCCATTCCATCATGCACGCGCACTCACGCACGTGGTAAGCCCAGGCTTCATAAACAAGCCGCTGCCACTTAGTTGCTCAGTGTTTCCACTGATCCCACATCAGTACAGCGGCTCAGAGAAGATGGCACTTGCCGACGCAGAGCGCGGAGTGTCCAACTGCGGCGACTCGGGCTCCCCGTTTTCAGAGATTATTGAGCTGAATGTCGGCGGACAGGTTTATGTTACCAGACACACAACTCTCATCGCCGTCCCAGACTCGCTGCTGTGGAACATGTTTAGCAAGAAGTCACCCAAGGAGTTGGCGAGAGACAGCAAAGGGCGCTTCTTCTTGGACAGGGACGGGTTCTTGTTCCGCTACATCCTCGATTATCTCCGAGACCTGAACTTGGTCCTCCCGGACTACTTCCCCGAGAAAAGTCGACTGCAGAGGGAGGCGGACTTTTTCCAGCTGCGGGACCTTGCCAAACGCCTCAGCCCCCGGGTGAGTAAGGACAATTCAATCAGCGAGGAGATCAGCCAGAGCGACACGGAGGAAGGCGCGCAGCAGTGCGGCTCCTCCGGCGGCATGGAGACTTTACGCACCATGTCGGTCAGCGGGGCCATGCGCTCCCCATCACTGGACTCCAGAAAGTCGGGCTATATCACGATAGGATACCGCGGCTCGTACACCATTGGCAGAGACATCCAAACCGATGCCAAATTCAGGAGAGTGGCGCGCATCACGGTTTGCGGGAAGACGTCTCTGGCCAAAGAAGTGTTCGGGGACACGCTGAATGAGAGCAGAGACCCGGACAGGCCCCCGGAGAGATACACATCCCGGTACTATCTCAAGTATAATTTTCTAGAGCAGGCATTTGACAAGCTGACAGAGGCGGGCTTCCACATGGTGGCCTGCAGCTCCACAGGCACCTGCGCCTACACCAGCAATGATCCAAACGAGGACAAAATTTGGACAAGCTACACTGAATATGTCTTCTGTCGGGAATAACTAACAGTAAACGTGTCATGTTGATGTAAATAGACATTTCATAATATGGGGAATGTCTTTAATAAGTGTTGCATCTGCTATGTTGAATGGTAACGTTTTAGGGCGAGTGGCTGCAAAAATATTGCTCCATTATTCTAAGAATAGCCAAATAGCAGTATTACCACTTTTGTGGTTAAACCAGAGACACAAAATAGCTCCTAAATAGATTCTACACAAACGAGTTTGACAGTTTGTCAAGATTTGAATGTGCAACTTGGGTGTTCAAAGTGAAGAGAGCATCCTTTGAGTTGACACACCCATCCCAAAGCCCTATTGCGTGGGGAAAAAAAACCCACCATCAAAATGCCACCATCTCCATCTCATAGAACTGCATGTCAATGTTTCAGTCATATCTGACTCAGTGCTGTGTGAATTGAGCGGCATCCAAGAACAGACAAGCAGCGATTAGTATTCAGTGTCATTGTAACTTCTAGGCTTGCTTGATCACATGTTTGGCCAAGTTTTGTATTATCTAATAGACTCTTATAGCAGTTCTATTACTGACATGGTTGTAAGTGTATGTGCTTGATTGGTAGAGTTGTATCTGTTAAACCTGTTCAGATGAAATAAAATCTTACACTCGGCTATTCTCAGCCCTTTGCCATCATCCTATCTTCTTCTTCACATCTGCACAAAGTAACAAAATACTGGCATTCATCTCCCTCCAACCGTTTAAACTTTACTCAGTGGGGAATCAAAGAGTCAGCCTCAAAGAGAAATGCCCTACCCGGGAACCTCAGCCCGTCATGGCACTGAAGCTGCCAGCTCCACAAAACCTGTCACACTGTTTTAACCCAGAAGAAGCTACACAGAACTGAAATGTGAGTGGCAGTAATGTGTCTGTGTATGACAGACTCAAACAAAATCCTGACCATGAACTTTCCTTGCCTCTGACTTAGTCTATCGCTCCTGTAAACTGCCATTTCAAGGCATTGCACCTATTTTCTAGTCAGCTTCGCCCTGTTATTAAATCACACAAGCTGAAAACCTTCACATCTGAATATAGTTAGCATGTAAATTTCGTAGGAGGATCTCTTTTCACCTATCCATTTTGTCGCACAAATTCAGCTGCATGCCGTGTGGATGCAAATAGTGCAGCTGTGCACACATGATGTCATTATCATTTCAAGTGTAAATAATGAAAGAGTCCAGCTGCACACAAATAGAAGGGTCCAGTCTGCCAGGGACTCTGGATGAATGGAGAGTCGACTGGTGCACCTTTGCCGCGAGAGCAGAATTATTTCCCTGCCTAGTGTACAGCCAGGCCAGGATTATGTGTTTCATTCAAACAGACATGAAAAAATGGCCTTACATTCAGAGACATGGGTGGGATTATAGCACATCAGCGGCTTATAGACAAGAGGCAGTGACGTAACCTCTGTAGGGGTCCCGAGACATCCTCCCAGAGGGTGGTCTGGCTCAGTTTGGCCTTAAAAAATTGGAAACTGTTCTGTTTGGACAGGAACAAAAAAAATCTTTGGGAAAGTGATCTGTTTGGGGACCATTGTGGATACATAAATGACTCAAAATAAGTTTACTGTAACTGGTAAATATCTAGAGAGATGGTGACAGATGATGGATGAGTTCCATTTAGCTGTTTCAGTTTCAGGGTCCTGCATGGTGTTGTGCATGTTGGCTCACTGTCACACTGTCATGGCTTGAACGGACAAAACGGAGTTATCGTTAATGTTATTAGTAACACCTGTGCTTGTCCTGCAATGACAAGTCAAAATATCTGGTGTGAAAAAAGGCCTAAATGGTTAGCTTCTGCTCCTAAAAAAATAACTTAAATTAAGTGTGTCTCCTTTTACATGCATATTGATAGTAGGTCTACTGAGTCTAGATATATAGTCCCATTTAGCCCAGTAAGGCCACTGTAAACTTGGACTTGAGCAAGCCTCTCTGAAAAAGATCCAGATAACTTTTTGTAACTGTTTTTATAAACAAGTGTTTTGCTCTGCAGCTTTGTACTGATACTTGCCTAATACTTATTTGGATTTCCTGATACTTATCTTGAGTCAAGCGTGAGGATTTGGGGAATCATGCTTTATTTGGCTCTATAATTTTGTTTCAGCAATTCAACAAAGGCTAAAAAACTTTGGGTTGGACTCACAAAAAGAGACTACAGATGACACAGGCAGGCTGACACGTGGCAGGTTTACTGTACATAATCCAGATGGGTGACACACCGCAGAAGTATCCGCTGCAGTGTAACTGAGATGATTATTCACAGACATCTGCAGTAATATTTGCCTTGATAGCCTCAAAATGTATATGGCACTATACATCAATAGCTGAGATATTGTCACACGCCTGCACATATGCGAATTATTCTTTGTCTGATAGGAAGGTGCATTTTCAACAAGCTGGCCTTTAGCTATAAATAAATGTCTTATATCTGTAAAAAGAAAGAATTTTCAGAAAAGATGAAACAATCAGCACAAACATAAGATGTTTCATAAAATATGTCCAAACATTCCTCTTTTTGATGGATTTTTGTTTCTCATGCTGCTCAAAGGAGTAAATACATGTAGTGATCTTGAGATTTGAATCTGAATAAGCAATCAGCCTTGCATGGTTCATTTCTCCCCAGACTTTGATAATATTAAAATCTGAAAAGAGGCTCAAGAGCTCATATTAAATGTCTTTGATGTTTACATACCAGACAGTTACAATTACTCTGTTGTTGTGTGTCCCAGCTGTCACTGGACCAAACGCAGGGAAACACCCTGGATCAGTCACCAGTCCGTCACAGATATCAGCCTACAAACAATCTCTGACTCACACCCGCATTTACACACAGCGCAGGGTGAGCATTTTAGAGTCTGCACAACACTTGCATGTCTCTGGACTGTGGGAGGAAACCCACTCGAACATGTGCGGCAAAGGCTGTCATTTATTGCTGAACGAATCGCTCAAGCTGTTGCAACACATGCAGAAGCAACCCCGTTGTGCAATTGTAGAAATGGATGCATTTCAGCCACTTCAGACAGAGCGGCATTTTATACCTCCCTAGGCACGCTTATTATCTGTCATTTGAATTAAATGATAAGAAATCACAAATGAGAGTCCATTTGGATTAAAGAACATTTTGTTTTCATCTGTATCTTTACATTCTGGTAATGCTTCATTCAGGCTAGACTTCAGTTGTCTTTGTAGTGTTTAGTTTCAGTTTATTATTATTTGGATATATTAGTCACAGTATCTGACTGTAAATGTGTTGTTCTGACTGTTCATTTCTTACTGGCTTGCCACTATTTGTTTTGAGAAGTGCTGTTTGACGAATAAAAGGGAGGAAAAATGGAACTGCACATAGTGTGATATACGAATGAGTTGCTGACACTTACTTAAAATTCCCACGACTGTGTTACCTTTCAGTACAATGGAAATGCAATAAATGGGTTGTCAGGTTTTTCAGTGTGAGTGATGATGGGATAACAAGGAACAAAAGAAGGAAGCTTTGAGACAAAGTGAGTCAAGGACTGGAGGAAAATAGCAAGATTGAGAGAAAAATGTTCTTTCCGTTCTCACATGCTTATCTCTATTTGTAACATTTGGTCTTTTCTCTTCTCTGTGTGCGCATGCTCCACGTTGAGCTCCTTGACCTCAGCAGATCACGACTATTTGAATTCCATGCATGGGTCCAGGATGCGTTTTAGTGCCCTGAGTTATTTTAGATCAAAGTCGGTAGGTTTCATTAGCACATCACAACAGTAACTCCAGACCAAAGGTTTCATTATTCTAATTAAATTCGGAGTCAGAAATACATTTTAATACTTGACTTCACAACAGGGGATATGCATCAGTCAGTGTTCATAGGAGGATACTTCCCGCTGCTATGTGAAAGCATAACATTATAGTGTTTCGTGGGGTAAAAAGGCTCATGGTGTTAACAGAGCCCAGGAGCAACAAGAACATCCATCAGTGAGTGTGATATTAGATGATCTATCAAAAATATTGTCTACTTTTAGTTTTAACCACAATCTGCTTTTACAGTAAAACGTTCAGCACTTTACTTACTGTAATAAAAAGAAGAAGGGCATTTGAGAATGCTTTACATCTTATTAGAAAACTAAATCATTTGAATTTGTTCATATGCGTTTTAATGTGAGCACAGAAAACAAACAGGAATGTGCACAGACAGACAGACTGAGTGCACCTTTATCCACCACACGCTCACACTTGTTTTCTTAAAGACATTTATTTATTTTTGATTTTTTGCTCTTATTGAACAGTTGATAGTAGAGACAGGAAACGAAGGGAGAGAGAGAGAGAGAGAGAGAGAGAGAGAGAGAGAGAGAGAGAGAGAGAGAGGGTATGACATGCAACAAAGGTCACCTACTCAAATCCAAGCAAGGGGACATTGCGGTTACATCGTATGCACCCCAACCACTCGGCCACGTGACGCCCTGGAAATGGCATGCTGTGTACCTTGGAAAAAAAAGGTAACTGACTTCTGACAGTATATGACTAAAGATGCAGTATATGCTTAATTAATATAATATAATATATATATATTATACAGAATGTGCAGGGCTTAATGTAGGCTACAGTAGCCAAATATGAATATGATATAACCGTAATAAACACATATAGCTTTAACAATTTGTCAGCATAAATGGTTTCATTATTTCAGCTTGATGAAGTTTTCACCGGCCCTGATACTGTGGTATCATGTAAACATAGCAGCAGCGTTAACTGCAGTCGCCCAATCACGTTTTTGTTTTAGAACAATGGCAAATTAAAGTAGTCTAATAACAATTATAATAAATAATGAGTCAGTATATGTGTGTGAGACTGTCAGGCTTGCTGTCAGAGAATCAGGTCAGAGAGGTGATGCTCAGGTCATTGGACTTTATCATAAGAAGGTAAAGAAGAACCACGTGAGAACGAAAATGGTCATATAACCCCAGCTTCAGTTCAACATACAATATCTGCAAGAGAAATGCTTACATCCTGTTCATTCATGCCCAAATAAAGAAAGAAGGCGCAGAGGGAAAACATTCCTTCTCAACTCACTGAAGGAATGAATGCCAACACTGAAGATGATAACCTCATTGCTTGTTAAACGAGAGGCATGAAGGGGGGCTTTCTTATGAGAATAACAGCAGCAGGAACAACAATAAAGATAATAATATTAAATTTATTAGTGATACTACAGTAATGATTATTTATTTGATCCAGAGGGACAACCAAAGAGGGCAGCAGCTCAAGCCACTGTAGCCACAATGCCTGCATGTGCCTGCACTTAGATGAAAGACCTAAATTACAAATACAAGACAGAAACAAAAGTAGTAGACAAGACATGAGAAAGAAATGTTCTGCTGAGACTTAAGTGTGATGTCAATGCCACTGGAGCTACTGCTGATATTGTTATAACCCCAGTAACATCAGACTAAGCACATCCCACATATGGCAAATGATGTCGCTGACAGCGCATTGTGTAGAAAATCGATTTTCATGAGAGTTTCTAATGCGCATTGCTCTCTTATTTTAGACTCCTTTTATTTTAGACTTCTGCTAGACGATTGCAAACGTCGTCCTTTGTGATCAGCAGCAGCCAGACTAATGTAACGTGCCCTGATTACCTGAGCCGAGATGCCGCTCGATCCATTCACGTGGCCATTAAACCTCCCACCTTTCATGCCAGCTGAGTTCTTTTGAAACTAACAGTCATCAAATAGAAAATGCTCTTTCCACAGCTGCTATGCACTTCTATAAAAGCTGCCTCACGTAGTGGGGCCACTCGTCTCACATGGAAGCCTTTCATTTCAGTGTTCTCTGCATTCCTGGGGTTACTGCAAATCAGATGTCCTTTTATGCAAGCAAGGCATTTGTTATCTGCTTGACGCTCTGCACAGTTTTAATTCCTGTGTGGCTGTAGCTGATTGCAGATACCCTTTATGCTTTTCTCTATTTGATCCATGCACCAAAAACTGGTCAACCTTTTGTACGCAAAACCATTTTTGAACTTTTACAAGATAATCTTAACTTTTTCTCTGCATTTCACAGCCTTCATCAGCAAATGGAGTTGAATGCGCCATAAAACGCTAGTAAGTGGACCTTGAGTTAAGATTTTTCTGTTTTTTGTCAAACTAAAATCATTTTGTTTTCATGGAAATGCATCATATATAGTGCTTATATTTTGGACAAACATACTTTCAATGATGTATATAATGTCATATAATGCATAGTGTAATGTCAGAAGTGTTTCTCTTTTCTCACTGAATCTGGGAGGTTGCTACAAGTTGTCTGAATCACCCTGTGGGAGTAGAATTAGTCCACGATGACAGGGTTATGTCTGCACGAATGTGGCTTGCAATTCCAGTGGTATTCACATGAATTCAGAGGATTTGGTCTAGTTTCAGGTTTTCCACATCTGGCTTGGTTTTGAGAAGAAGCCTTCCTGTGTATAAGAGACAGAATTACAGGGCGCAGTAGCACAAATAATAACCCTGAAGGGGAAAAGTATCAAATTAGATGCTTATGTCTGAGTGTAGAATTAGGCTTGATTAACATATTGATGTATTATTCTGGACAGACGTGTAAAGCACAATCAGGCAGGAATCAAGCAGAATCAATCAATAACTGCAGCAACAGCTGTACTGATACAGCACAATACATGGTAATTACTGTGCTACCAGGGAAACAGCAATCAATTCTTAACAGCTCTTTTCTTTTTTTTTTTTTTACCCCAGAAAGTCCAAATTAGCCTTCAACAGCTTCCCTCAAATGTACTTTCAACAACACTCTGGGTCCACTTTTCTGTACTTTTCTGTGTAATATATAGCAGGAATAATTATAGGCTTGTACATGAACCACAGCATCTCGTGTCTCCTTTACAGTCTCCTCTTTAGCCATTAAAGTTGACTTGTTAAACAGCAAGTAAGTAAGTGCACTCCAGTTTAAGTGATGTGACCTTAACACTGGGTTTTTGCTATTTAAAGGAACTGTTCGACATTTTGGGAAATAAGTTTATTCTCTTTCTCGTCGAGAGTTACATGAGAAGATCAATACCACTCTCACGTCTGCACAGTAAATATGTAGCCGGAGCTAGCAGCTGCTTAGCTTAGCTTAACGGCTGGAAACAGGGTATTACAGCTGTAACTTCCTGGAGTCTCCGCTGGTTGCCTGGCAACTGCTCCTGTCAAGCACATAGCCCCCCAAAAACCAGACAAATTGTTGTTTTTACACTTTTTTTTTTGGTACAGATGAAATAAACATGATGTAACGTGTTAATTAGTGAGCTTTAGAGGTTCTGGTAGGTGGATTTTGTTACCTTTGGACAGAGCCAGGATAGCTATGCCGAACTATTCCTTTAAACCAAACTCACTGGAATAAATTACAGTAGCTAAGCTAGTCACTTTATCCATGTTGGGCGCGCACTCTTGCACACTTGACTGCAAAGTCTTTTTCAGTGAATTGGATGAAAGAATATACATAAGGACATTTAGAGATGATTTTATGCAGTAGAAGTGTTCTGGAAAATACATATAAGCATGCATTCAAAACATTACCCGCTGATGTAATGTGGGGCACTTACACCATAGATTCTCAGATTATTCTTTTGGCATTGATTACAAATACTTTTAGTCATGTTATGCTGCCAAAGCCTTCCTAATTCCTCTGAAAGTACAACAGACTTTCAAAAATTGGTTTGGTTTTCATGCAAAGGAAGCACTCTAGAGCATAGCCTATGATTATTATGTGATTAAGAACAACCACTTTGCACATTTCTTTTGGGCAGAATGCTGAGGATAGACATTTCCTCAGAAGCCAGCAGATTCAAACTGATAATTTGCGGTCTTGAATGAATGCAGTCCAACAATAACTTAAAATAGGGTACATTATTTGTATTTGCACATGTAGGATCTACACTTAAAAGAAAAGAACAAATGCAACCCTGTCTCTATTGATAAGTAGAGTATTTGAGGATAAAGTTACTTGTGTGCTCTTCTCTCTTTTGTTTTTATCAAATGCCCATTTTCCTTTGTACTTCTAAATGCAAACAAGAAAATATAAAATATATAGTTGAAGGGTGCAGGGGTAGACAAATCCTATAAATTTCTTTCTCTTAACTCCTTCTTACACCATCTAGAATCCCCATTAGTCAAGATTCAAGGTACTGGTGTTGCGTGTTCTGCAAACTATAACATATAAAAAATGAGGAAACATTAAGAGGATATGAGTCTCAAGTCTACAAATCACAACAGCACTCTCAGAAGCTGATACAACCACGGAGACAGCTGTGGTGCTCAGATAAAAAGGAATACATGTCTGTATCTGTCATATCAGACTCAAAGCAAGAACTGGTGTTAAAAAACATCCTGTACGCAGCATTTCACAGGTGATTTCATCCAGCTTGCTTTGAGCTTTGCTGCATTGCTCATCTGCACACTGGCTGGCTGACAATCCTCTATTTGTAGCAGGAGAATAAACACCGGAGGAGTTGATGGAAGTCCCTACAGATATTATGTAACGCACGCTAAATCAATATCATCCGACAGGGACACAATACAGGTGCATTATGCTTCTTTTGGGTGGTTTTTCCCTTTAATTTCTGCACTTATATTAAGAGAGAAAGAACACTTCTCTCTGTGGAGCTACATCAGGCTGACAGTCTGACAGACGGGCAGGAGATATCCATCAAAGCCAGCATTAATAGAGGGAATTGTCAGCAGCAAAGAACTAAAGCATGAGCTGTGCAGGAAGTCCGTGGTGTGATATGTGTGATCACAGCAATGACTGTTCCCATGTTCAGGAACAAGCACAGTGAAGCGATGATGTAGCGTGGAGAGTTATAGAAATACTGGCTTCAGCAGACACCAAACATCTAACATCTGCTTGACTTTTTTCTGACAGATGTCTGCCTCCTCTGCAGGACTTGTTTACAGGTTAAAGCTTGATTAGATAACTAGGCCATATAAGCTTCCTTTACCGCAGACAGCTTTTAATTTTCACATGACATACATGCACACAAGAGCACATAAGAATCTTCTTTTCTTCTGGAAATTAACATATATGACACGGCTTATATTGGTTACCAAGGATACGGATGAAGATGTAAAAGCTTATCATCTGCCTTAAAATGTTGTCATTGACACGCTTAAGCAAAAATGCAAATATATCAACTCATCAGTGTTGCTGTTTTCGATAGAGACGAGTTTCTGTTTTACAGAAAATCCAAACCAAATGTTCTGCCACTGGAGCTTCAACCTTGAGGCAAAGCTTAGGCTGCATGTTCTGGCAAGCATGAGTGGAGTTACTTTGATGCCGGAAAAGAACAGCTTTTTGAAATATATTTGGATGGCATGTTACATATAACTGCTGCCCCAGTCCTGCAAAAGGCATGTGAGCATGCATTTCCACCTTTTTCAGTTCCTATATCAGAACTCTCTCACTCCTTTCAAAAATAATTCTTCAAACTCATTGGTTGAAGTGTAACACGTTGAATGACACGTGGCCTGTAAATGGTATTGTGAACCAGAAAATAATAACTGAAAAATGATTAAAAACACATACGAGACAAATTGTTGTCTTTCATTATGGTAAACATGGGCACTGTAGTTTATTTTTGATCCAACATACCAACATACACTGCCCTCCTGCCATAAATACTCCCTAGTGCACAAAATGTGTATTAATCCACGACTGAATATAGTCCCTAATAAATGTACTATTTACTCTTGTTTGAGTAACATTTGCTAAAAAGTACAGTGCCCAGCTGTTTTAGAAAATTACTGAGCATTAAAAAAAAAAAAAGAAACTATACAGGGAAGCCAGAAAGATTTAAGAGATGGACTAACAGATTGTTGATTTTGGTCTTTTCCAAAATATTCACTGACAATAAGAAAAATATAGAATAACGCCACCTTTATCCTTTAAAATTGGACATTGGCACTCAATTTTATAGTTTACATTTTTGTGAAACATATGAGGTTTGGTCTAATTTTTTAACATTTATATAAAATCGTTAGCGTAACATATTAAGCTAACGATCATTAGAATGTTCTGCCCCATTTTCTTAACATTTTTATGTTTTTTTTATTTGGATATTTGTTTGATTTCTATCTATAAGCTACTACAAACCCAGATTTTCCAGATTTGTCCTGTTTGTTGTGTTATTTGTTCTTCAATTATATACTGTTACCGTACATGGTGTCTTGTGTCATATTTGTTGGAAATGTTAATAATTACACATGATTTCATAAAATAAAAGCAGACAAATGCTTTTGAATCTTTTTAATTAAAGAGACTGAACACCTTTGGTTTTAACCTTTCCTTCCCTTTTGTAAAGTTTTGACATTTTTTAAATTAGAAAATATTCCAAACTCTAATTATACTGAATGAAAATCACTACATCTGGAACATAATTAAATTGCCAAGTTCAGCCTATTATACTGTAAGAGAGCAGTGTCACTTATTCAAGACTTCAGAGGGTTTTCTTACTCACAAAGCAGACGACGTGGTGCTTGTTATTCTCAAACAGAGCACTGACCCGACTCTCACAGAGAAACATTTAACTGTGCGTCAATCTTGGCCATTAATGCAGGAGGCTCAGCAGTCTGCAGTCAAATACCACTTGTGTATTGACTCTGATTATATATTTTCTCCTGTTTACAAAAGTCTCTCACTTGGTGCTTCAGAAAAACAGCTTGGCCTATGGCTGGTGAACTGCCTGACTATAATAAGGTTCTGTTAAAACACTGATCACTACATCTAAAGCCAAACTGAAGTCATCACTAATGCACGGCTGTGTTTTACCAGCAGCCAAGACTGTAGTGTCATAACGTTAATCTCTGCTCATTGTGAAGTGAAGTGGGAGCAGGTAGGAAACCTTATATGAGATTGTTGTGAAGAAAAACACCTTTGCGGAAATGGCATTTAGTTTAGAGGGTTGAGTGTGATGTGGCGGCATCTCCTTCGTCATTTCAACTGGATCAAATTCAAGTGGTGGATTAGATGAGATGGTGGGAAGTGAAAGATTTAAGAGCACTGGGAAAACGCCAGTTTGGATTTCATTCTTTATTTGAGGGGCTGCACAGTGCCGAGAGCCATGCTTAGTTCTTTTATTTATTAATGTGCTTGTTGACTATGTCTTGTTCTGTACTGATTTTTTACTCAGTGTATTAAAGATCTTGAATCCAGGTTTAATGGCATGAGCTTTAGGTGACCCGTGAGGACGTTGCCTAGCTGTAAATAACTGTTTCTCACTGATGCACACAGATCACACCGTGGCTGATGACGACAATGCGACAGGTGGTCTGAAGAGTTGCACTCAGTACATTCCTTTTTTACCGCAAAGCACAGATCACACTGAGACAGGTGACATTTAGACGACACTGCATTCATTCAGGGAGATTTCTCTGGAAATGTAAAGGTCACATGGTGCCAGGGCAGGATGGCAGAAAATACCAACAATATGCCAGCTGCTTGTTTTTTCAGGGGTGTAGTGATAACCTGACTGGGTGTTTTGAATTTGTTGGGTTGAATCTGAGTTTAAATAGTTGCAGTTTCACTATCAAATATCCTGCTAATAAAAATAGGACTTTTTGTAGTAAAATTGTAATTACTAACCTTGATTCCTCTTCATGCTCCATCACACATAGGCTCCAGTATATATAATATAGGCCTACTGTAGATCATCTCCTAGCGCAGTGGTTCCCAACGAAGAGGTCAGTAGACCTAACAGAAAGAGAGACACACATACAGCTTCACTTTAAAAGGTCACAAGCCACAAAGATTGGGAACCACTGTCCTAGACGAGCTCTTCTCTCTGTGCTGCTTCTTTAACCTCTACTGGGAATTGATTGTCTCTGTCAGCTGCCACTGTTTTTGGGTCCATTAGGTCAATAGAATAACCCTACTGAGCAGATTTTTATATTCTACACCATGCAATGAGTTACTACTGTGACACACATCTGGCCTCTGTTCTTGCCTTTGTTGCTCTCCACTGACTCATCCAAGTGGGCCTTGAGTTTTAACTCTCCCCTCTGATCAAAAGCACCAGGCAGCCGAACTGATGGACAGAAAGGTCCACTGACTGCTGGGAACCATCATCAAGGTTCCTGTGGGAGAGATACAGACAGCGCTCAGTTAGCATCATCGGCATTGCATGTAATTAGAGGAAACATCCACTTACTTTACATTTTATACTTCATGATAGACAGACAGCTGTGCTCACCTTTGATGTTGCTGCTGTGTGATACAGCATTCCTAAAGTGAATTTTTAAGCACTAACACCCCATGGCTGTATTTCTATAAGGGTCAGTCCACTCAAAATCACAAAAAGCTGTTTTTCAACTTCCTTTTAAGTATAGCTGGCTATGCAGATAGTTTTGGTTTTCTCCATTTCTTTGGGATGTTTCACCAAAGAAATAGTCCCAATGAAAACTGCCCACAGTGAGGTCAGTAAATTATTCAGAGCAGAGGTATTCAAACTGGGATGCGCGCCTCCCCAGGGGATCGTGGGAGAGTTGAAGAGGAGGCGTAAGGCAGATACTGCATGAGGTGAAAGGGACAGGTGTATGCCGGTGTTCTAAAAAACAACAGTTATTGTAGTTTGGCCCACTGATCAACACAGTCAGCAGTAGCAAAAGCAGCCACAATAGCGACACACAGCTCATGGAGGCAATTATGGTACTTTAAAACCATTAGAGCCCGATTGCTGCCGTCTCGACTTAACGATCACGAATCCGCTTAGAAATCATACAAAAAAAGACAGTCGTTATAACTCCAGAACATGCCTGAGAATTACCACATTTTCAAGTTTTCTTCAGTATTGAAGTAATACTGTGATAGCTGTCTGTACAACAATGGGTACATTGCAGACAGGTACTGCTAACAGCAAATTCGGCATACTTTTAATGGTGCCAATTTGCCAAAATGTAAACAAATATAGGCTAAAATGGGGCTCAAGTTGTAGGCCACAGTGTAAATGACTGAATCCATGGCACCATTATACTTCCTGTTTACACCCCCTAAAGCATTATGAGAACTCAGCTTGCTTTTTTTTAACCTCTGGGCAGAGCCAGTCTAGCAGTTAAATTAAGCTAACTGTCCTCTCCTGGCTGTAACACCTTAATGCACAGACATGAGAGTGGTATCAATCTTATTATATCAAACTCTCAGCAAGATAAGCGTATTTCCCCAAATATAATAATAATATTAGAAAATAGGGAGAAAAAAAACTTTATTCAGAGAAAGGTGAACTGACACTTTAAGTGAATGTTTTCTCATTAGGAAAGTATTTCTGTCAAACCTTCATATTATTCTCTCGTGATGTCCCCTGACTTTCAGTAACATACATGTTGCACTCACGCTATTTAATTTATGTGTGTGTGTGTATCCAGGAGTTGTGTGTGCCAGCCCAACCTGCTTTGATGCTGAGCAGCCTCTGGTCAACCTCCTTTGTTGTTGCTTGTTTGGCGCTGGAATGTGCATGAAGCTCCTGGAGGGAATAGCTGTCCTCGGTACGAGGTACTGTCCTGGTCCTGTTTTAATGCTGACAGCAGCTCAACTAGAGGAGACAGTTGGTGGTTCAACCTAAATTAATATCCACTTCTAATGGACTGACCCATGTGCTGTGCAGTTCAATCCTTACAATTAATGCTTGCTTGAATTGGTGAGGAAGTCAATTGAATTAAGAGGGACCTAATTACCGGCCTCTGTTTCCTAGTACAATTCACTCAGAGTGTTGTAGGCAATGATGTTGTTTCATTTCCCTTTTTCCCCCCTCAAATAACCATATTTAGGTCATATTGCTGCCCTAAAATATTGCTGTTGGCATTGATGATTGGCAAAAATTTCCACCAGTCATGCTTTGTTGGCATTGTTGCTGTAATTCAAAGTCAGTTAACAGTCCTGCACATGCCTTTTTTTAGTATTCAGATCCTTTCCTTAAGTAAAAGCCCTGCATTGAAAATGTTACTTAAGTAAAAGTATGTGAGTATAATCAGGAAAATGTACTAAAAGTAAAAGTACTCAATGCAGAAAAATGACCCATGTGACTGTTATATTATATCATAATTATTATAACTCACGCATTAATGTAAAAGCAGGATGTTACTGTTGTAGGTGGTTGAAGTGGAGCTAATTTCTAACTATTTTGTATAGGAGTGCAGCTAATGATTATTTTCATTATGGTTTAATCTGATGATTATTTCACTGATTGCTTGGTTTGTAAAAACATGCTTCATCACAATTACTCAGTGACCTCTTCGCAATGATTGTTTTGTCCAACTAATAGTCCAAACCCCAAAATTATTAAAAAATAAATTAAAATTATTGAAAGCAAAAGCAGCGAATCCTCATATTTGAGAAGCTGGAACCATGAAATGTTTTCGCATGAAAAAAGACTTAAATGACTATCAATATAGCCGCCAATAAATGTTTTGTCAATTTATAACAAAACATCATGTTTTATAAGCTCTTCGTTTCTTTTGTATGCAAAAATCTTAATTTGTAAAGTAACTACAGCTGTCAAAAAATAACTGTAGCGAAGAAAAAAGTACATCATGTACCTCTGAATTGTAGTGGGGTAGAAGAAGAAAGTGGCATGAAAAGAAAAGACTCAAGTAAAGTACAAGTACCTCAGATTTGTACAGTACGTGAGTAAATGTACTTAGTTACATTCCACCTCTGAAAAGGGTTATGTGAATCTGTAAGTCATCTTATGAAACTCAGCAAGTTTCTAATGCAAAAGCCGTTGTATTATGGAAGAGGAAATTGCTTTTCTTCTATTTGAACATGTCTCGCAGGGCATCCTTTGGTAGTCACAAGGAATCGTTTCAACTGGAGAAAGTCTTGATCCTTCATACAATTAGCCATGAAATATTGATTAAAAACAGGAGAGTGATAAGTCACAGACGTGACATTGAAAGGCAGAGGTGGGTTAGGATTCATTACAGTGAGTCATCCAGGACCAAATCCTGCTGCAGCGACATGATTACCAGCAATGTGCAATGATATCATGTGTTCCGCAGTCAACCTTTTCATTGGCTAATGGTGAGACATTTATGCTGATTTAAATTACAGGTATAATAAGAGCTGACTGGTACTTGACTGTCAGCTTGGCTCCCTCTCCTGTAATGCCATTAGGGAACAAGAACAATTATATAATAAAGAAATTATGTAATGGCATAATGGTCGTGCCAGCAAATGAGGAATTGACACTCTCATCAGCACCTAAGAGCAGTTATAGTACAGTTTGGTAATATACATACTGAATATTGTAGATTGATTTACATAGCCTGCTTTGCACATGACTGATCAAGATACTGACGGACTTCATTGAGCGGTAAAAGCTTTTTGAAGATGAAAGAAGAAAACATTTTGCCCACTTGTGTGTAAGAGGGGATCTATTCTGTCCTGCATTTCATTCCCTTTTTTTCCACTCTTACCAGAGAGCAGATGTGTCTGTACACTCAAACCCCAGCTGTGCTCTGATCTCCAAGGGTAGAAGAAGAGCAGGGCAGCAGGTTTCCCTATCAGCCTCCCACCAGCCCCATACAGGACTGAGGTAAGCAACCAACTTCACCCAGGGTGAATCTTCTGCCTTATCCTGCTCACTTAGCCAGCTAATCTCCCCCTACCTGGGCATCCATTGACCCTATGCAAGACATTCTGTAGGCAGGATAAGGCCAGATGGGATAGCATATTAGTGGTATTGATTACTTATTAGATTTGAGAGGGTTTGTCAGGAAGACCGAGGGTGGTGTTTTGGAGGAAATGCAGCCTACAGCAGCTGTGTTCCAGCTGGTGAATCAGCAGATAGCTGCTAGGCCATGGCCTACAGTTGGAAAAAAAAATAAAATCAACCCTGTCAAATCGGAGTTAAATCTTTTTCCATAGCAGAGGTCAACAGCTGCCACTCCTCAGTCAGGAAATTAGGCTAGCTGGGAGAGATTACTAAAGGGCACAGGAGGATTAATGAGCACAAAAAACAAAAACAAAACAAAGAACGATGTGAGATAAAACAACATACAAACACAACAATATACTATCTGCTGATGCACCTTTAATGTTCTCTGCTCTGTGATTACCTGGTTTAGTAGTAACTGTAAATCTAACATACACTAAACTGTAAATGACATGACTTTTAGGGCTTTGCACAACTTTTAGTATTTTAAAGGTATAGTTTGACATATTGGATTTTTTTTTTTTCAGATGAGAACATCACTTCCACTCTCATATCTGTACGTTCAGTGTAAGGCTACATTCAGCAGCCGGTTAGCTTAGCTTAGCATAAAGAGTGGAAACAGGGAGAAACAGCTAGCTGGCTCTGTCTGAAGGTAACAAAATCAGACTACCAGCACCTCTGAAGCTCACTAATTAACACTTCTATCTTGTATATTTATTGCATACAAAAACTGTCTTAAAACGTAAATTTGTGGCCAATTTCTTGGCTGGGAGCAGTGAATTCCTTGAGTCTTGCTGTCACCATGAGATTGCCAGACAACCACCGAAGAATTCAGGAAGTTACTGCACCCAGCCAAGAAATAGTCTGGCGCATAACGCCCCCCTGTAAAACCCCAAATTTACATTTACACTTACAGTTTTTGTACAGATTAAGCAAGCAAGATATAACATGTTACTTAGTGAGCTTTAGAGGTGCTGGTAAGAGGATTGTTTTAGCTTTGGACAGTCAGACTAGCTGTTTCCCCCTGTTTCCAGTCTTTATGCTATGCTAAGCTAACAGGCTGCAGGCTGTAGTTAAGTGTACAGATATGAGAATCAAGAATCAATCTTCTCATCTAACTCTCAGCAAGAAGGCGAATACGTGTTTCCAAAAATGTTTCCCTTAACAGGACCCAAACGTTACTCAAACTAAAGCAGACAAATACTTGTGATATGTGAATAAGAGTTTAGTGTTTAGTTATTTCCACCACCAGTGAGAAAGCTTGAAATAGCCGGTATGATTCATAACATGAAGCCATAAAGAGCCAAAGCCCTTGGAAATCAATCAGTAGGTTTAGAGAAACATGCTCAGTCTAACATCCTCAAGTGGCCTGCATTACAAAGAGAAGCTGGTGTTTATCAAAAACTGCCCAGCTTAGTGGTGTTGTTAATTAAGAAAAGGGATTATTCTGCGAAGTAATTTGAACAGAGCCACGGGAATGTCGCACTACAGAAACTAATATCACAAGAAGATAATTTGGTTGTAGCTGGAAGACGTTTTGGTTTGCTGATTGTCAGACAGCTGAGGTTGTGAACACTGTACTGTTTATGAGAAACAGGGGGAAATGTTATCTGGCCGAAAACACCTGTTAATATCTCACTAAAAAAGGAAAATCAAAGAGGCTTCCAACACTGAAACACTGCATCTATGGTAACCATGGCAACAATAAGGAGGCTTTGAGGACTATAAAGATTTCATTAGTTTTGCTGCCCCATAGATACGTATAACGACAAGCAGAAAGGCACCTTTAGGCCACTAAATGTCAGAGAAAAAAACAATCACATTTCATAATGAAGAATGTGTCACACATGAGACAAATCACGCAATATGTGTAAAATGTAATGTGGTTAAAATCAATGCAGAGGGCGAAAATGGGAATCCAATACATGCATCTATACATCAATCATCATATTTCTGTATACGTTTTGTAAAATGTTTGACATTTGTATTATAACTTACTTATACTTACTTATGTGCATAATTAGATAAGACGATCTGAAGCTGTTTATAAGTTCTTCAGAAACAAAATGCAGGCAGGTAGAGTCACGTAAATGTGTATTCATTATTCTAACTGAGCCTTTATGGAGAGATCAGCTTACTAAATCAACAAATGAAACAAGAGTAAACTCTCAGCTTCCAGCTCAATACAAAATAAAGATCAGAGATATAAAATGTCACTGAAACAAATTTGTATTGATGTCCACTTTAATCCCCAAGTGGATACAAGTGGAAGAAGTGACATTTGTACCACAGCAGCAGAACTCTTAAGGATCTAAAGGCTTTAAAACCCTGACAGTGACATTCCCATTGGTCTAGTGTTTTTCCACATGTATGGTGCACGGCACAGGGATGATCCACCCTGCTCGAACTGCTTCATATCTCCTCCACAGGACATAAAGTATCAACTCAGAAGAGCATGAAATTGAGTTTAGAGACAAATGGGAGTGATGTTTTCATGATAACCTAGAGCAAACACCCAGGCCATTAGCAAGTTAACAAGCCACACACTCTAATAAGCTCAGCTTTTCTCTTTGCTTTGTGTATGACTCCGGTGCACTTACTGGGGTTTAATGATGAACAGAGGTAATGGCTGGCTTGCAAACAGACAAGGCTATAGCCAGGGGGCAACTGGTGATCTGAGTATATCACTTTGTTTCCCAATCGTGGAATTTGTGGTCAAGTCTATCAACGGGAAAGCATACTGAGGGGACCTGGTAAAGAGGTTTGTACGTTAATAAAAGTCTGCAGCAGTGTTTAATTAAGGCAACATAATCTCAAGGACATGAATTCATCAGAGAGTATAGTTTGCATATGCACAGTTAGACTTCAATAGAGAGAAATATGAGACAGGGCATGCTGGCTAATAAAATACAACAGAGAGCACAGGATTTACCTTTGCCCCTGAGGTGGAAAGTCTTTTATTTAGCTTTGCATGCTTTGGAGCAATGGCAAAGGTTTTGTATTTATGTTAAATTAAGAAGGATATGAGAGGAAAGGTCATTGGTATTTCATTTCCTATCTCCACAGAGAGCCTTCAGAATGTGAATATGAATGATGAGCATTCATCCAAAACAAACAAAATTGTCGAACAGTGATTTAGGAGCAAGGGCTCTGGAGGAATCCCTAAGGGGCGCCCTGTTCCAGCCCCAACTCCAGCTTCATTCCCCCCGGGCCTGCAGTCAAGTATGAAGAAGATAGCAGCTGGCGTATCAACGTCCCATACGCCTGGGACTTCAGGGCAAAAGCCTTAGAAAGTTGAACTCACCCATTTGCAACCTTAAAGTCCAAATTAAATTACTCAAAGAAAATCTAAAGAATAAGTTATTTCAAATAAAGCAAGTGTTACCTCAATCACCATGGGTGTACAGCATGCTGCTGATATTGTGCTCTTTTACAGTCACTTCTTCACAATGAGTGCAGCTGAGGTCAATTAGTCGATATGTCAGAGACTGTCAGGACTATTTCAACCCCTAAGTTGTCATTGATGGCCATTTTCATTCTTTGTATATACATGGCACAGGCACAAAACCATCTCCAGTGTTGCCGTCATGAAAATAGTTAATATCAATATATCCACAATAGCTCAGCTCCTCTGTTGAAGCACGGACAAAAACAAGGAGCTTACAGTTCAGGAAATGATGGGTTCTGGAAAGCTTTTCACCATACAGTAATTACAGCTCTGCAAGGGAGATAATGATGTTGAATGGACCGCAAACAAAAGACTGGACTCACTGGGCTTCACGTTCTAGTGGTGCTTTTCAGATGAAATATTTCCCGGTTGCTGCAGTGGCAACAATAAAGTCCCATCTCGACTGGCAAGCCGCCTTTTCAGGAATCTATTCACTCCGCAGTCTCATGTTTCTTCATCGAGACACAAAGTCAAGGCAAAGAGAGGTAAATTCAGCAAGTCAGGAGACTGAGGATGAGGAAGAATCTGTGTTTTTATCAAGCACACAAGCACCTGTTACAGCAATTATTTTCTCTCCCTTTTGATTTCTTACAATTAACAAGATCACAAATCACTGATTTCCATGCACTTAAACTTGGTGTAGGCCAGTCACTAAGAGGACACTACAGATAAACACAGGAAATCATAATAGCTATTTACAAGAATTTAGTTTTACATGTTTCCTGTTTTGGTGGTTGGAGCTTCCCACAGGGTAGACAGCCAACATAAAAAAGAAACTATCATTTGTGAGAGCAAGAAAACACCGCAACGAGTATAGCTTTGAAAAGTAAAAATGACATACAGCATGACCAACTATGGGTGAAAACATACACTTTGAGAGCATCAGTATGTGTTACAAACATCTCAGATGAAAGGACAGATGCTTGAAATCAGTCAAAGTCAAAGCCTGACGCTAGTGTAGGGGAGATCACACTTCATATTGCTGTCTAAAAACGTACACACACACACACACACACAGATAACTCATCTATATCAGGCAGCAGAGTCACTGTCAGGCACATGAAGTGCTGCTTTGCGTAAGTGACGTGTGCAGCTCTGAAAAGATGCACTGACAAAAATATGCTTCAAACTGATGTGTCATCTGTTCGGGCTTTACATATCATCATCAAGGGATCGTTTCACACAAACCAGAAGCTTAAAAAGCACTTCCTTCCGATTCTTTCTGACATGGAACAACTTGATCTTACTGAGAGAACTGTGTTACTTTGGTTTAACAGCTTTTCAGGCCAGAGAAAGTGAGAATTGAAATCTGATTTATCTCCTCTATTCCCTCTATTTTGCTTTATGTCATCCATTGTACTGCATTATCTTTCACTGACCGTAGCTGTAAGGATAATCCTAAGAGCAGGACTAAGTGAGCTGCAAAAAAAAAAGCCATCTGACTCATGATTGAGACTTTTCCTTTTTAGGTGGAGTGGGCGGCCAACTCCCCTTAATATCCTTTTATTAAGGCAGTAAAAATAACTTTTTAAAGCTTTTTCTCTGAAAACAGCAATTACAATGCTGTGAGAGCGGTGAGAGAGAACCAAAACAGTAAAGTTTGGCCAGACGGCTCAACAATGAGCTGAAACTCACTATAAAGCTTCGTAAAGCCGAGGTGGAGCTGCGGATTCAGGTGATAATTCTCTGTATAGGTTCATCGTTACAAGCGACGCCTTTCACATTTTCACCATTATAGCTGCTTTAAGGTGCGGGTATTAAAAAGCAGCCTCTCTCCCCACACATCTCTTTTAAAATACCAGCCATGTCTGTAGATCTTTATCCTAATATTTATGTCTGTATGAAAGGAGTTTGTTAATCAGACCTGTAAAACATGACCTACTGCATTATCTGGGCTGTCAAAACCTGGCAACCAAATTGTCTGTTACACTGAACTCAACATTTGCCATTACATAATCCGCATAACAGACTGCCCAAAGTGGTTAGAGTTCTACAAAAAGATCCTATTTTAGGCCAAATAAAAGGAAGGATTAGAACAAAGCAGATGAATCCACAAATGAACTGTTCAGAGAACATTTAGAACAGCCTGCTTTTTTTTGTAAACCTTGTTATTCCAAAGGTACATATCCTTAACCATATAACACATTCTAAATTAGGAAAACGTATATATATATATATACACGTTTCAGTCTCTGACATGATTCATTCTCGTGTGTTACATAATCATTTGAAACAAAGACAGTAAATAGCTTTGCTGTCAGTGTGTGTGCTGTTTCAGCCTCAGGTTGGCTTTAGGCTATCCAGAGGATTACTGAGTTGCACATATGGCTACTCAAAGACAGACAGACAGACAGACAGACAGAGAGAGAGACAGAGAGAGAGAGAGAGAGAGAGAGAGAGAGAGAGAGAGAGAGAGAGAGAGACTGAGTGAGTGGAACAAAGCTGGGTCCTGGCATTACTACATCCAGCGGTGAATGAGCAGCACTCATGCACAGTCACAAACACTCTCCACAGCTCCCCGAGGCACGTAGAGTGTGACACAGTCCTGCGAGAGATTAATCTAACAGCTCTGCTTCTCTTTTGTCTACTGTGCTCCTCTGCATAACCACACACACACACACACACACACACACACACACACACACACACACACACACACACACACACACACCTACCTATCCTACCTCCTTTGCCCTTGCCTTGTGTATATGACACAGATGTTTAATGGGTCCTGGAGCTGCACATTTAGATTAAACCACAGCTCAATAACAAATCATTTGAAGGGCTATACTTTTTCTTCATATCTTTAATCTAACGTTGACACAATCTGCCTCATATACCAAGACGTGTACCCTCTACAAGATAAAATAAACAGCCTTGACCTGCACCGTTTCCAACTAGAGAAAACTCTGGTTTGTACATGCTGTTTCCTTTGTATGTGTGTATTTCATTCACAACATTTCAAGGTCTCTCTTAAGGTCTCTTTCCCATTCATCCATTAAAACTCCACTTTCCTCCTGCAGGTTTTGAATAATAAAAAAACAGCATGTGGTTTCATTGCTCTATTACTTGTGATGAAGCGTGAAACAATACCTTAGGATTGACACAATATAAGATTTACACACACACACACACACACACACAAACACGCACACACACAGGTGTTTTCACTTATCTTGCCTGATTAGATCTCTTCTCAGGACTGTGTGGTTTGTAAACCTGGCTTGATTGACATCTCGCTGATTCTCCTGTACCCGTTAGGGCGGGACTACTCACCCTGTTATCATTGTTATTGGTCAATAGAGTTTTGTTATATTACATGACTCCAAGCACCAAGCTTCAACCTGAGTAGAGGTCTAATCAGTCAGAGTAATTGAAAACACCTGCGTGGGTGTGCAGGGCCTTTATAGTAGTAGTAGTTCAACATTTTGGGAAATGCGCTCATTTGCTTTTTTGCAAAGAGTTAGATGAGAAGATTTATACCATTCTGTCTGTTTAATATGACGCTACAGTCAGCAGCCAGTTAGCTTAGCTTTGCATAAAGACTGGATATATGGGGAAACAGCTAGCCTGGCTCTGTCTGAAGGTAACAAAATCTGGCAACCAACTTCATTGAAGTTCACTAATTAACACGTTATATCTCGTTTGTTTAATTGGCTTTTTCTGACGTAACCTGTAACGGAAACACAACATAAGAGTGTTGTTAGAATAAATGCTAATTTTGGCGTTGTAAGCAAAGCCGTTGCTGAAAATGTGAAAAGACTGAAGAATGAAGTACTGAATTGTGGAGTTTTTCACCATTTTTGTGTTCAGGATTTTGAGTCGTCAGTTCTATATTATGAAAAATTGTAAGGTAAAGATATCTACAAGTGCCTTCAGCTGACACGAGCCCAGCGTTTCAGAGCAGAGAATACTGCTTATTGTTTCATGATTTTGAAACCTAATTTTATATTCTTGGCGATTTTTTTTGGGGTGGTTAATAACACATTTTTCTGTGGTGTGAAAAACTCAGAACACGTATTTATTATTGCTTTACATGGACTTTAAATGCAACAAAATCTCTTATGTCACTAATTCTGGAACAGAAATTCTGGCAGACTTTGTTTTTGTTAATTTGCGCTGTGAGATAATTACCGGTATACTATTAGGTATTGTGGGGGTGGGGGGTGTGACAATTAGAAGTAAGGTCAAAGGTGATGACAGTAGAGACAGTTGGGGTGCATGGTAGTGATCTGTTTTTTGGTTATGTCACTTCTGGTATTTATAAGTTTTCAGTGTAACAAGTGTAAGTGTTGTAAACAGCCAAAATGGCAACTATATAATGACATTTAAATAGTAAAAGACATTTCTGCGTCAGCTAATGTGAGTAGGACGGTGGGCTGGATGTTGTGGGTGGCAGGTTCAGACAGGACCTCCATCATGCCGCCCTGTTTGTCTTTGCGGCGATGTGCGCAGCGCAAATGTCAGAAACAATCTCCTTACATCAGATTTGAGCGTGTGTCACCCTCTCTTTTAAGTTTTACTCTGATAAAATTCTAATTAACTTCAATCCTGGGTGACAAGTGAGGACACCCAGGATCGTGAGCAGAGGCGGTGGGGTAATGGGGGTGAAAGAAGAGTTGGGGTCTGGGATGAACTTCAGTATGACGTCTCTGTCAGTTTGTGACAGACTAGCATTGCAGTTCCCATCTGTGGACTCGTCAACTGGTGTGCCTGCTGCAACTCATTAAGCAAATTCTACTTTGTTCAGTGTGACTGAGTTGGACTGTAAGTGACGTGCAACCAAATGTACTGCATCCGCTTCTGCCACACATCTGTCTTCCTGTCGGGATAATGTTTGAACAGATGCAGCAGGCTGTGAGGTACTGCTGCTTTAATGAATGGGTAGTGCTACCAGACTCCAAACAGAGAATGCGAGTGGAGTATAACATCAGGCATGTGGATACATTTGGTAGTATTCAGTCTCAGCAAATTATTGCTCTCCTCTGTTTATCTTCCCCTGCTGGAAACACACAATAACACCAGATAAAGAGTGGGAAATGCTTAAGTGAGAATCAGTATTCCAGCTCATGCTCAGCTATAGAACTGAAACAGGATGAATTAATGGGAGGACAGAAAACTGGTCCCCTGTTACTCCGGGCCTAATGCAGTCTCAAGCATATCAGTGTGCCCCAGCTGTGACCATGCAGTCTTATCATCTCAGAGCCATGTAACACTTTCTACACTCCTTTGCTCTTCCCCTCCAACTGGAAAAGCAACTCCAATGCATCTCGTTGCCAGTGATACTTTTCCCTCCTCAGCCACTAAGTAGAGAAACGGAAATAAATCGGAGTGCCCTTTAAGGTCACAGCGAGAAATCACAGATGTTCTTGTTCCTGATTGTAACATGGCTGCATGGAGTCTACTTGCACACAGAGGAAGGAAGATAAAGAAAAGCGCTTTTTTTTTTTTTTTCCTGCACTTGGATGAATAATGCTCTTGGTTGTTGGATTGTTTCCACGCAGAGACACTGTTCTTTTGAAAACAGGAGAAAAAATGTCTTCCTTTGTCAAAACGGTAAAATTCGAGTTGAAGAAAGGAGGAGAGCATTGCTCATGATGAGTCATGTTTAATGATCACATACAACCTGCTCCTGTGAATGTGCCATATTTACAGACTTTTTCTAAGCCTTTAGTCATCAAATGAATCTAGCCTTATAACAACACACCTTTGCTTTAAGGCTGAATCCCTTGAGCTTTGCCCTTTTGTGAGTCAGGGATTAGAGTCAGCATTCATTATGAGCACAAGTAGGGATCTGGGCTGATCATTTCCTCATTGAACAAAAGGTCACAGATCAATATCTCTATAGTAGTTTGAAAAAAATGTTTTTCATGTCTGTGGATGAGGAGGTGATTATGTGTTGATAATCAGCAAATGATAGCCACCTGTGCCACCCAGGAAGGACACACAACCAGCAAGTAGTGTATGTAAATTATTCCACAGGATGAACACTTGTATTTAACATATTAACTACAGGTAGCACGAACAGAAATGCAACTGCTCATCCTGATAATGTTTGTGTCAGAGTGCATCCACTGAAGTACAAAGGAGCACATGCATAAACAGGAACCTGAAAGATAAGACCATTTTTTTAATGGAAAACCTTTTGGTTTTAAGATTAACTCTAAAATAAAGAATCAAAATAAATGTCTGAGCCGTGAGAGTGCATAAAGTAGGTATATGGATTACATGCTGCTGAGCAAAAATCCATACACTTCTTAATAGCCACTATGGCCTTGTAAGATGGTGGACATTTGCTGCAATTTACATTCACACCATATTCAGTTTCACCTAGTCACATTGTCAGATTATTTCCAATAGCTGCAGATATGTGCTGTAATTAAATCAATCCAGCGCAGTAATCATTTAGCCTTGAGAGCTGTAATTGCCAAAGTAATCACAGCTTACATGAATACATTACGACTACTGTAAAGGCTGTATTTTCACAGTCATGCGATATGTCTCGGTATATCTGTGAAACCAACATTTTCAGTGATTTATTAAATTGCTGCACCTTTTTCCAGGTTAAAGATGCTCCACTGAGAGTTAAACACGATGCTACCTTGAATGGAGGATAGTCTCACAGATGCATCTTGTGGGAATTTACAGGTTTACTTAAAAGTCCATTTTCTTTAATCCCTATATTTAATTGAACTCATGACAGCGCTTTGAGACGTACGCATGGAGCCTGCAAGCCATGGCAACAGGTCTGGTGATCTGCAATTACATGACTAATTATAGCATCAATTCAAGCTGCAGGTGAATTAGTGCCTGATGGCTTCTGTGAAAGTGTGAAAAGCATTCCCTCCAAGTGGCAAATGGCAGGTCGTGCTGCTCTCTAAGATGTCTTTAATCAAACAGCGTCTACTTGTTGGTCAAAAGCGAGTCAAATATGTGGTTTGTACTGAAAAATTAAACTTGATTAAGAAAGCACTGATTGTGCCAGCCTGACAGAGAAGCTACTGATTGTGCTCAGAGCCAAAATTCAGTGTCACTTATAATTAAATTATAAACTAAACCACAAAACCTTCCATAAGGCATTATGCTTATTTACACTACTGTGGCTAAATTCCAAGTACACAGCATATCTACTTCTCATAAAGTATGTAATGTTAAATGACATGCTTAGTGGTGCAAGCAACAGCAGCTATCATCCAGCTGAAGTCTTTCTTGGTATAAATCTTAGATCACAGTGCCCCCTTCTGGTGAGCCCAAGCTACACCTAAGCTTAAAAAAAAATCCTCGAAACTCGACGGTGGTGTGGAAATGGAGCACGATTATTGGACTCACTCTTGTGTGTTGATTGTAAGGTGAGAAGTCAACCACATGGGCCTGACTGGAAATCTCCTGAAAAATGTGATATCTTCCCTTCCAGTGGGAGAGCATTAAAAAGAAGCTTACAGTGAGCTGTTAGAGTTAGGAATGACTTTTTGATGGAGGGCAGAGCAGGCATATCTAAGCTCTTCCATCTGTGTTTCATCTCTTTAGACCCTATTCTTCTGAGCAGCCGAGCATACTGTTTCTCTGTAAGCCCCAGCACACACACACACACATACACAAGCCATTCGATTCTCCACGTCAAAGCCTTCCATAAAGGCTGTTTGTGGCCTTGGCTTTGGAGGAAAAAGATGGCATACTTATCCTGAAAGGTTTTATATTTCTCAGCCACTCGACTCTGCCCGGCGCCATTCAGGCCGTGCTTGTTTTCTAAGCGTAAGGATTAAAATCTCCCATGAGGGAGCCAAGAAAAATCTAAAAAAGGAATCTAAGAATTTGAGATGTCTGCCTCCGGGGGCTGTTTGTGATTCACCTCAAGAATAAAGAGCCAATTTATGCTCGGCCCAACTTTTTTTTTTTTTTTCCATATACTGCTTCAAATTGAGCTTATTTCCATTTATGGGAAATGAGGACAATTTCTTACCTTGCTGTTTAAATGCATGTGGCGCTGCAAACTAAACAATCAGGAGCATCCCTACTCGTATGAATATTCAATATATGTTTATGCAGATATGATTTCATGAAACAGCTAAAATGACAGAATACATTAAGGTAATAGCTTATCAAAGTGTAATCAAATGTAATGCATGCACACGGAATGAAATATGCATGACAAATTGGCTTTGGAGAACACAGAGCAGGCAGGTCCTCTGAACCTTTGCACAAAAGCTCATTGAAATTCCTTTCATTATGACTGTGGCACTACAGAGAAACAGAGAATGAGAGGGACAGACAGAGAAAGAGGAGTATAATGATTTCTGATTACAGAGGCAGGAGAAGCCTTGCATCATATACAGGAATATCATTGCAAAGGATTATGCAATTTCACTTTAAAAAAAGTAAACAAAAACGCACGAGATGAGCATTTAGTCATTTTATTTACAAATGTTACTGTTTGCCTCAATGCCATTCAGTATGATATATTCTTCACACGGAAACCTGCTTATGTGTACAATCCTCCATCTATCAGGGAAAACTCCAGACAAGTGCAAGCAGACAGTTTTAAATATATAGTTTGAAAGAATTCTAATCATCTTAATTACTTCTCCCTGTTACAAACGAAAAGGCACATAGACATGATAAGGATACCTTGGTCGACAAACACCACAAGACTCGGCGGAAAAAGAAGCACGAACGAGAGGAGGTGATCCTGCAGGGCTCCATGAAAACTCTCTTAATATCTCTACAGTCTGTCTTAGTGAAGGTCATTACAAAGATCTGCCTCAATAATCTTATAGACAATTTAATGTTTGACTAGTTTTGTGGCTAAAACATTTAAAAACTCTGGTGCATGCAGAACCCTTACACTTTGTACAACTGTAATACTTAATACGACATAAACACATTAAAGTAGATAAATTCTTTGCAAGCTTACCCTCTCAATCACACACTGAAAAAACACAGATATAATTCTCATCAGCGGGGCAACTGAGATTTTCTAGAGTAATAAATGGAAGTATGCCCAAACCAAGTGTCCCAGCTATTTGCAATGGCTTCAATGTTCACTTTAATGCTCATGGGTTGTTGTCACAAGTAGTCTCTTCATCAATCTGCTGGAGTACAGTCACGTCACATAGAGGTTGGCTGGCCAGCTAAAAGAAGACAAACAGCAATGTTAAAGAAAACCAAAAACAACATGTCATCACGCTGATCAGACCAATCGTGTACTCACTTTTGAATCGCATGTAGCAGGAGTTACAGTAGAGCTGTTTGTTTCGTATTCTGACTTCAGCCCCGGCTTCTGATCCTCCGAGGTCAGACTTACAGTCGATGCACTGAGGAAGTTTAGGAAAGGAAAGAGTTAAAGAGATACTCAACTGATTTAAAGCTAGACCAAAGTGTCCAAGTCCAAAGGCGGAAGGATGAGGACAGACAGAAGCCCCTTGATTGTGTGTATAGAAAGAGACAAATGAAGGGAAAGGGAATAAATGAGAGTAAAGGAAAGATCACTGTTCAGATGCAGGAGACCAAACTCAAGTGAAGACCAAAGTTCCAGGAAGGATCAACAACCAGAGTTAAGCACAAAGTAAGGGGTTGATTAGTTTGGCTTGCAGGTTTTGGCACAGAAAATCAACCTTGCTCAGCTGTAAAGGGATCAGGACCTTGAGATTCACCAGGATTCACCAAATTAGTAATAAAAGAAAGAGAGTCTGGAGTGATCAGGTGAGTTTCTGAGGATCGGCTGAGGGTGTGCTGATGATGTGCTCCGGGGCCGACGGGAGCCCAGCTCTCACCTTAAAACAGCCCAAATGATAACAGAGCCCAAGGGACTCGATGATCATGGCCGCTCCCTTTCCCAGCGGGGCGTCACAGAACGTACAGATTTTCTTGCCACTCACTGACCTGGATTACAGAACGCACAGCTGTGATTTGAGAGTCGAGCACACATGCATGACACATGTATGCATGCACACACACACACACACACACACACACACACACACACACACAAAACACATGTTCACACCGGTATACAACAGGGTTAAACTGATAAATCATTTGCTTGCTAATAAATCTGGCCAATATTGGCCTTTTGTTAAATATTTATTTTGGATGAGGGCCAATCATGTCCCCTGCTAAACTGGAACAGAAGCTCCTCGATGACCATAGCACCATTAAAACGTTCTGTTACATATTTAATGATGTTTTTGCATTATCATTAATAAGAATAAAATTATAAGGAAACGATTTATGATTTTGACATGGAAACAATTTGGCAAAAACACATTGGGTAGTGTTACCTTAACTCTTACAATATCAGTGCCAGATTGTTGCTTCACAACACATGAACACAGAAACACACAAACTCAAAACAATACTGTATGTAGTGAAATTCAACAAGGAATCTGTAAAAAAGGACTGCACAGAATAGTACAACCTGTCAGGTGTGAAATGGAGGGTGAACGGATGGAGAATGTCACATAAAACAATATCATATGCAACAGTATATTATAATACCTTTCAAAGAAGAACAAGTGAGAACCATTTAGGTTCAGTTGCCCTTTGCCACCACTCCCAACCACACCACCTGGACTATGATTATGAGACCCAGTATACCAGTGAAGGTTAGAGGCAGCTTGTTGGGGGTGTTAAGCGAAGCAGCATTGTTGATTTTACCTGCTCCGCTGCTGAGGGGCGCCTGCCTCAGATGTGGGCTCTGGAGAGGTGGTGGGTGATGGAGAGGAGGCTGAGGGGGACGGCGACTGCCGGGACCAAGGAGTCGAGGGGGTGCCTGCCCCGCCTCGGAGGGAGCTCATGGAGTAGGAGGAAGGCAGAGTGGAGGAGCCGGGCCGCTGGGCCCCCGACCCGCCACCGTAAAAGGAGGTGCTGCCGGAGATGGCAGAGTGAGGCCGAGAGTAGTTTTGAACATAAGTGTTGCTCCTGGTTGTCCATGACGAGTGCCAGGAGTTGTAGGAGGCGTCCAAGTTGTCAAGAGACTCGCCTCTGCAAAGCCAACCCACGCCACACTCTCGTTAGCCGGTTAGTAGAGGCATTTAAAATGTCTGGCTACCAACTGTACCTGTGGCAACTGTTTTTATGTTAAAATATTTACTAATGGTCAAACCAAATTTGCCAAGGCAAAGTCAGAGTGGCAGCCAGACTAATAAATGTTTTGATTTCAGCACACAACACAAGTTAACAGGATGTTAGTAAATGTAAAAAGCTGACCACCACCATCACACAACACAGAGGGGATTCTTTATTCCTGTACATGCTGGGTAGACTGTAGGCTACCTGCGCATGGGCGGCACGTCGGTCTCCTTGGTGGCGGCAGTGTTGGAGCTGCGCTGGCGGATCCAGCTGCTGTCCGTCAGCAGTGGAGTCTTCTTCTTCATCTCGTTCAGGATCTGCTGCCGTTCAGCCTCTGCCTGCGACGCGGACTGCTGGCCCTTCTTCTCACCCACTCCACTGCCCGTCACTGCACCCAGAGAGGAGAGATAAACTACAAATGATGCTGGGTGAAATGAAACGTTTCTGGGAAGTCAAAAATAGATCACGACTGGCAGAGAAACCGGAAAAAATTGGTCGATGTAGATACGGTGTTTCCCCACTCTGGTTCGATTAGACCATCGTTAAGTACATTAAATTATGGAAGCAAAAAGACCTGAGAGAAATCGCACTGCAATCAATGAGTTAATTGATTTTGCTGCATGTAATTTTCTGGTCAGCTGACTTGATTGATTTACACGTGGCTGGTCAGCTGTTAATCAAACAGCTGCAAGTTTTGATTAGGTGAAATGTCATAATTGACTGATCAGCTGATCAAAAGGGGTCATAGTGAGAGCAGATTGACTGGGTTCAGAGGCGGAGGCTCAGGGGCCGAGCCCACCTCTCTCTGGCTCTCTGTATCTCATGGCATTGAGGATGTTTCTCCTCTCCATCTCCAGCTCGGATGCAGCCCTCTGACTCTGGGCCTGTTTGTCACGCGCACTCCTCAACTGCTTTTCCACCAGCCAGTGAGCCATGCCGCCCGGCTGCACGTGCACACCTACAGTAGAGTACAGCCCACATATATGTGCAACAACATTCGCACATGGAGTCCTTTAGAAAACAGTCATCCAAACCACTGTTTATAGGTAAAACTATAATAGAACTTAACTAATGGAGAATACAGCAGATCAAGAAAACTGACCTTTCCACTGAGGTTTTTCCTCTTCATCGAGCTGGGGAGAAGATTTAGATTTGGTCCTGTCAAACAAAAGAAAATAAAAGTAAAGTAATCATACTTACAGTAGCTCATTTTATAGAAGCCACAGATTTTACAACCTCTTTTTACCACCATACAATACAAGTGTTCAAGTATTTTGAAAAGTCAAATACCACAGTAAAAAAAAATGGTTATATAGGGGAACTGCTGATTGCAGACCAATCACAGGTAATTCCCATCTTAGCTGGAGACCTAACCCACTTGCTGACTGAACTCTATATAAAGAGTCATTGTTTGTTCAGTTTAAATGGAGCCAGCAAGAAATCAATGCAGTGAATACCTGGACACATCAGCTATACAGTAAAGATGTGCCAGTTTTGTTTTGTACTGAGAAATGTGTTGCAAATATAACAAAAGAGCTTCAAAGACATGCATGAATAAATAAATAAGATAAATTATGTATCCACTGTAGTGCTCCCTGGTGTATATGTTTTCAGGTTACAGTAAATTGTTCTTGTTTGTTAGAAACTGGTGTTGGTGTTTGGCAGAATTATATGTTTGTACAATTCAGGCAAGAACAAATTGTGTTGCCAAGATAACTCCTGGTGCAGAGAATTGTATAAAGAACTCAGAAAAGGTGAACTAGGAGCTAAAAACACGGAGAAGCTAACGTGAAACATTAATTGATTTAGGTAACACTTTACTTGAAGTCCCCCTATTTAGCATTTATAAGCAGTATAGAAACATTTATGGTTTATAACACACTGTAATGCAGTTGTAAGCAGATATAAGGCCATTTCTAAGTGCCTATTAAAGTGCAGTATTTGTCAGTAATTACTAACTTCTCCTATGAAGACATATTTTTACTATATTGTCATTCATTACTTACGGGTGGGTGCCTACAGGAGGAGTTATAGTTGTTGTTAATTGTTTATATACTGTACTGTGTATAAATGCTTAATTGGAGGACCTAAAGTAAAGTGTTGCCAACCTATTTTACTCATTATTCTGACATAGTGTAATAAATTGTAATCATTTTAAGGCATTGTTGTTACGTATTATTACTCATCAAAATAGGGTATGAAGCAAACATGTATCGCATAAAAAGTATGTGATGTAAAACAGGTTTTATTACTGCTAATATCTGATTAGCCCAGTGCAGAAAGAAGCATTATCTTTAAAGTGTGACTGCAGATGCAGTTTGACAAATGCATACACGATCCCTCCTGTACTAACCTGTCTGTATAGGACAGTGGAGGCTGGACATTGGCAAAGCCATGGGAGCCACCAGCCCTTTTGTGAAGGTTAGTGTGTGGAGAGAGAGGTGGGACGAGGGTTACAACACAAAGATGGAGGACAAAGCACATGCAGACACATTAGTTGCACTTATGTTAATGCACAGACAATAAAGCAGGTTATGTTTTACACTTAAATGTGTTATTATGAACATGGTGGACAGATGAGGAGGACGTGTGAGTCAAGTGTGAGGATAGTACAGGATAGTAGGAGGAGCAGTGTCTCTACTGACCACTGCTGCTGCTGCTCGAAGGCTCTCTCCCGCTCTCTGCGCTGCTGCTCTGCAGCTTCCTGCCGCCTCCTCTCCTCCTCCCTTTCCTCCTCTCTCCTCCTCTGCCATTTCAGCTCTTCCTCCTCCCTCTTCTTCCTCTCTTCCTCCTCCTGCTTTTCTTTCCTCTTCCTCTCCTCCTGGAGACGCTGCAGCTCCCGCTCCTCCTCTTCCCTCTTCCTCCTCTCCTCCGTCTGCCTCTGGCGCTCTTGCTCCTCCTTCCTCTTTCTCTCTTCCTCTTCCCACAGAGGAGAGGTGGGCTGGTTGACAGGAGAGAGGGGCGAGTGTGGGCTGACGCTGTGGCTGTTCACCTCCAGGCTCTCGGACTGCCAGAGAGAAAGAAGGACCGAAAAGATGAAGCATTTGACACATGATGGCACTGTAATCTGAACTTTTATTAACCTCCAGGAGGAACTGCAACAGCAGTGGAGAAACTCATGTCATCCCCTGAGGTGACAAACCAGCAATGTGTTTTGAAACTCCAATCGAAGGGCAGTTTTTGTTGCATAACTGTGAGCTGGAAAGACATAGCCAGACATGAACACTGTGTGAATATCCACATGACTGGACATTGTTCTGCTCTTAGTCTCGCTGTCTTTTATGTGAAGTGGACGTGCGTCTTAAAAGCCATAAATACCAGCGCCTAGCCACGTAACTGCTGCATAATTATAGCAATTTCTATCAACAACACTATCAAAGCTCTTTGGACACATTTAGATAATTTAGTGGTATGAGTCAGAACTTATTGCCACCCTTTAATGCTCTCCAGCTGTTTCAAGTATTAGCCCATAATTTATGCAAATTAAAATACTTTTGTTACCTGTTGTTGGTCTTTGCTCTTGGCTATATCCTGCTGAGCCTTTAGCCACTCCTCCTGCAGTTTCTCCTGGTCACGCTTATATTTCTCCTGGATGGAAAAACATGGAGAGAGGTCAAAGGGCATCCCATTTAACGACACGCATGCACACAGTCACACAAAGACACACACACAAAATCTAAAAAGAACACATACAAAAAAACCCTAAAAATCTATGGTTGATGGTAAATTATATGACCATACTCTACACTGCAGTGAGTAAAGTAAAGAATAAATATATATCGCAGCTCTATTATTTTCAGATAATTCCAAGTTCCTCTACATGTTATCTAATCGTCCTGAAAGTTGATAAACCTAGAGAAGCTTGCCCAGGGCTGAAAGTCTCCCTGGCACATCATAAAATCAGGCCGTGAATCCAACAGGGAATAAGACTGGAGGAGTAACAAGCCTTCCCGGCTACAACAGCGCTCTGCTTGGACACCTTTGATCTCCATCCAGAAATAGAAAAATGTTTTGACAGGATTCTACTACATGTAAGTTGGAGATACTCGACAGATGCTTTACTCTCAGCTGCCAGAGCACTCTGTAAAGTTTTTTTGTTTTGAGCCTATTAGGAGCAGTCTGCACTGAATGTGAGGACTTCCTAGCCTGCCAGATCAAGCTCTGTGCCTCGTCTCATTGTCAGATGGGGCACACATCCGATTTCCAGATGGGTATTTCAGATCAAATGGATTGTGAGGTTGCTTCCTTTGGTATTTTCAGCTTTTATTAATGGACTATACACGCAGTTGCCAGTTTGTTAGGTAAATCTGGCTAACAGCCCTTCAAAAAATGCGCCCCTATTGAAGGTTATATGTTCAGTTTTTGTTTAAACTGATTTAGAGAAGTGTTGATTCAACTTCAGGATAATTTTGGTGGGTGTAGTTTTTGGTGCTGTTGAATTGTAAGGCGTTATACTGAGAGGTGTTTCTTATATTTTGTCTGCCGTGTTTACGTCAATGAGTGCAGACCAAATATTAGAATATTTGTATATTCAATGCAAATCAGAATATGGTCCTAGTCTTTATTAGAATCAGAAAGACTTTACTGTAAAATGCAAGGAAATGGAAATTTGTCTTTGACGTGGCTCACACAGATACACATAAAAACAAACGCAAAAGCAAAAACATACACATTGCATTAAAAAAATGATATTGTCAGACTTTTTATTCAATTTTTATTTATCTTTTATTTATCTGAACTGCAAAACGTCTCACTTTAACACAATACAATTTAACAGCACCACAACCTACAGAATCAACACCTCTCTAAAACAGTTTAAAAACCTGAACACTGTAACTTTCATGAAGGTAGGATTCATTGCAGGGATGATTCATCACCCTGCCTTAGTTTTAGCTAGGTGTACCTAATAAACTGGCACTGGCACTGACTGCTACGCGAGTATGCCTTTATGTACCTGTAGGAGGCGCTCCTGCTCCTTCTGCCATTTCTCTTGTCTTCTGCGCTCCTCTTCTGGGTCCCAAGACCAGCGGCTGGAAGACGGAGTGATTGCAGGAACAGGTATCTGCAGACAGAGAAGACAAACACGATGCAGTATAAATGCACACACTTGTACATTCAATCTAGCAGACTGCTGAGGCCCCTGACATCATCAAACTAATTGATGCAACTGAGAATTCAGCTGGCACACCTGGTGTTTACTAGCAGTTGTTTCTTAACACCTCTACCTGATCCTGATGGTGGTTTTAAAGCAAAGCTTGAAACTGCAAACATGTCTCTGTCCATTTCCATTTTGGGAGGAACTCTACTCTTATGCTGGTAATACAAGGCAACAGCATCACATCAGCCATCAACTGTATGACATCCTAATTGACTTTGTGATGTCTGTCAAGTCAAGTCATGTCAGTTTGGTCTATAAAGCCTGAAATCACTATTTTGTCTCAGAGGGCTTTACAATTTGTGCAACACAGAACACAATTTATCCTTAGACCCATTTTCAAAGATACATCAAAATGAAAGCTCCCTGCAATCATAGTTGAGCAATTGGGCGACTAAAAGGCTTAAGAGGCTGAGTGAACCAGCGTCTGAAGTAAACTAGCAAGGCAGTCCTTGTGAAAATCTTGATAATGCATCTGGGCTTTGTAATAACTGTGGTATCTGCTTTTAAAGATGTTGTCATGCTTGAAGAACAAACACAACAGAGACAAAAAGTGCCCTTTATGCATGATAATACTACTCACATCTGGCATCGCAGACTCTGATCCTCCTTGAAAAAAAAGAAAATCATCCAGTCAATACTTCTGGCATGCACCGGCAGAGCAACAGAATAGAAGTTAACCTTGAGGCCACAAACTGGTGTTAATACGTTGACAGGCTTATTAAAGTTTCAACTTGATTTTTAAGTCAAGTACCAATTCATCATTAAACATGTAATTTAAAACTACAACAGTTATTAATGGTTTCAACAAGCCTCGAGCAACAAAAGGTCAAATTTCACCCACTAGGACTTATTGATTCTCTCAATTCAACATCACCCACTTGTTGACATTTACATTGGATGCCAGCCCAATAGTTCTGAATAGGAAAATCAATAAACTGATTGTGAGGACAACAAGATCAAACAAACTGAAAGAAAAAAAAAACACACGTATCAGCAGCATGCATAAGATGCACACAAGTATAATGCAGCCAGTCTGAAAGGCTGACATGCGGTTCAATACATGCACGCCGAGAGAGCAACAGGAATGCTTTTAACTTCATGCGCAGCACATGAAAAGTGTAACCATGTGTTAAACCTGGACACCATTCAAAAAAAAATACCACAAACACAACAGGATTCAAAGAGTTGTATTTGTGGTTGGTACGCTGGCGTAGTGACTGACATGCTGTCCAGCCTTTGGAGCTGAATTATGTTGCTGTTTTATATTTTCTTTTCCATTTTATTTTATTTTATGGGGTCTCTTCTTCCCTACAAAAACAATAAGTTGTGAAATCTTGTGATAATGAAAGTTTGTTTGGTTTGTGAAGAGACAATTTGCCCCCCAAAACATCACTAGACTCCCTTGGTTTTGAAAAGCATGTCAGTGTCCCAGGTGGTAGCAAGCGAAGGTGAGGATGTCACTGCACACTCAACCCTGTTTACCACAGAGGTAGACCAGCGCACTGACACTGGACCCTGAGCCACCTGAAGGAGGGAAGGGGCACAGCACAAGGGTTAAGCTCTGGCACCAGACAAGACAGTCAAAAAAAAAAAAAAAAGAAAAGAAAAAAAGGAATAGCCCCAACACAGAGCCATGGAGGATTGTATTTTAATCCTGACAGCTCATAATCAATTGATAATTGGTTACTTATCAATTGAACATGAGGCTGTGACTGATAAGAAACATGCAAAAATCCCTTGGAAATTGGAGGAATTCAGTGAGAAAAAAAAGCACAGATAACCCAGCCACCAGATTACACAGAAGACATTATTATTATAAAGAGCCCCGATTCGGTCAATGCTTTTTAAATTTCTTTTTTTTTTTTTTTTTTTTTTTTACCTTTTTCAAAAAACTCTGACCTCCGTTTTAAGTTTTTCAGAGATAGGGGTTCTGACTCTACATGAGAAATGGAAAACAGGATACGGTGAGGCACAGCAGAGGAGAGAAACACGTTTTAAACAGGAGACATACCACCTTATATTACTAATATACAAATAACACATACAGTACATGTTGCTTAAGATGTATCATAATGCTATGTTTTAAATTATGGTTTTGTTACATCATTTTGTTAACACAGTAACACAGTAAATGTCCATTAATATTACCCACAATACTCCAGTGTTTGCAGAGATTTTGCTCCCAAAGCTAAGTCAACAAAATGACACCCCCTACTGGTGTGTTTTTGTCCTCAGTACAGAAATAGTCATCAGGATCAATTTCATAACCTTTCTGATTGTGTGCTCTGCTCTTTACCTTTGTTCCTCATGGTCACCGACTCCTCTCGGAAACCTCCATTAACTCCGTTTGAAGCCGCATCCTGCAGGGAGACATGGCAGGGTGTACGCTCATTAAAGAGGCGCTCGGCTGGGGAACAAAACCGGAATAAAACTTGATCAAACCTGAGTCAACCTGAGTGATTCTGGGCCACTTACGACGACTGGGTGGGCGGGAGCCTCTTTGGACGGCAGCGTTTCCCTGGAAATGCGTGAGGTCAAATCCAGGCTGGAGTTGACAGTCTTTGTCTCAGGAGAACCTAGAAGTACCGGATGATCCGTACTGGTGAGATTGATGGTCTTATGCCTTATAAATGGCAGGGAAGGTTGATTTCTGTCCCAGTCTGCATGCAGACAATGCAATGGCAAAAAATAGGATGTGTGTTTGCACGTTAAACCACATGTTTTCTGTGCCTATATTATGTAGTATTCATTCTGTATATGTGAAAGCCAACATTTGACATATAATTGCCTATTTACATAACGAACACTATAAAGCAGGGGACAAGGTTGGAGTTATTATAGAGAGCAGCAGGGTGTGACAGAGAAACCACCTTCCCCAGCCATGCAGCCTATTAAAGCTTTCATAAACCCACATAGTGTTTCTAACAGGCTCACAACCACTGGGCTTCACTAAACTATGTCAACAAGTACTGTGTGTTAGTTCAAGTGAGCCACGTAGGGTGGTTTATTATTTTTGTAAGGTGACACTGACGTAGTTGGAATAAGTAAGCCTGTTATACTAACAGCTGGACCTGAGCTGGACCTGAGCTGGGTTATTTCTCCACAAGGAAAATACCACATGGATACAGAGAGGAACACTGGTGAGACGGGAAAGGCAGCAAAAAGAAGAAACAACCAGTAGAAATAAAAGGAAAAAGAGAAGAATAAACAGGACAAAAAAGACCACACACACACACACACACACAGGAAAAAAAAAGTAGAAATAAAAACCACAGAGGTCAACACAATAACAGTCTTCCCTCGTCAGATGAGAAAAAAAAGTTACAGGTCCTTCACCAGCTGTCATGAGATCATTCATGGATGATTTCACAATAGTTTACGGACCAATTTAAAGTGTCAAAACTGTTTAGTAACGCAAGCAGCATAAGCAGCACTGTCAGTCCAGGAATGCAACCCTTAAAGTGGTTCAATTCAACCTCCTGCTCTCAGGCAAACAAACACACACACACACACACACACACACACACACACACACAGTCAGATGACTCACTGTTCTTGCCATGACGGCGTATATCCATGACCAGACTGCCCTCCTGCAGAGACTCCTCCATGTAGGACTTCCAGTCTGTGTAGCTCATTTCTGCCACCTGGTGCCCGTTCACCGTCAGCACCTCGTCTCCGGCCTGGACCTGGCACATCTCTGCCGAGGTGCCTGCACGAGACAAACGCGCCATTAGCAGCAAAGACAGCACCCAATTCTACCACTGCAGTGACATGGTTGCTTATCACTCATAGGAGCCATCATTGTTGTGTAAAACAGTGGCTGTTTCAGTAATTTCACTGAAACTGAATTTACAAGAACATGAGAACATGTAGTGTATGTCTAATGATATTCTCACCAGTATAATCCTCCACATATAGCATTCACAGTGAAACTATTCCATTCTATATCAACAACAAAAACCTTTCCATGCTTTTAGGTTTGTGGCCTGACATGAGAATCTTTTGAGGTGAGACAATTTGGATAGATGGATGGAAATGTACGCGCATATTTACGATGTATTTTGTGTCAGATACTAGACGATACTGAAAGCTACTGAGAGTCACAAACTGCCTCTTTTCTACCTTTTCTCTTCACTACTGCTAAGTGAAACAAGACAGGACATATATTACATATTTACCATATTTATTTTTATTAACAATGTGGTATTACCCTTTTTACAGCTATGATTCTGTGCTGCATGGCTTACTGTAGATGTTTGAAGTGTGATATTACCATTTTACCAACTTTTAAGCTATTTCTATTAACATCCTGTTAAGATCAATACTATTGGTTGTTAACTTTATACCTCATTGCTCTGCTTGGCTAATGTGTGCAAAATGTGCTTAATAACAGTATTGCTCATTTATGTTCTGTTACTACTTTGCGTGGCTGCATGTGCTGAACAGTGGATGCGGTCAGTGTACTGTTGCATCTGTGTTTTGCTTCTTCCTGCTGCTTTGCATGATTTGTCTTATGCATGCTGATTTTGTAGCTTTTGTCGGTTTTAGAGCATCTCGCCAAAGGACTGCAGCTGAAAATAAGTCAGCGGGCTAACACTGGCACATTTACAGAAATGGTTATTAATGTGCGTTGTCCTTATAAATAAAAAAAATGAAAAATAGCACAATGGGTGATTTGACAAGGCTGACATGATACATACAGTGACTATAGCGGACAAAGTTAAGCTTAAGCACACTGTAGGTGGAAACTGGTGTGACAAAGCTAGAGTATTATTGTAGTATTATTGTATTATTGAAACGTTTCTAAATTACATGAGATACCGTGAAGGTGGGGAAAACTCAGTATAAAGAGAGGCTCAGGCCCAGCAGATCTGACCCAGATAGATGCTGCCCTACATAGGTCTGGCATCGCCACTGCAATGGACTCAAAACCCTGCTGACAACTAACCAGCAGTGCCAGGCTGTAAAATCTAACAGAGCCTAAGCACTGGTTTCCAATATACTTTCCACTGTACTGTATCTGTGAATACGTCAGTGAGCGTGAGTTATGACCATCTAATCTCTTTCCACTGGGTTCAACCACTGGGAATGTTGGACTTTAAGGTTGCCAGTTTGGCTGACCATCACACATTATGTTGGAAGGTACATAAAGCTCTACCCATACAATTCAAATCCCTTTGAAGGTATCTCTCTCAACTGTCTCTGTTGTTACCTGGCTGGATGGACGTGACGCGAGCTCCTGTCGAGTCCCAGACCGCCTGGAAGCCAAAGTCTCTGCTGCTGTTGGGCTTCTGATTCAGGCTGATCCGCATCTCGCAGTAGTTCTCCTAGAAACCAAACACCAACACAGGTGAGTAGAGATGAACAACAGCTATTCACATCCACAGCAAACAGCTTTTAAGTGCAGAAATGTGGTCCAGACTTTCCATCGCTCTGGAGATCAGCATGTCAGGTTGTGCGTCTGTGTGTGTGCAGGCCTCCTTTGCCAAGAAAGCCTTGTATTAATCATTTATGGCTGTTGATTAAATTCCAACCTGTTGCTATTCTTTAATTCCTGCAGTGCAGCACTTTATTATTTTAAGCATCTTTTACGTAAGAAAAGAGGTTGAAGCGAAAATCAGATTTAATGACGCATCTGGGTTCACTAATTATTTACCACAAAGCTAAAAATACATTCAGTGATGTCAGTATTAAATAAGATTTGTGTAGCAAACACATGCATTATTTTTCAATGCATTCAATATACAAGCTGATCTGTTTAGTCAACAGTTTGGAACTTGAGTACCTGACTGGTTTCTTTGGCTGGAGCAGGACTGACTGGGGCTTCACTCTTGACCTGAGGAGGGACAGGTGAGACACTCTGAGTGGAAGTGATGCTCTTCGTTGTGGTCTCATCTTCTTTCTCCTCCTCCTCGTCTTCACTGCTGCGGGCCGAGCTGGACTGAGACTGAGTCTCGTCCTCAGAGGTCATGAACTGGTGATAGCGGCTCGGCACAGACGACTTCTTGGAAGCATCGGCGTCGCCGTTGACACGCTTGTGAGAGTCGTCCATCTGTCCGGGATGAATGCAGAGTTTGAGTCTTAAGAATACGAGGATGTAAAATGAACTTGAATGACACAGGGCTGTTGATTACAAATTAATCAATTTAAATCTGTAAAAGACCTTATAATGGGGGGAAATCAGCTGGGGAACATGTAGTCAACTCTTTAAGTTAGTGTGAAACTTTCAAGAGTCTTCACATTCTTCACCTGACAGTCACTAACTGATGTGATTAAACAAAACGTATTTTCTTACATTTACAATAACAGTAATGACCCTGAGGGAGGCTGAAAATAGCAGCCCTGGTAGTTAAGTTAGCAATATAAAAACACTAGCTTCATCCATTATTCACACAGTAATCAGATCGGACTCTTGGGTAACACTGATGTACTCAAAACAAATAACACTGAACCCGACCAACAAGACAAAGATTTCTTACAGCCAAACAAACACTGTCTCCTCCTGCCCTCTAGATGTCCTCCAGCCCCTTGTGCTGCACTGGTAGTTTGTATTTAGTCGTAGAACGATCTAGTACTCACTGTTAAGGCTCGGGGAAGTGAGCTGAGGCGGGACGACTGGGTCCCGAAGGGCCTTGGCGTGACAACTGAGGTTAGACGTGCGCTATCCGATCTCTGGTAGATCCTGGGGAGGGAAGCGGAAACCTGAGACACCGCGGGAGGCTTGGGTTCCATTGAGCTGAGCTGTGGTTGTTGTTTGTTCAGAGAACCAGAGGAGGGGGCCCCCACCTCAGTCTGTGCACCCGACAATGGGCGCCTTGGCTCGGGCACCTTTTGCGTGGAGCTAGAAGAGGAGACAATGGTTGCGGTCTTCTCCGTCTTGACTGTGCTAGTGTGTTCTAAGACTGGACTCTGTAAAGGTGCAGCAGCTGGAGACTGGGAGCTGTGGAGAGACCTGTGGCTGGTGGGAGTGATGGTGGTCGTGGCGTCGCTGCCTGCAGGACGGTCCACAATGTCAACTTCCCGTGAGGTGGGAGGGGAAGCGGCCCTGCCAGTAGCTGGGGAAGCAGCGGGGGGTTCGTCCTCTTTCAGAGACGGCTCGGGGGGTTCAGAGGAATAGTAAGGAGTGTCAATAGTGTAGCTCCTGGCAGGAAGGGTTCGGGTACGTGGGGAAATGACAGGTGTCTCAAATACGTCCTCGCTGTCATCCAGGTAAGAGAGAGATCTGAGACGACCACCAATGCTGTTCTTTCCTTTATTTTCTCTGTGGACCGGACAGAGGAGGAGAAGGAGGATGGGATAAAGAGGTAAATCGGAAAAAAGTGGACAGTGATGGGTAAAATTACAGACGAGGATGGAAAGGGAAGCAGTTTAAGGAGATGAAGGGGACAAGTGACAGGAAGGGGAGTGGGTGACAGGGAGGAAAAGAGAAAGAAGGGCACAGGTTGAAAAGAGGAGGGTAGAGAGAGGTGGGGCAAAAAAGGGGAGGCAGGTTGTAAGCCATGATTAGATTACACTTTCACACTGACTGAAGGCACAATTACAGAGACTCTCCTTGTTCACTCCTGCACAAATAATCCTGAAGTCTCTGCGTTTAATATCGCAAAACTCCTCATACACACTTTTTCTTTTATTACCTTAGCAAAGGATCCCCCTCCGTGGGTACAAAAGGGGTAACAGGGGAACAAATTCAGTGTGTGTTGCTTTTTGGTAACAACCAGGATCAGAAAATAAAAATATAATTTCTATAGCATTAAATGTCTCTTACCTCTCCTCTTGCATCTCCTTGAAGGTCTTGGACCTTCTTTTGCCGCTGTACGTGATCTCCTCTATCTTCTCCCTTTCCTCTTTCTTCTTCACTATATCAGAGTTGACACTCCTGCGCCGGCTCTTCCATTTGCTCAGGTCCTGCAGCAAAAGTAAGCCCAGATCACCTCATGCGCCATTTCGTAACAATTCCATCTTAGATCTAGATAAAACAGACTGGTTGTGTTTCATGGCTAACTGTACAGCTGAAAGGAGTGAAGTTGGGAAAGAAAGAGAAAGACAAAAAAAAAAAGGGGGCTACATTTGAAGGTGTTCTATTTGTGTGCTTTAGGCTCCTCCCGGCTCACCTCCCCTGTGTATTGGGGACTGCGTGACCTAAATGCTGCTTTAAGACTCCATTATTTTGCCATGACACCAATCAGACATGCCACTGTCACAGCCAGTCATGTATATGTGGATAACTTTCTATTACTCTTAATCTTTCTACCTAAGAATGAGCACTTGTAATGGATCACTGGTGTTTAAAATTGGAGCACCACTGCCTTGCGAAAAGTATTTTCCAGGAATAACTTGCACCCCCAAGTCAATTTTATATGGACTAAATCTAGTTATTTTCATTTTAGAGCCTCTGTCTTACATCATATGTCTGTATAACATCATAACACCATTTCACATTAATTATATTATTAGTATTTACAGTATGTGGTGTTTCCTGCCACAAACACTGTGATTTGGAAACGAGGACAGTCCATAGCCAGAGGGCAGTGCTGCACCAATCAGTGTCTGCCTCCGTCTCTGGCTTCTATCTTAACAGCTCTCTTTTCACCCTGTGGCCACAGACTGCGCCACAACACCTGCTCTCCTGATTTCTGCACAGATCCCATAGATCATGTGCTCACCTTTCTCTTCTGTGTTGGGGACAAAACTTCTTTCTGCCATCTTTCTGCCAGAGTCAGCTTGTCTTGATGCATATATATATATATATATATATAACGAGAATGTTGGGGAGCAAACAGATATCCTATAACCTATCAGTTATACTCACATCCTGCCACTTATCCTCACTGTCCTTTATCTTCTCACGGTACTTCTGCAGCTCCTCGTAGCGAACCTGCCGGATGGCAGCGGGGTCAACCTGGATATCGCTTGTAGATTTACTCCTGTGGAAAGAAAGAGTAGAAAAAGTTTTAAAAAACGACCCTGGGCATCAGGAGCTCAAGTGAGAAGTGGAGGGGACCTTTAGTTTGCATATCCAGGCAGAAGCTTTACACAGGGTAAAAAAAAAACAAATTAGCAAAATTAAAAAAAGGTATTCCACTCCAAGTACGCATGCACTGAACTTACCATTGTGTCAAATAAACTGTAGGAAGAAATCCAAAATTTAAACAGTCAAAATAAATTCCACCTTGTTCCTCCCATCCATATATTTGGTGCTGATGCTGAAGACTTTTAACTTGTAACCAAGTGTTAGTTTGCAAACACAGCACGCGGGTCAACCACAAAAAAAACTGTGGAGTGATGTAAGCTTGGTGGGTTAGTAACGTGTATCACAGAACTCCCCGTCATGCAAAAGAGCAAAGTCACTCAAAGCTCACAGCCTTTAGAAAAATGCACTCTTCGTACTCACTCACCTGTTAAGATTTACACGTGGCTCATATTGCTATCTGGCTGCTTAGGCCAGAGCTCGGTCATAACTCTCACTGGGACACACTACAGTTTAGGTAAATGACCCAGCGTGTTGCTTTTGTATGCATCTTTTCACTTTGTTGCTTTGTCAATAGAGTTTTGTGGAGCAACAAGCCACCCCCACCCCCCACCCTACCGTGAACTTGGCCCTGTGCCATTCAATACACTGTGTTGTGTGTCAGCATTTAGCAGCTAGAGGGTGAGAACAGCAGCACAAAAGCAGGAGGCGGTGAGGTGCGACTGTAGGAGGCCAGAGCAAATGCAAACGTGCCACATTCCTGGGAGCCCGTATCAACTCACCCGTCGATACTCTCTTGCATTTGCAGCTGTCTAGGAAACCAGAGAGAACCACAGACAACAAAGTCACATTTCTGCAGAAGGGCCTTTGACAGTGAGTCTGGGAGGGGTCTGGTCAAGAGCTTGAGGCCAATTAGTGACTCTCAGACCAGCTCGTCCCCAGGTGGTGGGCTTCAAATGTATGTAAACACAGCTCAAATGACTGATTTCACTTTATACACTGAAGAGATTAGAGTTTTAAGGTCTGTGTATAGTAGGCTTACAGCGCAGCATCACCTTTCCTTTCCCTGACATTTGGCTGGGGAGGTGCGCAGACATGTATCTTTCTCTAAACAATGCTGCCTTTCTGGAGACTCCAACGTGATGTCACTGGAAACAGGGCTTTACATATGGAAGTGAAATAAATCCAGATGGCCCTGACTCAGGTTAAATGGTTGCTTTGTGCGTGCTTGTGTGTGTCTGTTCATGTGCAAACACTGCAGTACAGATTTGTGTTCAGGTTACTATGGAGTCCACAAGTCGCATCTTCTTTCAGAGCTGTGGGGAATTTCTATAGGCTTTCATGTCGCCTCAACAGACAAGACTACATTTAATTGCTCTGCTTGGTGCTGTCAGCGTGTTCTGGACGTTATGTTTGGATATTACTCAGGCTTGAACCTTTCCACACACTCATGCTGCTGCACTTTGAGCTTTACATGTCAGTGTGAAGTTCCTTCTGCTGAGGAAAACAACATTGTACTCTGGTCGGGTCCATGTTACTGTAGGTGTTGGGTGAAGTCAACAAAAGGCCAATTCAATGCATTCCATCACATGGTCATGAAGTCTCTTATTTTCTTTATTAAGCTTGAATATTTTTTTCCATTCACAGGCAAACTCGGTCTGATAGGAAAACAAAACCAAAGATAAAACGTAGAATTTGGGTCTGTTTAACAGTGCTCATGATGTACCAAACAATTTGGTTAATGATGTCGGAGATTTGTGTCATTTTTGTTCAAAAATCACACTTCAAAAACACAGTAGCAGTAGGTTCAATGTGCAGTCTGACCATCCACTCAGCATTTACATACCATGTGTTGCTGAGGTAAAATCAACCATATTGCCATTATGCATCATCAGAAAACCATAATCAATGGCCCTGTGATGACAATGTCCCAGGGCTGTTCACTACAGTTTTTTCTATAAATGGAAAAAGACTCTTCATTCATTCTTGAGGTAACAACAAACACTTAAAAAAGTTCAAAAAGTTCAGATGCTGCTCATCCATTGCGGTTTGTGTTGAAATACTCATGCCTGATCCAGTGAATGCTGAAGGCACCTATTCGTTTTCATAAAGGAGAGCTTAATTGGATAGAACTCCCATCTGAGACTGTGATGGCCTTCAGAACAATCATTTACAAGCTTGATTAACATGCAGTCTAGACCACTTCAGCATCAGACAGAAAATATTTCAATACTGAAATGGCACTTGTGAGTTTTCACAGAAACAATAAAAACACAAAAAAAACAAAGAAAAAGTACACCCAGAAACTGCGTTTACAACTTCAGAGCGGCCAGCCTCTCCACCATAAGCCTCTTCTTATATCTTAGCCGACTGGCTTCCCTGATAGCCTGCCATCTCTGCAGGTCACCTTCGCTACAGGAAGAAGGTATTGAGAGCGTCATCTGATTGGCTGATGGGCCTCTCAGGGAGCTCGGGCTCTGATCAGAACAAACTCCAAGTTTCCGGACAAGCATGTCATCTGTTTTAGGACGTGTCTCCGTTTCAACCTGATTCTGTTTATTTGCTGCTGCCTCCTGAGTCAGAGGACATGGGGGGCACAGGAGTCTGGCCTTGAGATCAGGAGGCAGAGCCCATGGCTCTGGGATGGGCATAGGGGCATAGTTGTCAGGGGCTCCTGAGAGTGGGCGCTGTTGCTGAGCCAGCTGGGTTTTCTCCTTGCGATAAACCACATCATCCTGCTCAATATCAGGGAAATCGTTCTCGTCTGTGCTGCCAAGGCGGTGTTGCTGGGTGATGATGTTGAGTTGCGGCTCGGACGTGTAGAGACGACGGTTGGCGGACAGCTGAGTCTTCATCATGGCCAAGTCTATGTTGGACTGAAAGGCGAGGGTTCGCCTTGCAAACATGTCATCATTCTCCAAGTCAGGGTTAATGCTCTCATAATCAAAGGGGTCCGGGGGCTCCCGGGGGTCTTGGCGCCCCAGTAGGGGCCACCTCTCACATTTGACCAGTCTGGGCCCCGAGGTGGGGTCCACTGGGGCGAACACCAGAGGGGGGGTCTCTAACAGAGGGGGCTGTATCTTGGGGAGCTGTGGGGGATTGTGTGGTTGGATATGAGGACTGCAGCGTGGGCAAAAGGAGAGAAAAGGACAGAGAGGTGATGAGTGCATGCATGTGAACTGGATCAAAGAGCAAGAAAAGGAGGAAGAGATATATCAAGCAGCCATAGTGGTGATATTTGATTCAAACAGATGTTGATCAAATCAGGATTTTACAATCACCCTGCTATGAAATAAAACTGCAATGCTAGTTGCCATAAAAAAAAGTCTTCACTAGATTAGGCTGTAATAAAAATAGGATAATGCTGAAACACAGCCTATTTTCTACTAAGGTCATTGCAGGCAAAATGCTTTATAAAGCCAGTTAGGGCAACCTTCAGTAGCTTGACACTGTGTTTTATCATTAGTATATTAGAAAGCAGCTCATCAGAAATTCAGCCCCAATGGGAGCCAATTATATTTCTCCTATAAAATCTGGATGCTCTAAAACATTCCTTCATTGTCACAATCATGCAGCTGTATCGACCTTTTCCCCACAACAAGGGTGGTGTGAGCCGAGGCCTCATGTGTGTGGGAGTGAGAGGGAGAGGTGCTGGAGGGAGAGGGGGCAGAGGAGAGCCAAGGACTGATGTCACAGTCTGAATCATCTGACGAAGAGCCCGACTTCTTATGGCTACAGCCGAGGACAGAGGACAGCAGGGCGGATGAAGGAAAGGGGACAGAGGAAGAGAGAGGGTAAAAGGGAAAGATAGGAGGCAATGGTAGGGGAAAGAGAAAGAACAGTAAGTGGGAGGAATCTATACAGAAAATGCAGTGGATGACCAAATGTTGAATCTTAGGATCTAAGAGGTTAAACTGGCATGCAATTTTTTTAAGGAGAGCAAAATCCAATGTGTCTGGTAGAAAAGTAAGAAAAGATTGTGCAAGAAGCAGGGAATAACTTTTATGATATTGCTACTCACAAAACATAATATACAGTGATTTAAAGTATGTATACATATATATGAGATAATTCCATATTATGCTGGATTTGAATGCCCTCACACACCTGAAGCCTTGCATCTTCTTGTACCAGGGTCTCCTCTGAGAGCCCAGTTTGATCTTCTGTATGTGAATGTCTTCTTCGGGGGTCCAAAACTTTGGTAAGAACTTGTCATGAGATACAATGCCAGCAGGCTGGGGTTTGACGCCCATCTTGCGGGCGTAGACATCATCTTGGATGGGGTCAGCATAGCCCACCTCATCGTCTTCATCCTCAGAGTCATCGTATATCTCTCTAAACAGGCTGTCAGTGGTCACGGCCCGGCGGTGGTCCACCCTCATGGAGCCGCGCTGTGGGGGCTGCATTTCCCCACTGTTGATCCCGCTGCTGCTCGAGAGAGACAGCCAATCACACGTGTCAAAAGAATTTATCAGCAGCAGTACAGCACGCCAGTCACGCAAAGAGGAGCATATTCCTCGAGCACAACAACCTCAAATGAGATGACGCAAGGATTAGCAAACCAGTGCAAGCTCAAAACCAAACTGTAAAGGAAGCACTAATTGATTTGAGGAGTTATGTTGCCAACTCAAATCACTCCACCAAGCTCATCAAATTCAGAAGGAGCAAATAAGGACGTGCTGCAGCTAAAATCTCAAAACAATTCAAACAGAAACCAACAAACTGAAGACTTGTTAGAGGCAGCATACTACGACCAAAGATGTTGCTCATGGTTACAGTTAACCATGCAAACTGAGGGTAGGAGAAGCGTTCTAGTTTGCTCTCATCAGGCAGGCACATCAAAGTCACACTGTTGCTTCATGTTCTCTGACCTGAGGCAGGTCACATTCTGTTGAGGGGCAATATTGGGGGTCATAGTGACCTTAGGCCAGGGGCCCCCTCTAACCCGAGACGCCCTTCCTGCTGCCAGGGGACTGACAGGTATGGCGAAGTTGGTGGGAGGAGCTGGGGAGGGGCTGTGGAAGCGTCTGCTGGCCAGGTCATCCAGAACAAGGTCAGGGTCCGGTCGATCTGCGTCCGAGTCGCTGCCACTTTCATACTCGTAGACCCACTGTAGATGAGCCGTGGGCGAGGCACCCTGGGATACTTGACTGTTGCCATAGCAGTCGGAGGAAAGCCTTGTTTCGCTGAGGTCGTCATTCCACGGCAAAACAAAATGAAAACAATACCAGTACACACCACCATCAACCATTCGCAGACAACACAACAGCACCACAAACACCAACAGTGATGGGAGAGGAGACAATGTAAACTTTTGAAGCATTTGAAGCACGGGTATGAACACAACTCAGGAATAATAACTCCTTATTAATTAGCCAAGATGAGAAACAGCACCTCCAAACAGATTAAAGTGTTCATTGTTGAGTGTAGTCTAACAGTACCTTGTGATTCCTCCTTCATCCTCCGTGTATGTGGGGTTGGCCCAGCTGCGCCGACTGTCCTCATTGCGTTCGGCCCGTTTCTTCCTTAATGGAGCGGGCACGTAGCCTGAGGATTTGTCTTTAGTGGGCAGGAACTGGTTAAACTGGGTGCTGGCCTTAGGTGTGATGGAAACCGACCGGCGGTAACTGAGAGAGTCCCTGTTGTCAGCCATTCTGAAGACAGAGTCTGCCTCAGTGTCACTGCAACAACCTGGAGCACAGACAGCACAGGGGAGGAGGGTGGCCAAACAGGGGTAGGACAGAAAGCGAGAGAAGAAATGAAAAGGAGGAGAAGACAGAGGTCTGATAAGGGGTAATGAAGTAGCAAAAAAGGACAAACGAGGTGAGAATAGAGAAAAGAGTGAGGGGAGTGTGTTGTGTGTTCTGGCGTGACTTTGGAGGAGTAACAGAGGGGTGCAGGGTGGAGAACGGAGGCCTCCTCATTTACAAGCCGGTGTGGACGGCTGTGGAATGTCTCACCGCCGTCTCTTACTGGGGGGACAACCACTTGGAGATCACTGACCAGCACTTCCCTCTCTCAAAGCATACCACACTTTTGTCATGAAACAAGATCACAGACACAGAGGGCTTCAGCATTGATATATAATATCTCCCTCCTTGGGGACTTGGGTGGATTTCACTGAAAATATTCACTTTCAAAAGCATACCACTAGATGGCAATAGGTGTTTGTTTTCATAAATGGGAGGCAACTTTCTGGCTCTGATGCAGCATATCTTCCCTGTTCACAAATATTTGAAGTTCTAGACAGATGAACTTGATCATAAATATTCATGCAGAGATACAATTTGAGGAACACTTCTACTAATCTACTGCTAGGGTGTGAGACACCATCTCAAATAACACAAAAAAACAATCACAAAAAGAAAAGAAAACATGCTCTGGCCTCTTGAATGCCGTAAAGTCCGCTTTAGAAGGGTAAAATGATAAAGGTCAAGAACAGAAGGTCTTACAGGTTTTGTCAAAACAGCAAACGTGATTATGAGTGTGTGTCTGTTTGTGTACAGATGCAAATGATGTCTCCTACCCTCGCTGCTGCCTTTAAGAGTGGTGTCAGATGAGATGCTGTGGGGCCGAGAGCCCAAAGAGTCCAAGCTGTCCAGGGAGTCGTCTCTCCTGTGTCCGCCTTCTCCTCCTCCTCCTCTCAGTTGGTAGAGCTCCTCTCGCTCCGAGTACCAGTTATCTCCAAAACCGCTGTCTCGCACGTTGCTGCCTTTCTGACTGGACGATTCCTGCAGAGCCTTTCATACACACAAAAAAACACACACATACACAGTCAGATTATAGGGTGCCAATTACAACATTTAGCCCCACTGTGTGTGTGGTGCATGAGAGATCTCCCAGGTAGAGTGTGAAGTCTGTACTGTCTGGCCTCTCATTCTTGCAGAGTCTCGCATACTGTTTATAAGGGGCAACGCATGCTGTAATTTAACCTCATTGTTTTCCATTCACTGCCATCTCTGTCAAAACAAACAGTTCCATGCTCCATGTACCCTTGATGACTGTGTTTACTGCATGAAGAAAATGTTATTTGCACATAAACACATAAGCAAGCCCTAGAGACACTTTAACCAGCATGGCTAGAAACAAGAACAAACTTGTCAGCCACTTTAAAAAGAAAATGGTTTTCAGATCTGTAATCCACTGAATCCTACCAGACAATACAAGTCCACAAACTAAACCCAGCCTAACCATGCGCCAGTGAACTTGGATTATCATAGCTAAAATGTACAATACGCGTGGTAACCAACTGCTATTACTGAAAATCCCTGTAGTCAGTTGAATTATAGAGGCCTTGCACACCACCACCTATAAATCTATGTGAAAGCAATGTGCCAAATTCAACACTAGAATGGGCAGGGGGAGGAAACGGGCTCCTTCAGGAAAAGAAGCAACTATTTCCACCTGCAAACCATGCGAACTGTGTGCCGTGCTGTAAACAAGATTAAAATAGCTGACTCAGGGGATCAGGTCATTTATGACTTAACGTAGCTTTGGTTTTAGTGGCCAGCAATCTGAGGCCCCTCGGCCTTTAACGGTCATTCTTCCGCACATAGTCTACATACCAGGGAGGATACAGAAATGTACTGGGCAGTGGCTGTAAAAGAGGATTTCATTCATGCTATTCCTGGTTTCCGCAAGAAAATTAAGCTTTTGTGTCACGGCAGCACAAATCAGACAGCTCAAGAGTGCACAACGGGATAATTACCCACTTAGAGAGTTTTACCTTGTATAGTGCTGTGCCCAATAATCCCTCGAATGCCTTAAAATTCAGGTAAGGTCCATCATAGACACGGTCACACTGAGCTCTTCTACCCAGCCAGTAAATGGTGATCAGTACCTGGAGAGAAGAACAAACAGCTTATTACACAAACCATACATGCCTATATGTGGAAATTCATTATCATTACCAGACAGAATGCATCAGATTACAGCCAAATCTTTACCCTAACTGGTGATCTGTGCAGTGCTAAAGCAGGTGATTGTTATGAAAGTTGCAGCCCTACACTGACACAGGGTGATATCACCCGGTGCCACGCTCTTGTTTCCAGGCTCATCCAGAATACTCTGTTGCTGTTTGTGTGGGCATCATCAGGCTGGACAGGTAAAACGTGCTGCACTAAAGCAAACAATCATCGCTACATCAACGATGCTGGTCCCCTATCACACATGATACGGTTCAAATCGATATGTCAGCTCTTTGGTTTTATGTCATCAAAGTTAGATTATTGTCGCCGTTGGAGAATACAGCGGCCACATGCAGGAAAATAATGTAGGATGATGACAAACAGGATGAAGCTGCGGTGAGAAATACTATGCTTTCACTTGCACTTAAAAAATAAAAATCTATGCCTAATATTACATCTACAGGACAAACATTCCCTCAAAAAGAGCAATTTAGTCTGGGATTAATGTAAGTTTAGTGTCTGTCTTTTATGATCTTGGGGCCATGTTGGAATTGTTTCTGGCTGTGGACCCCTGTTGTCTGTCATCATCCCCCATCTTTCGCCCCCATTTCCTGTCACGAAGTACTGCCCCCAAAAAAGTGAGCGTAAGCAATAAAGCAAAATTTAAAGTTACCATCATATATTTAGTTGTTTTACCTCACAAAGTTACATATCACATTGAATGTCATCCTAACAATGGTACATAAGGGACTATTGAGGTATAAGAGTACTCCACCAATTTAGCATTGTAGGACTCACAATGGACTGGAAAAAAAAAGGTATAAAAATCGATACAGCAGAACCAGCAGAATCGTCTTTTTATTCCACGCATTTTTCTTCCTTGTCAAAACCTGGTGCCTACATTACCCACGATGCAACTTGATCGCTGATAGCTTGGTCGGAGATTTGGGTGTGTTATGCTAGTAGCAGCTAATGTAGCCTCGAGCCGCAAGCCTCTAGTAGAGATGAGGAGCGGGCTACAGAGGTCTGGTAAGCTAACTCCACACCAGATTTTTTCATTTTCAAACTTGTAGTCTTCAACCTCAACCAATGCGGACTCAAGTGACATCACTTGAGGTAATTTATCAGATTTTGCCACAAAAGGCTTTATACAACTTTTGTTCCACAAATGTAGAAGTATTCGCCAACACCTGTAAACAGACTTTGATGTTCCCCTTTGACACCTGAACAGGACTGTAACTGAAGCTAAATTATGTTTTACGTGTTATTTTTGCTGAATGACAGGCCAACAAATCAAGCTCTCAGAAAAAAAACAAAAAACATTGATTGTATTTTTCCCACTCACATTTTTCAGCCTCCTGTTGGTCTCTTGATGCCTGCAAGAGAAAGAGCAGAAAACAGAGGTGTATGTGTGAGAGAAAATGACAATAAAAGAACAGAGGGCATGCTTGTTGGGTCTCTGTGTTGGGCAGTGAAAGAGCTGGAAACTGAGAGCACAATCCAGACTACTGCCAGCCCTTCACTCACTCTCACACAACAACACAAAGGCTGAGAGAAAAACAAACACACATCTCTGAAAAAAAATCATTGCAAGCCATAAAGTAAAGTGTTACGTGTGTGTGTGTGTCTATTTTTTCCACTAATCGCAAAATCAAGCAGCTGTAAAAACATTTAGTTAAGGTTTAGGGACACAAAAGGGGTTTTTGTTTCTCATTTCAAATAATGATAAAACTAATAACTGCTAATTTAACATCTGAATACCAAACCAAGGCTCTACTGTTGGAACAACAAAGCCCCAGGCATGCTACCCAGGTCACACAGGATTTCTGTCATATTTCTGGGGTTTGACAGTTGACCTGGCAGTCAGTAAATCACTTTCCCAGGAAAAAAAACCAAACAAAGCTCACACTGTCAACCTGCAAGGCTTTTTCTCCTTTACATTGTGTACCTGTCACCTACGTTGACTGTAGTGTCTCTTTAGAGAGGTCAATAAACAGTGATAAAAGGCTACAGTACATACAGTAACCATAATGGTGACAGTGGAAAATATAGTCTGCTTCACACCCCATGTGCATGCTACACATTCCTGCTATCATGTGGTAATACAATAGTCACGCATGCCTCTCTATCCACGAGCACTTGGATTTCTTACAGCCCCTTCCCAGCATGCAGTTTAACCAATGCACCTGCTGAGAAGGTAATGCATGCATGACAATGACACCTTAGATGACTGCCTGTCAATCAAACATGTTCAGGTTCCTATAGGTTGCTTAGTTCAGGGGGAGGAAACGAAACAAGGAGGTATAATTAACACATCATTTCAATTCTTTAAAATCAGGACCGCTAGTTAGATGGGGAGAACCGAACTGAGACATTAGCACAGACTTAAGTACAATTTAGAATTTTGAGAGAAGTATTTTTTACTCCACTGCATTTATCTGACAGCTATGGTTACTTGTCAGATTAAGATTTTACATTAAAAACATTGGATTATATCATAAAACACAATGAACTTTTGAAGGTTAAACAAGCGGTTCCCAACCTTTTTACAAAAAAGTTGTCACGTTTTGGATGTTTATGAGTTGTAACCTCTTAACTTCTCTTCTTAACTTGCTGATAATGTTTCTGTACTTTTAATTTTGAATGCAGAACTTTTACTTGAAATAGAGCACTTTTACATGAGTACTTCTTCCACCAATGACAGCATTTAACAGGATGGGAAGCAGATCAACTTTCTCACCAGTATGCGTCATCACACACCAGGGGCTTCCAACATGCTAATTTGCCAATGGTGACAACTGAAATGGACTTTTACCAATTTGGCATATTGCAAATTTATAGGCCCACTAAAAGAGGAGAGAGAGAAAAAAAAATGCCCTCTCTTGTGTGGCTTGGAACACAGTCACAAAGTCTAAGATTATAGTAGTGGTAGCCAGGTCCAGAAAAAATGAGCTGTATACCAAAACTACAACCACACCGCTTCTCGTAATGCTCATTTATGGCTAGTGGTAATAGCTGAAAAGAAGAGAAAAAATATAATTTCTATTTTCAGGCCTCCAGAGCCTCAGGACTGCTGTAGTCTTTTAGCATCAGCTGAGTGCTCATATGATTGAGCACGATCATCGACAGAACGTCACCGGAGTCTGAGTTCTGCACAGAGAGTACAGACTAGGAATAGCTTCTTTGAAGTAGTATTACAGTATGAGTTAAAATAATCACTTTGGCTTTATTGTGCTGAAAGGAGAAGGAAGACATTTGTGTTTCTTGCAAACATGCAAGCAATAAAGGCAGCCTGGATATTCTGAACACCACGTTCCACTTAATTTTAACAAGAAATTCAATACATATCATGTCAAACAGATGGCATCAGAATAAGTCTTTTTGACTTGTGATGTGATCATCTTTTGTTAGGTGTCTTCCTTAAGTTTGTTTCTTATGTTACAAGTACAAAAGTTCTAGTTTAGGAAGTAAAACAGGACAGTTCATGGGCCTAAAAAACAGCTGACCCCTATCAGACCATGTATATGTGCTATACAGTAAGTATACACAGCTAGGATAGGAAATCCTCAAGCTTGACAAATTAACAGGACGCTCTCATCTCTTCCCACCGGCCAGTCATATCAGCCACAAGCCTCAACCTCTGCATGCTTACACAGACTTTCACATCACCACTCTCTTGCCGAGGTCAAAGGGTGACAGACAGCCAATCCTCCACCAGCTACGGACATCCTTCTTCTTTTAACTTCCAGTGGAAATGCGAAGATACAAGACACTACTTGTGCAAGTACACAATGCAAAACAGGTGGACAATATCAGACAAGAGCAAGACAATCAATCAACATTAGTTGCATAAATTATAGATACATAAATTATTAGAGATTAATCAAAACCATAATTTATATGATAACAACACAGGTTTTTAACTGATATTATTTTATTAACCTGATTGAGTTCCATTTTGTCAAATTGTGAGAGAACTGCGTGACACTATTGTGCCAAAACATCAAATTAATTTAAGAACTGTTGACTTGAAGGAGTCGAAGAGCGTGTTCTGCCAATTCAAACCAGAGACAAAAAGAAACACACACAACCTAAGAAATATAAGCCGCTATTCAAATGTTAGACAAATAATTTCTTAACATGAGCCAAAGGAAATGATCATTGCAATTCAGTCAATCACTTCCCTGTGCTGCAGCCGAGGCAACATTATATTTAGATCGCTAACAAGATAAAAAAATCTACAGGTGAAAGACCACAGGACGTGTCTCAATCCATGTACAGCTACCAACAAGATCAAGGCAGCCCTGCTTCTTTGAGACAATAACATCCAAAAGACAAACAAACCGAGTACCAAAGCCTTAAATGAATGGGTGTGCACATGTGATCAGAAGCATACCTCTGCACTGAAGATCACTTGCTCTGCAGCATTCAACAACACCACATGTAACATCCTTCAGCTATGTTCTTTCATTTAAAAAAAATATTTTGGATTTAAAGACACACCAAGACGAGTCCTGAAAAACGCAGACACAACGAGAGTTTGAATAGAGGAATCAGCTGTGGGTGAGACAGTGTTGGGCATCATTGTGTCGTACTTATCAGAGACACTGCAGCCTCTGTGAGCGGGGAAACAGGGTGAGGCTGGCATTTCTCTCTCCAAGTCAACTACAGAGCACAAATATAACCCTTGTGTTGGCCTTTTACAGCCAGGGCCGTGTCCATGGTGTAGAAACTTTATTGGCCTTTCACCATCGTCACTCGTTTGGTTTCACAATCTGCCCACAGTTAACACAACACTGCAACAAGAAGTGACGGCAGCGCCATAGATTAAACCATGAAACCAGAGCGTGCAGTGCCAGCTCAGTGAACCACACCCCAAATACTAACACACAGGGCACAAGGTTTGTCTCCTTTGCATTATGCACTTCATTCAGGAACATTTAGACTTGTCCCAGTGAGTTTTAACCTACATAAACAATAGCACAGACATGGCATGAGGTGTAATATGTGTTGGTGTTGTATGAGTACTGATTACAAGCTGTGTAATTAGTCCAAATTTGTCTAGGAAACAACACATTCCTTTAGTTGTGTAGGTAGTTCAAACATTTGGTTTGATCTACAGCCACGGATGCCATTGCATAATCCAAATCATGTAATCATACCACACAGCCACTCCTCTTTATCTATTGTTAAGAAAGGGTCATTGACATTCCTCTAAGGACAATGTTTTTTCGGTTTGGAGGGCGGTCAACCCTTGTCAATAATTTGCTTAATCAAACGGCGGCACAGAGTGAGACTTTGGACCCCTCTCAGCGGGGGATTTGTTCCGTCAGTTACTGGAGGTCACAGAGCAAAAGCTCATAGCCAGAGATTCTTCAGTAAAAGTAGTAATACTACAGTGTAAAAGTACTCCAATACAAGTAAAAGTCCTGCATTAAAAATGTACTTATTCATAAGCAAAAGTACTTTAAACCTTCACATGTACGCAGCGTTTTAATGTTGTACCTGATTTGGGTGGAGCTAATTACACCTCCTTTATATACTGTTGGGTTGCTTAATCTATAACAGCGAATCACATTTTATCAGATGATGATATGTTTTGTATGTAAAATGTTATTCACAACTGGTAACTATAGCTGTCAAATCAACGTAGTGTAGTAAAAAGTACAATACTTCCCTCTGCAAAGTGGCATAAAAACAAAAGTTAAGCCTAAATACCTCACTTTAAATACAGTACTTGAGTAAATGTACTTAGTTACTTTCCAACACTGCTCATAGCTTATTCTCTAGGTTTTACAACATCTACAGTATATAAGATCAGATATGCTGTAATTCCTCTTAAAGTCACTATGATACACAGTGGGTGTGAGGAGGGTAAATCTGAGTTCATGTAGCTTACACACTAAAATAAGCTGAATAAGCACGACAGTCCCTCACTAACTACAGTACAGCACAGTGTGTAATGTTACAGTATAATGACTGTGCATCCTTGGTTCCACACACTGTCATTTCCACCCTCTAAACCAGATATCCTGTTTAAGTAGCTCTGTGACAAATGGCACTTAAAACATTCATAGGAGGTCAAGTGTAAAGCAATCAGCTGACATTTAGTGTCATTAGGGAAGACCCGGCATGTTCTAACCTTTTCCTTTATGTCAACTCAAGAGTTGTGGTCCTAGTCCAACCTAGACTTCATGCTGGTGAATTTCCAAATGGCAGCTAAGGCCCTAAAGGAAGTGGCTGAAGTTAAATAGAGCACTTTCAGACGCCATGATTCATCTGCAGCATGCTAATGCCCTTATTTCCTGGGCTGCTGTTAGAAACTGATGGTCTAAAGTAGCCAGTGAATCATAGCCTCCAATAATTAATCAGATTCGGTCTGGTCAGTATTACACCTCCGGGTGTTCAGAGTGTGGTTGCACTTGGATATAGTTAAACGACACGTGGATGACTTGAGAAAATCTTCCAGAACACATCACCCAGCAGCACGCTGTCTCCTCTTATTAGTCTCTATCTCTATTACAACAGTTTGTCATGCCATTTGACCATTTTGATATTGAATGGGTTTGTAACTGATAAACGTCTTTATCAGAAAGCAGGTTTCACAACACAGGGCAATAGAGCAACATGCACTCCAGATGGTGGTAAGGGCAATGCTACAACAACTGCAAAGCTCAAAGGTCAAAATAGACAACGTATAATCGTTTATGGCTGCTGTGTCAACACAGACTAGTATGAATTAAACTGTGTTCTCAGCACACGTTGCATCAGCCAATATCTGACTCCAGCTTCATGCCACAAGAAAGATACCGGCCTTGCTAATAACTTTATTTTCAAGCACAAACTATCAATGTGTGAAATTCAGCATTTCTCATGGAGGTATAGGTCAATAAGACTAATCAATTCTAAGTCATTGAAAGGTTTTTCAGTGGTCTAGTGTTGAATCTGTTTTTTTTTAAATATCAATCAATCGTTTTTGTTGTGTAGCACCTTTCATACAAGTTAGTGCAGATTAGAGCTGCAACTAATTATTATTTTTATTATTAATCAATCTGCTGATTATTCAATTAATCAGTTACTTGTTTGGTCTTTGAAATGTCAAAAAGGTCCAAGGTGACATCTTCAAATGTCTTGTTTAGCCCAAGCAACAGTAAAAATAGAAATAAAATAGAGGAAAGCAACAAACCCTCACATTATAGAAGCTGGGATCAGAAAATGATTGCCATTTTTGCTAGATAAATGACGATCAAATTCCAAAATAGATAATGATTAAATTTATGGACTAATCGATTAATTAACTAATCGTTGCTGCTCTAGTGCAGAAACAAAACAAAAAGTCAGTTATTTTATAACCTCTATAAAATGTTAAAATTCAACAAAAATGACACAAGTCAGATTAAATAAATTGAAACATTAACGTGTATAAAAGTTTAAGACAATTAAAAGAAGACAAAAAATGAAAGGCAGCTGATTGCTTTATCTATAAGGGTTTCGCTACAAAAAGGTGAAAAGAAACAAAGAGTACAGCACCAACAGGATAACAACCTTATTTCTGCTGAAACAGAGAACAGGGAAGCTGAGCAAAGCACCTGTCAGACTGGGTTTAAGGGAGTGGAGGTTGGACACACACCAGGGGCAAAGACAGCTGATAGAAACAACTTTCTCTCTCTCTCACTGTGCTCTGCTCTCTGTGGTTAATTTGCCTAGGCTCTGATAACAGTGAAACACAGCCATTGGTTGCTTATCTGCAGCCTTGTTTGGCATTATCTCCTCATGTTACTCTCTGTGTGCCATCTCTCTCTGTGTATGAGTTTAAAATACTGAAGTCGGGGGAAACCACATAATTGTGCCCACAAACACAAATACCTCCACATTCTTCATCTAGTATAAATTCTTAGCAAAAAGATCACTTAACCCAATGAAAATATGCCGCATTTAAGAACAACTTAAATCAATTTGAAGAAGAAATACCCTCCGTACAACTCATCAAAACACTTCAGCTGGAACAGTCGGAGCAGCTGCAGGTTCATCTAAAACAATGAGAACTTGTAACTGTTGAGCACGTTTGAGGTAAGCCACAGTGTGCTGCAGCAGCAATCGAAGACTTTCTTCTGAATGAACAGATTCCCATTTGACATAAAGAGACAAAACCGCAACCTCAACTGCAAACCACACTCACACACAGGTGTACTCTCAAGACCACATGCAGGGGGAGAATGCACTGGGAGGAGACAACACACTATTAAAAGCTCTTCTTCTGAGTACTGATACCATTCCAATCAATCCTGCTTGTCAAAGTGACCCCCAGGTCCTAAAAATAGGATAGTGAGCCCCCTCGGACCAAAACCCCCGCACGCAGACAGAGCTGAGCTACAGTAAACTAAGCACCAACAGTGGGATTAGGATTTGGTGTTGCACATTTGAAAGATTAAATATGCCATATTCTTTTTGTAATAAAGTTCAGTTATTCACATGTCAGTTTTAGTTTCATGTCAGCTTTCACTGCATACATGAGGGTGTCATTTTGTAACAAACATTTACTGCCAATATAATGGGATAAGGTTATGCAAGGGGAAATGTCTGATAACGCACAGAGGATAAGGACCATAAAAGAATTATCTCTATATTTATGACAGTGAAACAGACTCAGTGAATGATATTGCTGTATCTTAGGGCGGCATACTATCTTCTGCTGTGGGGAGAGGGTGTGTCTTGATAAAAGGCCGGCAGATTTGTTTATTTAGAGTTCATATTCCAGTGTATGTACAGTACATCTGCCGCTCTGTGTGTCTTTGCGATCACTGCGGTTTCGACACCATTGTCAGTGTTACTGAAACGTGACTGACAGAGCCTTGGGTGGATCGTGGGAAAAATATTCCTAGGGGTTGTGGCAACATCTCAAAGGAACATCCAAACTGAGCTTCACTGCACTACTAAATGACACAGAGTTGCAGAAAGAACAGGAGCATTTTGAAAAAGCTCACAACTTCATGACATCACCTGTCATTATTTTGCCACCTAAAGTGATGTATTTGCTATTAAGTGACTTAACAACCTGCAGGTATTGCTGTTAAAGCACTTTTCTTTGTGCTTGCACAGCAGTGCTGTATAGCCACACAGAGTGTGCCACAGTAGATGGACTGTGCTCTGAGCTCTGTCTTACCTTGCTCCCTCCTGAAGGCACACCTTCATAAAAACTGAACAGGTTGTTCAACATAACGCATACATACCTCCCCAGGACACAACTGACTAAAACTGAAAAATAATAAACACTGTGGCGGTGTCTAGAGGTTTTTGTCCTGCTCGTTAAGTTATGCACCAACTAAGCTGAACTTCTTTCTGTTCACACTATCAGAAAAACATTTCCTTAATATGTATAACCTGTGCCTGACAGTACACAAGTCCTTTCATGACAATTTTTCTGTGACTGAGGTCATGGTTTTCTAAACCTGCACCAAAATAAATTTGATCAGATATTTTTTAATCAGATCAGAGTACCAGCATGTTCTGTGTTCTTCTTGCCTGTGTCGTTTTATCATTAGTTCCCTCCATCACATTTTAAAGAAACACACAGAGCTGTGCTTAAATAGGTGCCTGCCAACACAAGAATACACGCACACTGAAAATAGCGCTGACCTTTTTTTAACTGCAGTTTGAATCATGCCTCACATGTGGAGATCATATGCTCTGAAATACTATATAGTGTCAAAGTTACATTTAAACGTTCATCCTTTATGTGCATATTAATGGAAGCATAAATAGAAGCTGAGAATTGGTTCAATCAAAGAAGAGTCAAAAACATGAGTCGGGCTCAGCTTACAGGAGGACCTCAACTCTGTGAATGGCAAGGATGGGTATCAAAATATCATAGTAGTACCAGCATTTTACAAAGCTCACATTATCAGAACTTACTTGACTGTAACTCTTGTGGATAAGTCCTGAAGATCTCCGGGGTGAAATAGCTGTGCTTCCTTTAGTCCAAGCTTCCCGCAGGCCTTGAGGAAGACGTTTAGGTTGTCCTGGACAAAGAACAAAGCAGGGATGAGGGTTTGTCCACCTCCAGAGGCAAAGAATAATCACTCAAGAATTCTCTGGCAGGGACACAGCCTACAACTCATTGCTTCCAAAGTTCATATCACCAGAGATCAGAGACGGACGGGGAGGAGCATGTGTGTAGCAAATAAGAAGCGACCCAGTGCAGAACACACACAAACACACATGCAGGAGGGAGAGGCTGCGTGACAGGAGCTGAGTGACAGCAGCAAAGCTACCTGTGGGCTGGGTTAGGGTGGGGACAAAGCCAAAACCAGGAAGGATGACATCAGAGCTGTGGACAAGTCCCACCCAACCGGCCATGTGAGTGCAAAAATGACACACAGGAGCACAATGCCTGCTGCAGTCTCCTTTACACACCCTGAAACTGTCCCCTCCCCACCTTGCCAAGCCCTTAACTCGTGAATACCTGTGAAATCTGTGGGGCGGTGGAGTATTTTGGAGACATTTGGTTGCTATGAAACATGTGACAGAAACCGACAAATATTTTTCCTGAGGCAACTCAAGAGGACATGGGAGTGGAAGGACTGTGTTTCTCCTCCTACACTATGTCAATCATTTTATATTGCATAAAATTTATATGTGTGCTCATGATTTGCACAGCTGTGTGAGTGTAATGCGAGATAGCGAAACGACATTTTGCTCTATAAATATACACACATCACAGGCATTTCAAACAAATCTTCAACCACAAAAACACCATTCCTTTCTGGGGTTATGACTTTTCCAGTTGTAATCCCAAGTGTCTTGTTTGTAAGTCTGTACTTCCCATTGGGACAGCACTGCTTAAGAGGGTTTCACGTAATAACACATGGCTTCAACATGGGCTGGAATAATTAAGGGGTAGCTAGATCTATATTTAAATGGCAAACATGCTTATTAGCAAATGGTAGGAGAGCGCTGACCTCTCTGTGCAGGAATCGCTTACTAACAGCCTTGCTTGTCCCTTAACGGCACTTTGCCGGGCCCTACAGGTCACTGGGGGCCCCTACAGGCCAAGGATCAAACCCCCTCGCTACGTTGCATGCAGGCACTAGGGCCACTCTTTGTTCATTATAACACAGAAGAGATTTGCTCTTCTTGTGCTTTGCCTTGGTAATAGACATGATAATGTAATTTTCCAGATTGGTACAGAAGTACTATTGAGTAACTGAGTTAATTACATGGGGTTTGAATGGTAAGCTTTATCTCATACAGTAAGTAAGACCTTCTTTTCTCTCATCATTTGTCCATGTGACATAGTTCTCATGTACATTTTTTCTAAATTTATGACCTTGTTATTCAATGAGTACAGCATGTACAGTCAGAAATAACAAAGTATCTTGCCTACCTCGCCTCACTTTAGCATGTTGCTGACAAGACAAAACTAACGGCATCTTTCAAGTACAGATACTCTGCATATAAGATATGATTATAGCCGATACTGGATTTTAAGGCTGATTCAAAAAATCTATTTTTTTAGTTTATAAAACTCAATAACAATATATTGGCCAAAAACTGACCTTAAGCCAATGTAACCAAGGCCTGTATAAAAGGATAATTAATATCACATAGGTATGAATGTCATTTAACCTCAGAGAACATTATGAACACACTGAAAGCCCCCCTAACAATCAGTCCCAGAACATGCAGAGGTAATGATGTCGAAGGAATGTTATGCTGACTTGTGCCTGCACATAATCCTGCTAAATATGCTGTACCCATCCAGCAGCCTCTAATCCTCTCATGCAGACTTGAGGACCCCGATTTAAGCACTTCACACCAAGACACGGAAAGACTTGACTCATAAGGTGTCTGATTTGGTATAAAAGGATCTTCGTTCCTACTGGTCACATTGTGGTCACTCTATTTCTTCCACTGCATTCTTTGTCTAAGATGGGCATACTCTACAATTACCCTCAACTGACCCCTGGCAGTGCTTCAAACACCAAGCAAAGCTATGGTTAAAATATCAGGCTACACATTTTCAAGTCCTGTGACAATAAACCGAGAGGAGATGGAATACTTGAAATGTTGCCACTCCTGAAACTGGCCCAATAAAAGACCTTCCTGTCCCCACAGTCTGATCCAGTCATAACATGCACCCATACAACACAAACACAGTAACAAAGCATGGTCAAATGCCTGTCATTGCACAGATGATTACACAGACATTTAGATGAGTAACGACACCCTCAGGGTCATTGAAACTGTCTGTTTATCTCCTCCCACTGCTACCTCAACTCACCAAGGGGTTGGTGTATGCAGGAACATCTAGCACCATGTCAGTTACAGTGTATTTAAGGTGGGCAGAGGCCGATAGAGTCATCTTTAACTCCGTCCCTCTGGATTCAGCCCAGTGGGCCTCAAATCCGGGCCCCCGCTCAAGTAGCTGGCTGCCCCACCGCACAACTGTCGGCTTCCTGCCCAGCACTGGTAAAAGCAGAACCAGGCCTGAACCAGGGTGCCATGACCCAAACCCACAGCTCACTGAGTGTTCAGCAACAGGCAGAAAAGTGTGCTGACATGGGAAACATTCCCTTGGACACAAATGAAGCCAAAGAATAGGCCCCGGGTCTGGAGCCAATGTTGCTAAATATTCCACAAAACCAGAGATTTCCGTTTTTTCCCCCCTTTTCCCTCCCTGGGCTTTTCATTCCTCCAGAGCTGAAGCCTGGTACCGATTTGAGTGCTGAAATCTTTCAGATAGCAAAACTAAAACGACAGTTATGATCATAATGGAAGAAAATGTTCATATTTGAGTGTTAATGAGGCGCGTTTGCAAAGAGCCCTTCATTCAGCAGTGATCAAATTCATACTGTATCTACATTACAAACAAAGAAAAAAAGCACCAGCAACATTACTCTTGTTCTTTGTTCACTGTCTTTTTCTTCCACATACCATTATGGAAGTTAAGCATACTAGAAAAGCAGCATTTTTGCAGTTTCTCTTCTCTGACAACATTCAACATTTAGTGGAGATGGGTAGCATATATGAAGACAACCCCTATGCAATAAGCCTTTAAAAGAAAAACAAAAAAAGTTGCTAAACATATACATTTAATGCTTAAATTAGTTCACAATTTCAGAGAACACAGCTTCAAGTTCCAATTTCAAACACTTAATTTTAACACTTAAAGAACAGATGCGTTACTATTTATAGGGATGAGAGATAGAGGGCCGAGCAATCTTAACGACACTACTTGACTACTTTGGGAGAAAAGCTATTCTCACAGCAGAGTGAGAGTGAGTAATGTTTGTTTGGGAGAGCTCTCCACTTTTCTCCATGTGGTTGGCAGTAACTGATAGCCGCAGGGCCAACCAGGAGCCTTCACATTTGCTGGAGAATTTATGATCAGGTGGTTTCAGGTTTGTGTCCAAGTCTCGGAAATACCACACCAGTGCTACTGATGGAGGGGATACTTTACCTTATTACCTCAGCAGGTGCCATGCCAGTTATATTACCAACAGTCCAAAACAAACTGGCAGGGGATTTGATTTATGTCATAACACACGCATATGATGGCATGGTGTTTGGTACTGCAAATACTATGTTTACTGTTTACATCTAGCCTGAGTGCCAGTCTGTTTCTTCTACCGCAAACTTGACATTGTCTTGCCAAACACGTTGAGTGTTACTGAGCGGCATACGCTCAGACTGCCTGGGTTAGGGTTGGGGTTCTCTATAATTCCTCTAGACAGCTGGACTCAATTACTCCCACAAGAGAGAGCTTTGTGAGGGATGGGTTTAAGGTAGGGTTTTCAGCCCTCTACTTCCTGAGCACTTGTATGCAGACACTCCTAAAACATTTACTTCAACTGAGTCACTGTGCCCCAAAAGGCCTTGGCCACAAGCTGCTTACATTTGAAGACATTGCCAGGTCTAAAAAGGTGAAAAGATTGAGAAACACTGATTCAATTACAGGTTGTTACGTAAAACAAAACTCTGCCCTCTTCTGACCTCCTGTCACTCAATCAAAAACCTAATTATCATACCAGTACAAAGACGTTTTGTTTCAAATGATTTTGATTGAACACAGCCTCAAGCATGACAGACATCATATTTAGGGTGCGCTCAAATGCGGCCAGTGGCCTTTCAAGCAGCTCCACGTTCGCTGAACTTATTAGTGTGGATGGATATGAGGAGCGACAAGTCACTGAGGCAAACACCTCTCTCTCATTGGCAGTCGTGCCTCAGACCTGTCACCAGTCAGCTCAACTGCTGCTGCTGCACCTCGCAACGCTTCCTCTCACGTCTTAACACATACTCTCTGCAACAGACATCACCCCAACATGAAAAAAAAACAGTAATGACAAGAGATTGTGTATGAAGAAAACAAGGATGAGCTGTTGAGGCTATGTGTAAACCAAATGTTCATGCAACATTTTGTCCTATGTCTCACATTAAAGCCGAATAAAAAGAGAAGACTTACCAGTCCAGCAATAGGTGTGGGCAGCCTGTTAACCCTCTTGATAATACCAGGCTTGATCTTGTTGATCAGACTGTGAGCAAAAGAAAGAGTGAGAGAACATAAGGAGGGTAAGTGAAAGCACTTGGTCATCGGCTAGACTGGTCTAACTAGCAAGGAAGGAACAAAAAGTGTTGCAAAGTCTCGGTGTTGTGTGTTTACGACTTTGTTTAATGGTGGCCACCTGGCTTCAGTTTAGTAAATGGCCTGTGCTGCACCCTGATGTAAACACACTGGGTCCTCTGCTCCTAAAACATACCCTCTTCTACTGAAACAACCCCAAACAAACCTGGAATCGCCACATATCAGCTCAGAAAAATGGTTTTTGATAGAAGGGTTTTGAAAAGTATTCTAGTCCAAGAGGTAAAAAATCCTTCAAATTCAGAAATTGCTACTCAGATCTTCTATTTAAGTAAAAGTAGTAATAACAAAGAGTAAAAATACAATTATTGTATTCACAAGTAAAATTACGGAAGAAGCAAAATATACAATATTATAATATTTTCATTATTGATTAATCTGCTGATTAATCGCTTTGTCTATAAAACATAAAACACCACACACACACCACAAAACAAAAAAGCTCAAGGCAATGCTATCAGATGTCATGTTTTGTCCAACCAACAGTCCAAAACCTAAAGACATTCAATTTACTATAATGTAAGACGAGAAACGGCAGCAAATTCTCTCATTTGAGGAAGTGGAACAGTCAAATGTTTGGCACGATTGCTTGAAAATCAATCAAATCAATAAATTGACTAATCATTGCAGCTCTAATGCAGAATGGCTCCTTTCAGAGTGTTATATTATCACATATATTATTGGATTGTTGTTACAGATGCACTAACAAGAGAACAGCATTCAGTGACGTAGTTGGTCAAGCTAACTTTAACTATTTCATATACTGCTGGTTAGTTTCATCTGTGCAACATGTTTTATAAACTGGTTATATGTTTTGTATGTAAAATCTTAATCTGCAAATAAAAAAGGTTAAATATCTCACCCATTTCTTGTTTTAAGAAAACCTCAACATGAGACTAAATGACTTGTTAAGGTGGATGTTTTTTGCAGTGTGTATCTTCTGCGCTCTCAGCAGACAGACTGGGGTAGATGGGTGTAAGACTTTGCACAGGTTGACAATAGATGCACAGAAAGAATGCAAAAGGAATTTGGGTTTAAGTTAGTCGTTTAGCGGTGAAACAATAGAAAGCCCGTAATGATTTCATCAGATAACACCAAGTAGGATGCAATCATGCGTGCAACCCACACTAAACATCCCTTTCCAAGCAGTTGTGATAACCACAACACAATGGGAATAGAGGCTGAGTTTGTAGGTGAAAGCGATTTAATCTGTCTTCCTCTTCCTCACACTGAGAAAACACAGACAGCTCTCTGAATGAAAGTGTCTCTGTTGTTCTCTGAGAGTGAGCAAACAGTTGAGTCAGGCTCAAATCAGCAGAATGAGGGGCTTCTTCTTTGAACCGATGCCAAGAGAGGTTTGGAAGATTCTGCATGGGCTGCTGGTAATTACGGCGTCCTGCTGATTCGTGCAAATCACATCACTGTGTCCATCTACCAGGGCTGTCCACATACACATGTATAAAGGGGCATGATGCTAACCCTCTCTCTCTCTCACACACACACACACACACACACAGACACACACACACACAGATCATTGATCTGAGAAAAGCCACAACTCCACAACTCTTAGAAGAGCAGTTGGAGAACCAATGCAAAAGCCAATTCCGCGTAGATATATTTGTTTCCCTGGCTCATCAAAACTCTTGATGAACCCCGAGCTAATGAGAAAGCAGGGTGCCCTTGCTCTCCGATGTGGTTTCATCTGGAGGGTTTCCCTTCACTACACGGCTTCTCACAGCTCTCATTAAAGAAACGATGGCACTCTAATCTGTAACATCTGTCAAACAGGCAACGCAACTCCTCTTGAAATAGATCACACTTCATATTCACCACAGAGGGCAGATCTGACACTGGTAACATCAAATAACTACATAATACAAGCTCTGTTGTGCTGTCTGGAAACACTGGCTCACTTTACGTGGCTGACAAACAAACAGTGACCCGGCAGGGGGTCTGCCTGGGAAACATCAGTAACACTTACGTCGGAGTGCAGACCTGGAGGAGAGCAGAGGGCTTCCATATGAATGAGTGGCTTAAGAGAGGTGCTGGGAAAAGCAGAGTACTTACTCACACAACAGAACGCCATTCTCCAGCGCTGATCGGAAGTCGTTGCTCCCAAATTTTTTCTTGGTTACTGCCTGGAAAAAAAGGAATACACAAACAGTGAGCAAAATAGCGAGAGGGGTTGGGTGAGGAGAGGAGGCGGGGGTTTGTGTGTGTGTGGTGGGGTGGGGAGGTTGGAGAAGAAAGGTAGGATGTTGAGAACAGTAGCAGAGGAAGTCAGAGGTATTTCCTCCTTAGGTTCTACAGTGTCTCTGGCACAGAGTTGAGCACAGTTCTTCAGGTATACCTCGGGAGCTCTCGAGTGGCTCCCTTCTTCTCACTTTAATGCTAAAAGCCGCTGGTAAATGGGAGAGCTGTGCTAAAACTGTGCTGGAGCCAGGCTGCCCAAGCCGCAAGGCTATGGGAGCATCTGGAGCGCTGGAGGAACACAGCGCTGTGTTATAGCCTCATGCCTTTCCCATGATCTCAAACCACCGCTGCAGGAACACCAAGAGCCATTATCCAGGCAAACATGCACACACTGCATGCATGACGTGCAGCCTTACACACTTAAACACATGCACATATACGGTACACACACAGAAATAAACATCCTTGATTTTAAAAATAACACTTGTCTCTACATTTCTACATCTACAAATTGTAGTCTACACTCATATATGCAATCTGTATTTCCTCTAAAAGGCAATAATAGTATTGGTTTTTATGTTTTCATGTGAAACTGCAACTTTCTTATGGGATATCAAATTCATGCTGATGGCCACTCCTTAACAGAGCTTCCTGTTCTGTTCTGTTGGAATGTTCCCACCATCGACGACTTGACCAATCAGCACCTGAGCTACTAAATCCAACACAGCTACATTAGAAAACAATTAGAGTGTATACGTCTACCAGTTCTGCACAGTCCATTTTGAAAATGTCCTTACGGTTTTTATATCTGCATCTGAATGTGCATCAAAATACATAATTATAGACAATCACACATGGATGCATACATTTTTTGCATTCTAGTTAGTGCAGCACTTCATGAGTAAATAGCAAAACAATGCTCAAAAATGCCTTGCAATGTCTAGCAAGCTTTTTAAAAACACCCTGGATCTGGATCCGTACCAAACACTAATCCCTTGTTCCTTGGCCCATGGCCTGACTTTCCAACATATTTCACTGGAAACCAGTTTTTGAGATGTCCTGCTAAATTAACAGTCAAACAAACAAACTGGGCTGAAAACCTAACCTCATTGGCTGAGGTTATGACTACTCTGGGAGCCACATTGTAATCATATTTTGTTGCAAAATTAGTTCAATAATAGTCGCTGTGGGAGGATGTGTATTATTTTATTTTAGGAGTTGATCATATTCAGAAAAATGTGGCATTTATGACTGTATGATCATCTTGGAGGCTGCAGTTTGTGGAGCTGTTGAATTGTATACTGAGAGGTGTTTCTATTACTTTGTTTACCCCGTTTACATCAGTGAGGGTAGATGAAATAACAGAAACACCTCTTTGTATAATGCAGTACTGTGCAACAGCACCACAAACTACTTCATCCAAAATGACCATAAAGTTAAATCAACACCTCTCTAAAACAGTTTCAACAGGAGCTGAACATTATAACCTTCATGAAGGGAGGATTTATTACAGGGCTGTTGGATTAGACTTGATTAGTTTTAGCTAGGTGTACCTAATAAACTGGCAGCTGAGTGTATGTTGAAATATGAAAGCACTTGTGTAGCTCCACTAACCTCACATTCTGTAATGTGTGTGATTTTAAGTCTGCATGGAAATTAATTAATTTACGTTACCAACAGGGCAGATGAGCACACATATTAAACTGCAAGTATACAGTAAGGTAAGACAGCTGGCATTAACCACAGTGCACACACACACACACACACACAAACTCACGCACAAGGCAAAACAAGTCAAACGGGTCTCACATACCAAATTGGTCAGATGTGCCATGCTTCAAGGCTTTTGTCCCTTTTCCTTTTCAAGGGAAAGGGACAAAAGCATGGCTAATTACAGGCCATCATTTTGAGGACGGCAGGAGAAACCGGAGCAATTAGACAGTCTGGCTGGAGGACACTATTATTATTTTCAAACAAAGCCGTGTTACACCTCCGACCACACCCTGGGTAACCTGAGATGGCCAAAGCCTCAAATACCCATCATTCCAAGAGAATTAGACCTTGTTGTAATAGATGAATATGATGAAGTTTTGGCACAGCAGTGATCAAGCTATTGTTGGGAAATACTTGTTTTGTTTACAAAACATGCAGAGATCTTGGTCTACTCCTCCTTCATTGACAGAAATGCGGTCATAACCAGACACCCAAAACACAGACTGACACGCAATGCTACAACCACACACACACACACACACACACACACACACACACACACATTCACACACAGAGCAAAGACACTTTACAGTACAGCGTATAATCAGTCAGGCGCTGCAGTTGGCATATGAAATCCTGACCCCTACTGTTCTATGTATGCGGGGCCAGCAGTTGGGATTCAAGTATGCAAACTAACAATACAGGTAGAAACAGAACAATAATTTGGATTCCCTCTTTCAGTGGGACTTACTCAAGGTGTTTGTTACTTTGATGTTTTTCCGCCACACACATTTTCTTATCAAAGTTACACCAGCCCAACAGAATGAATGGGATAATTAAGATATTATCTCCTAGTCCATGTGTGGAAGGTGGGACCCACCCAGGCACTGAACCTAGCACTAAGCTGGCTGTAACACAATAGTTTTCTCCTCTCTATCGTCATCATTAGAGGTATTAACTCCCCTCAGATCTGGCCTGCTGTGCCCTCTCTCTCTCTCTCTCTCCTGTTGAACCTGCCATGCGGGATAACAACTCTAATCTGCAACAACATACTGCTACTCTGATTTAACTGGGAGATTTAAGGCAGGAACAGAGATTTCAGAAACAGCTTGCCTTCCTGCAAACCCACCCCTCGCTCCCCTCAAGAATGTGCTGCAGAACGTGTCGAAGAACGGAGTCTCATGACGACTTTCCCCTACATTAACAGACAGAAATGTGGTCCTCAGAATTCATTACGGGTGTTCTGATACATGTGTGAAATGAATTATTATTATTGCAGTGAACCAAGAATGGTGTCTTGGTAGAACACAAATAATCGGGTGAATCGAGGAGTCTCTGGGTCTGTGACCACAGCTATTGTTTATTCATGCAGGCCACTGTGGCAAATCAGTATTCAAGGTTTGCGCGGATGCAGCCCCCCCACCACTAATTGTTCCTAAAATTCTTTGTTCCTTCTGCAGAGGACAGAGGCATGGGTCATCAGAGGGCAACTGGGACATTGTCCAAATATTTCAGGGATGTGACTCAAGAAAAACACACCACTGTGGAAGCCTTTAGCATCGACACCATCAACATATCAGAATAATAGAACAACGTCAACATGTAACGGCGAGTGAATGGCTTCTTGTGTGAGGTCCTGCTTCACGTGAGTACATCTGAATGCATGCGTCCTAGTTTCTAATTGTTCTCTATCAAAACTGTCAAAAACCCAGAATGGTGCTACAGAGAGGTGACTAATGATCGGTCCAGTCACACAGCGACGTAGGTCACGGAAGGCAGTTCATGAGTGTTGGCTGCATGACCACCATAAGTTACTGAACAGATAGAAAAAAGAAATTCAAGGAAAGAGTTATGGATGGAAATATTAACAATCTTAATTTAAACTTTTTTTTTTTTTTTTACAACTTTGGGTTAGGGGTAGGTTAGGGTTAAAAGGTGTTTTCTAACTAGTATCTAGCATTCAGATAGTTTTATTTTTATTTTGAGGATGTGAGGAATCCACCCCTGAGATTTCATCCACCACCTCAGTACAATGGAGGTGAATGGAATTTTGTTTGTGGTGATCACTGGACTAAGAAAAGGTTTATAGAAAAAGTGTCCCTGACAGTCAAGATAATTCACAGACCTCACTAAACAGATATAACTGGAACTACTACTTTCTTTCTACTGTGTTACGGTTGATTTTTTTTTTTTTGTGAGCACCACAAACAAAATTCCATTCACCTCCATTGTATTGTGGTGACGGCAAAAAAAACTCAGCAAAAAGATGGATATCTCCAAAACCTGTGCAAATAATAAAGCCAAACTTTCTGCATGGCTTACTGTAATAACACTGGGGCGAATATCTTTTAGTTTGTTATCTGGGTGAACTGAGGGGTGAACCCTTTAAAAACATGCCATATATGAGTAATTAACATTCAGAACATTCAGAAGAGTTGAAACAATTAGTCAATTTATCAATTACCTGTGCAACAGAAAATCAGTCGGTAACTATTATGACAACTGATTAATCGTTTCAGGCAATAATGCCAAACTTCATCTCGTTCCAGTTCCTCAAACATGTAGATTTGTTGCTTTCTTGTATTTTATCTCAGTGTAAATTGAATATATTTGACTTTTGGACTGTTGATGGATCAAAATAAACAACCCGAAGATTTCGCCTTGGATCTGGGACATTTTATGGACAAAAACAATTAATCAGCAAATGAATTAATGAAAATAAGTGTTAATTGCAGCCCTAAACCCATAAGGAGGCTTGGAGTTGGTTCAGTGTTACATGACAGGAACAACAGGATAAGTAACAAAACTTCAAGAAATCCACAGGATTGTGTTATCTTTGATTGGCTGCTTCGCTCCAGAGTATGTGAGGAACACAATACGGTCCTTTTCAACCAGCCACACACAAATGCAGGGGAATAAAATCAAAACTAGAGCTTCAATCTAATACAGATTACAGCCTGTGTTGTTATTAAAGCAGACCAATGGCTGTAGTGAAGCTCTACCTAAAACCTGTTTAAAGAGGCATTCTAAGTATTCTGGCTAACACCTTCCTGAGAGGAGGCTCTTTGAGAGATTAAATTCTTGTCCATCACAACCTCAGCAAAAGGGGTGACAGAAAAACAGGCATGATGTGTCTGACACTATTAGCTATGTTTGTAATTTATTAATATAACAACCAACATTTGCTAAAACACCATCAGTGAAGCCATGAAAAGCACTGAAACAGACAAAATCTAAAAAATAAATCTAATAATAATAATAACTGCAAACTAACTTATTTTTCCTAACCGACTGTGTTTATGTTTACAGACGGCCAAATGCATGATCTTCTGACCTGCACGTTTGCATAAACACTGCCACTTGTTCTTGATTGTCATAACAGTAACACTTACGACCTTTCTATCGAATTAACAAGGACTTCTATTATTCTGCTAGGCCCTGTGGTTGTAGGACGCAGCGCCCTGTGCTGACAGCTGGCCAGCTCTGAGGGGGCTATGTTCACAGCCATGGCAGCTAATGCAGGAATGTGTCCATGTGACGGGCTCCAGACCATTTAGTCTAGTTTTTAACAATACCACCGACCTCGCCATGCACACATGCCTCTGTTTAAAGTGCTGTGAAGCCAAGCAGCTTGTTAATCATTCAGTGGCAGAATCCAATAGCCACAAAACTTTCTCTTTGAAGGGAAACGCTTTGCCCCGTGCCAGAACTTGGCCTCTGATTGCTTTTGTATTCCCCCTACGCCAAACCTCTCATACCTATCCTGTTAACATAACAGTCCCATGGCCTATACCTTTACCTATTCAACTTGCTCAGCTTCCTGCTCTCCCTCCCTAATCTTCCTGCCCCTGCCTGAGATCATGCCCCCGCCACAGTCCACGAGCTAAGCCACTACAATGGTCCAGTGTGCAAGTATGAGAGACACTGATGTCACATCACAAGCATTCAGATTCACCCCTCATGAAATTAGAACAATATTTGTTTAGCTACAGCCCTGCAGCAGCTCCACGCCACCCCTGCTGGGAAGAGAATTTGCGAGATGAGGAAACATAATTTTACCCGCTTGTAAAGAGAAAAGAAAGAATGAGAGTCTGGCTGGAGGCTGGATGGAAACTTTGGATAACTTGACATTTTTTTGGAAATAAAAAGGGACTGTTTTAGAAAGTGCTGGTGGATATAGTTTTTTGGGGTTGCATTTTGAAAGGGGGGCACATTACGACCATAAAAATAACACTCTTTGCCTCAGAAAAAGAATCACTTGTTGAAACCTCTCCTCTATATATTACACATATTTCCAGAAATTGTCACAAACATTATATGCCATAATATGGGACTGCTTTTAGTAGTTTCTGATTCATTACTGACACCTGAAATAGCAATTTCAGAGTATTTTACATTTTATAGCAAGTGACATAAACCCCAAACCCAGTTAATTTATCAATCTGGGTTGATCTGTGCTTACAGTAGGTGTGTGGTATAATAGCTTGGATCATTCACAGAAGTTTTTCTTAATTGCTCTGCTGATTTTCTCACTACAGGCTTGTAGCTGTAACCTCAAAGCCCTTGGAGACATTTAAAAAAAACCCTCATGAGCAGGTCTAGGCAAGATCTGACAAAGGAAGCAGCCAGCAAACAATAATGATGAATGGGGTCAAATCCATGTACCTGTACTCTGAAGGGCCACATGATTTCTAGTGGCTGAAATAACAGACGGATTCTATCTCACCAGTTACCTGAGACCTGAGATCAGCGTTGAGACATACACTTAAAAAAAACCTTCTAAATCAGGAATGTATAACCTCAGCTTTACACCTTTATATGCTCATGTCAGTCTCTCTTATGTAAACTCAGAGCAGCCAAACACTATGAGAGCAAAGTCTTTCCTGAACTGCCATATGGTGATCACAAGTAGTTGCCAATTTCAGTTCACCTGTTTGTCGCCTTATCTATGATTTTGCAATGCTAAAGTCTTGTCACTGACTGTAAAGAAAGGTGTTGAGATTATTTTTTTGTTTTGTTTTTAGGCTACTCACCTCAATCCATCTCTGCGCCTCCACGTAGGCTTCGTCGCAGCTGACGGCGGACTGCTCACGCCACTCCATCACACAAACTTATTATCCGAGCTGCACCGGCGGGCCAAATCGGTTCCTAGTCGCCCGCATTTAAAAGTCCGGTCAGTTCAAACAATGACACAATGAACGCACTTAAAACTGGTCAAGCAGTCTAGCAGAAGAGCACAGGTGAACTCGTAATCACACTCCTCATTCATGAAATATGCCTCCTATTGTTCATTTCCACCAGCTCATCAGTGAATGAATGCAAGGTGTAACAGTAATGCCTTTCCTTTGCATCACCTTGCTGCTGCTTACCTGTTCTTTCTTTCATCCGACACACCTGTGGTTTGTTTCTTTTGGGTATTTTCACGCACCGCTCGGTCTACCCCACCTATGAAGCGATCAAACGACTCTTCAAAGCTCACCTCGTCTGGTGGAGGCACTGACAAGAGAAATTCTCTTTTCATCAAGTTCAAGCTGCATGAGGTGGTGGAGGCTGTGGCAAGGACGGGTTTTCCAAAGTGGGGTCCGAGGACCACCCACGGGTCCTTTAGCGGCTTCCAGGTGAATACAAGCTTGAGTACGCTGTTATTTTCCTCTCTGAAGGATTATTTTGATCCCAGGTTTTCACTGCTGCCCGTACAGTAGCTGCACGCAATAGTGTAACTCTACACCGAATCACAACCAGCAACAAAATATTCTCACATTACATTTCCTCCAAAATCGTATAAATTTGAAGTCCGCGCACTGCTGAGCACCAAACAGATTAATGTAAAAAAGTTTGAGTCTCTGGGTAAACTTTTCTACTTGAAGGAGTTCGGCTCCGTCAAGATTTTAAAACAAATCTCTTTCCTGCAACGCCACGCAGCGGCGGTTAGGGTGCATTGCAGGGCCTGAAAAACGACTGACTTGGTGTAATATCTAACTCCATCAATTGGTAATTTAATTCTAAGAGCAGTAGTGGAAAGTAACTTGAAGTACTTGTACTTGAGTGTTTCCATATTCTGCTACTTTTTACTTCTACTCCACTACAATTCATGGGAAATGCATTTTACTCCGCTACATTTATTTAGTTATTTTGCAGATTCAAATTCTACATACAAAATCATCTTATAAAATATAATACATTGATATAAATTAAAATACCCAACAGTGAATAGAGTTGTTAAAATTAGCTCAACATGCTGCTTACATGTTAATGGATCAGTGATAATAATCCACTCATGAAATAATACTGTATATAGACTAATACAACAGAATGAAAGGGGGTATTCTGCATGAGTATTTCAACTTTTGATACTTTAATTATATTTTGCTGATAATAATCAAGTAAAATTTTGAATGTAGGGCTTTTGCTTTTACTTTGGAGTATATTTTCTATTATAGTATTTCTACTTTTACTTAATTAAAGGATTGGAGTACTTCCTCCACCACTGCCTAAGGAGTGGCCTCTCTAGAAGTCTATCTTTAGTGCAGCACACACGTGGTTGGTCTTGACTTAACATAACTAAGAGATCATGAGCCGTTTGCATAAGTCAACCTTTTGTGTCAACTTCAATGAGATATAAATAGCCAGAGAATGAGAAAGAAACTCGTGGTCCATGGTCCTACCAGGCTGAAAAGCCCTTTGGGTCACTCTGCTGTTAAAAACCATATGGTTAAACACAGATTTTTCTAGGCTTGTTGTATAAAAACTAGCGTAACCTAAAGTGTAACTCATTTTACTTTTGCAGTCAGTGTAATTTGGACTAATGAGCATTTTAATATACCGTAGCTGGATCACCTTGAAAGAGGTTTACCACAGAGGTGGTGGTGGTGATGGAGAAACAGAAGAAGGACGAGTCAGTTACCCCTCTAGCATCTCCTCCCTCTCTTGGGTTTCATTATCCCAAGAAGTAGGGGGATCTGACAGCAGACAAAAAGTTTGACAGAACATCGCTGCTCCTGTTTTGAGCTTTTAATTCTCTACAGGCTTAATTAGTCATTTCACCATGAGAACAAAATGTCTGTTTTCTGCTGTGTTGATTCTGAGAAGCACAACACATGTAAAAGACAAACCAGTATCTATGTACAGAATAATTACAAAGGTCTTTAGATTCTTGTTATCATAGAAGTGACAGAAGCAAAAAGGAGACTTTTCAATTTAAAGTTGCTTTCATATCTGCTCCAAGTGCAGACTTACAGGAATCACAGATTAAGTAGGATGCTCTTCCAGCTAGAAGCAGTGAAGTTTATGGACCACAGTTTTAATCACAATGTAAACCGCAGCAGTTAAGCAGCCTGGTCAAGTGTCTATAATGATTTGTGTTCTCCTGAGAATGTTTTTTTGGTTCATCTAAGGCATGGCCTACATTACACAAACAAGACAGACAAGTCAAGACAAACTTTAGATGCAGTTTGTTTAACGTTCAGATGTAAGGCACAGGTTTGGCAAGTGACTTAGCAAATCACGAGGCCTCCTCTGGTGTTTTTAAAGAATAGGTTAAGTCTTAAAATGATATGAAATGATGCATATGAACATTGCAACAGGTTTTGGTTGCTGTAATCATTCCTACTGTTCATACTGGCCCTGAACAGATCCGTTCCCAAATCTATGTCAATGAATAAGTGATGAGGGACAAAATCCACACTGTGCTCATTTTGCGTAAAAAGACATTCTAAAGTTTAGCTTAGCAAGGAAACACTGTCCGGGGAACGACTGTAACTTTGGAAGATATCCACTAGACAGACTTAAAAAATTGTGAACCTATCCTTCAGGTTTTGAGAAAAAAAAACATATTCCTTTTAGAGGTATTTTGAATATTTTTTTCCAATTGTATTGAATAAATTGGCATACTAATGAAAATGAGATTCAGTACAATCAGGATGATTTTTGCAACTTTTAGAGCAGGTTCCTGGTTGCATTCAAATCAAGAGCTTTTTAGTATTTCCAGAGGAGAGACCTGTTTCACACTTCTCCTGCATCTGGCAATAAACCTGTCAAAGTCTAATTTACACAAAAGGTACAGGTGAACATTTTCATGTTTGTGTTACAGAGGAGATCAACAAGCGAAGTGTTTAATAAATGTGCCTTTTATTTGACAGAATTTTTTATTCTCATTACAAAAATGTAGGCACCTTTCACACGGATGTACAGTCTGCATTTTTCAGCTAGCCTCACTTACAGGAGACATGTTTCTTTTTTTTGATAAGCTTTTCATAACATCATTACTGCATACAACATCATTAGGCCTATGTATGTTTTTTTTTTCCAATGCCATGACTAAAATTAAAGCCTTGCAAAACATGTTTCTTCAGCTGGTTTTGACCATGTGGTTAGACATACAGTATGATCAAAAACAGATCACTACATACAGTATGCCTCATTGAGTTCCCTCAGTGACATGGGAAACTTGTCTTAACTGAAAGCCAAACATGCCATGTAATCAAACTTTAATGCAGTGTAATTATTGAGATGTTTCAGCAGTGGGGAACTGGAAGATTTTGATCTCAACAAGAAATACTTGTAGTTGCACAGCAGCACTCTAATTCTCTTAGAATTTCATTCAAGCAAATGACAAAATGGAACATTACTTTAAATATCCCTGACATTTCATTATTTCCCCCAAATCACTTGCTAAAGTATTTTGATTTTTTTTTCTTCTAATTTTCCAATCAAGTGAGCACTTGAGAATGTTTGGCAGTAATGTTTTCTTTGTTTTCTGGGCTCACAAGGGAGTTTTCCTCAGTATGAATCTTTGGAGAGGGCAATGATGGTGAAACGAACCTCCTGAGGGTCGCGAGCCATGAAAATCTTACAGACCTCTACAGCATCCTGCAGTGCAATCGAACACATCAGGGAAATGGTGAATTGCAGCTCAGCTTGAGAAGACATTTTTATGACAATTTGTCTGTTTAATTCTGTGACGTCTTACCTCGAGGAAAGTATCTTCTGAAGTTTTTCCGTGGACAATAGGGAAAGGCTTCCGGCCATCTAGGTATTAAACAAAAAACAGACGGCGTGCTTCAGATCTGTCACCACTAAATGTGGAATTAAAGTAATTACCATCAACAATGTGACAAATATTTTCTACATATGAGCATACTTCAGCAGTGGTTAACTCACCCAGTTCATATAACTGTCCTCCAACATTCACAAAAGCTATAAAATGCAGATTCACTTTCTCATCTAAACTTGGGGCCTATAACAGACAAGAAATAACCAAACAAGAAAGTATTGAGTTACACACATTATTTTAGATTGTGTAATATACAAAGTTCAACACAAGACCAGTTTTGTTATCTGTGTCAGAAGCATCCTCAGGCAACACAGATCATCTGACACTCAATACAAACCTCAGTCTGTCCCTCCTGTGCACTGGATTCATGTGTAACACGTATACTCTGAAACAGAAAGTATGAAAAAAAGCCAATGGTTTGTAGTGTAAACAGTGGTCCCTGGTAGTTTTTGTCGAATTGTACTTCATGGTATTTGTTACAATCTCCTACACATTTAAGATTTTGTATTATTTACTATTATTATCTTACAAATGACAGCTACAGAGCGGTTACATAAAATTGTGAACGCTGAAGAGTTACCAGGTAATATGGCTGATTAAAAGAAAAAACAAAAACGTAGTGTAGTCCTTCCCTCATGTGACTATCTCTGACCACTTCATCACCCCATCCTTGAGCAAAGATTTCCTTTTCAGTGTTATTCTTACCTCATCTTTTTCCAGGAAGGTGGCCCTTTCCTCTGGGGTCATTTTAGAGGTTTGTTCAAGAAACTTCTTCAGAGGAGAATCAGGCTCTGAGGAGAAAGGACAACATATAGTAAAATCTATAGAAAACTGTGTTTGGATTCAGAGCTGGGTGAAAGGTCAATACACTGATATTGTAATAGGAGACTATGTATTGTGAAAAATAACTGTTTTGCTATCATATCAACGCCACTAGTTTTTTCTCAAAATGTAATAAAACCCAAATTTAATAAATATAGCATTATATTGTCAATTCACAGTAATTTTATCCCTCACACGATCAACTCTGCAATCATACAACCATCTTGAGTTGTCGCTCTCGAGTTGTAAACATTGGAATCTTTCACATCTCTACCATTGCATATGACGTTAACGAAATAACTACTCACCAAATTCCAGGTGTGCCTTGTTGTTTGCCACTGCATGAATTAATCCTATTGTTCCACAGGCGTTCCCAATAGTTTGCTTGATGAAGTAGACGTCAGGAGAGACGTCCTGTCGCTGATCCTTGAGTTTCTCTTCCTCTTCTTGCTTGAATGTCTCATACTGGGCAGACGCAGGAGAGAGGAGAAATGTTTCAACATTGACATGAGTCTGCACAACAACATGTATAGAATTCTTAAGTTAAAAAAACGCGTAATGTGGAGGCCTCCGTTATGGTTCATGGACATGCGGTTAATACGTTTTACACCGAAGATGTTGCAAAAATAATAAGTACCTTCTCTGTCACTGGGAACAGAAGCAGCACTGCACACACTGGTCTTGGTACCATGCTGAGAAGCTCTGGATCCAGTCCATATACATCTCCAAATTGCCAGGTTGGCCTCATACCCAAACAGTTGACGAACTACACAAAAAGCTGAGAGTAAATTTGTATGCACACAAAGACAAAAAGCTAACCTAACAATGTCTGGCAGACAAGTTTAACTCAAATTAAACAACATAGAACATAGACATTAAAAAATATATTACAACTGAAATGTAAATGCAACGTCATTACTCTCCAATAAATATTCTTCCACTGCATGCCAGCATACTAAACTTCTGTTAGAAAATCTTGGAAAAAAAAAACAAAAAACAGTTAACTAATTATGGGTAACGCTTTATTCGACAGGTCCATCATTTCTTACTCATTTCTGGTAAATTATGTATTATGGTACTAATTATAGGAAAAATATGAATTTGAAAGAGTTCCAATAAAACCCAAGCAAATATTAATTACTGATTTATTATTGGAAACTTCATCATCCATATGTTTAATTGTATGCTCGCCTGTAGATAAATTTCACATTTTTCATGTTCAGCTAACCTGCTGTATATTGACTGAATGGTTACACTTGCAATGAACTGAAATTAATTAATTGGAAATATACCAATTAAACACTGTCTCTATATATGTTTCCTCCTGATTACTACCAAATTACACAGTCCCTGTGGACTTGTACAATAGAGCTTTACCAAATTGTCCAGTGTGTGTCCTCGAGGATGACATTCAACAGATGAACTGCCCTTGCATTTATAGACTGAGAGTCTGAAAACATCCAAACTCTTGACTTTGTTAAAAGTGGACAGAATTTCTCTGGTTATTAATCTGGGGTTATCAGTAACTTTACTCAGAAGTATTGGCTTCTTCAAGTTGTAAATATTAACTGCAGGTCAGAAGCTACATTGTCAGGTAGAATTGTCATGGACAGCTGCATGAAATGTAACCAACCATGTAATTTGTTTTATGTATGAAGCTCGTGAAATAATTTATAATATATATTCTTAGATATACAATTACAGCATGCTACAATAAATGCTGTTAATGCTTATGTCAAATTCTTCGTGGCCTGTTTGCTTCCATTATGTTTATCAGACAGTAGTACATCATTTCGTAACTTTTAATCTTTAATAATAACGTTACATTGAATGTAGCATCGCTGCTGGGTAGGCCTCGTGCCTCTGCAAGTCGTTTTGCCGCTGATTATTCAGACCCATCTGGTGTTGAACTCAGTCAGAAGAAAATACTCACCTTTGTCATGACCTGAAATGAAAAGACACAAATAAAAATATTAATCAAATTGCTTTTGGGTTTAGCAAAGCAGCCACACCGGCTTCAGCTTTTGTTCTCTCTGCTAGCTACACCTTAGCTAGCCCTCACATGCTTGTGAATGAAAGGCTTCGATATAACATTATCGTTTGAAGATAATCAACGATACATACTTCTGGATTCGACTCCAGAGGCAACCAGCGTGGACAGTCCATTTTGAAGTAACGTTATTTTCCTTTCAACCGAGAGCTGAAACTGATTTACCAAAAGCTGTTTGACAGCTGGAAATCGCTTCCGCGTCTGGAAAGTGGACCTTGACATTTAGGTAATGCGCAGGGGTACCTGCTTCTTTATAAACCACAAATACACCACACCCAGCACTTTACGACATAAACAGACAATTTACATACATCGAATAATTTATTATAGTATTTTAGAAATGCTAAATAGTTGTGTCATAGTTATTTGTCTGCAAAATAAAGTATTTTTGAATGGACTACCCACACAATGAGCCCAACAGTGGACCATTCCAGGGTCATGGGCGTGTCTCAGAGAGACCCAGTGGTTGTTCACTCTCTTTATTATGATCTGGCTGATCCAGTACAGATTTCGTTCGTTATATCAATGGTAGACGTGTTTCTAATCGTTTTTGGAAATCATATTGCAATAACAATAATAGAAAAAAAATCTTCCCCCAAATCAGGGAACTGGCTCCATTAAAAGTGTGTAGCCCTAATATATTACCGCCAGGCGGGGGCGCTGTTGTTCTTCATTAGCTTAGGGGCCTTTCCCCCCCAATCAAAACAGATTTCCATTTCATCAAAATCAAAATGTTAAACATTGTAAATGGAAAGTACAATCAGTCTTTATTGAAGAAAATTCAAGATAGAGATGACAAGGACAATAAAGAAGAAAAACAATAAAACAAAGTACAATAAATAAATAAATACAGAACAAATGGCTGATTGAGTTGTAAGTATTTTAAATAAATAAATCCCGGGATCTCTACATACTCAAAATACATGCATATTATAACATATTTAACAGAAAGCTTAAAGATCCCCTCCAGACATGTTTAACAACAACAACAACAAAAACAACAACTCTACTTTGGATAATGATTTATGTCTGATATGGTTTTTCTAAAAAAAAACGTTCAATTAACGTCAATAAAAAATCTTAAAATGACATCTGCTCCTTCTCCCTCATTGAAAAATCCAGAATCTATGAAAATGCGAATATTTTTCATTTCAAAAGTTTAACTGCTGGACACAAGATGTCTCCTACTTCACTGAAAAGTCCATGTCCACAATGATCAACCTAGCCTGGCTTGCAGCTGAGCAGTGACTCTGAAAAAAAGAAAATAACCGGAGGCCAACGCCTTAAGACAAACCGTCGAAACATTATTGACCGAACACTGTTGGTGAAAAAAACTTAACAAATGCCATGAAGGGTCAGTTAAACAAACAGCCATGAGATAGATATTCAGAGCCTGAGGCATCAATTTCCCCATCGACCAAAAACTGTAAAACAACGTCAGACTATAAGCAAAGAGAAGACTTAACTCACCGGGGATCAAGGGAGCGCGGTTACTTTACGCGTCTTTACTTGCATCTCACAGCTCCACGACCCCCTGCAGCTTTGGTGCCTTCCTCTATAGGGAAAAGCGGTTGGAGAGCACGCCGTGAGTAGGCTCAACCTGGGCAAGCAGCCATGAAAATGAATGCATATTTTAAACCGAGATCGAAAAGTGGATGATGGTGTGCCACTCTTGTTTTAGTACAATGTATGCCGATTCTAAGTGGTATTGTAGGCTACGCTTTATTTTATTAATATAAAATATAATATTTATCTGAGACTAAAATGAATAATTAAACATTTACATAGCCTATGATAGATTTTCACAATAAATGTTACAAGGTAAAAAAACTGATAATAACCTGTAGGTAATCTGTTACTCTGTTTGAACCAACTGTCTGCTGTAAAACATCTTCAAACCTTACCTGAGATTCAAAAGTTTTCTGCAGTTAGTAAAATGGTGCTACAGAGCCAGAGCAGTACTCTAATATTAACAACGTTAATCTTTAAACCATCTCAGAAACTTTACTTTATATTTTTTTAAATCAGTTTGATCAGTTTAATCATGTCACTATAACGTTACTGCTCATCTGAGATAAAATGATGCCTGACATTCACAGACAAACTAATCAGTTGGACAAGCTGTGGCTAATTTGCCCTGTATATAATGTCCATAATGTAATGACCCATACTAATATAGCCTACCTAAGTACAGACATATAAATATACCCAATCTAGAGGAACTGTGACATATTGTTCCATGTGGCACACAGCAACGACATATAGCCAGCATATGCCAGTAAAGAATCGACATGAGCTGGTGGGGAGATGTATGTGTCAGTGGAAAAGGTGTGGCATATACCAGTCGAACAGCAGTGATGTACAACTTGTCAAAGAAAAACCACTTAGAATAGCCACAGGTTTGGTTTCAGAAGTGAGGGGGTGAAGTAAACACACCCAGTGGAAATTATGCCCTTGGGCATACAACACTGAAACGAGTGACAAGCCGTACTAGAACCAGAGCACCATACCATCAGCCACTTTTGGAGAGTTAAAGGATGGCTCCACATTTGTTCAAGTGTGTCTTAAAGCAAAACTTACATATGTTCATTGAAACAGTTCTTGGTTGCTGTAATAATTCCTCCTGTTCACACTGGCCCTTAAATTATGCCTTCCTAATGCGTTTCCAGTGTAAGACTTTCTTCCACGCAAAAATGTATTTCAGCTAAAAACACGCTGCCAGCGGTTTGTGTTAAGTTTTCAATTTCCATCCACAAGGTAAATCCCACTGAGCTCATCTCAAAAGTGGAGCATTTGGAAATATCCAACCTGTCTTTATCAGTTCTTTGATATTGTTATATGTTATGTTACGCAGTCATAAATAATCTTCCCAAGACCTATGTAACACACATAATAACAAAATCAACTCTATAATTTATAGTCAAGTTTAGCTCTTACACTTTTGAAATGTCATATTAGCTTCAGCTAAACTTTGTATGTATTTTTGCACAGAGTGAGGACTGTGGGTTTTGTCTTCATATGGGCTCTTCACTATTGTTTTAAGACAGACTTTATAAAAAATATGAACTTATCCTTTAATTGCAAACTGCCGCATATACAGCCAGCTGCCGTACCTTCCTCTCTGTTTCTGCATCTCGCTGCGTGCACTTAACTGAGCATCATCTCCCCTTTTTCTGCTGCTCGCTGCTCTTACAGAAAACCTTCAGCAAAATGATTGAAACGGAAACCATGACTCATCACACTGGCAAGCAACAAAATGGAGACGCCATGGCTGAAACATCAGAGGAGCAGGATGTTTTTGACCACACCTATAAAGAGAAAGAGGGTCCCAAAGTGCCGATGGTGGTGGTGTGGAGAAATATCATACTGATGTCCCTCTTACATATTGGTGCGCTTTATGGACTGACGCTCATTCCTTCTGCGTCGGTTTTAACTCTTGCATGGTGTAAGTATTTAGTAAATACTGCAGCAGGCTTGGCTTTGCAGCATTTTGTTGGTTTACTATGCCAGTCACTTTCTGCAGGCTACAGCCAGAGAACTATGCTGATGATCATTGCAAACTACACTACATACAGCCTGAGGGGTCATGCCTGTGGGGATAATGGAGAATGGGTAACTCTGGCCTTGTAATTTTCATTATAGACATCCATGCTTGTTAGTCTCCAAATCTATTGTGTCCCTCCTTTAAGAGCCCAAACCTGTGGCTGATTGTAAACTATTTGGGCTTGTTGGAATGTGTTGCATGTCCCGAATTAGAAATATGTGAATTTCAGTGGTAGTGGGAAAAAGGCTGAATAATTAGAATTTTGCCCAAACTATTTAGGCAGGACTTGAATTCCTGTACAGTCTCAAGTTTGTTTCCACTCTGGCCCGGCATCATCCCTCACTTTGCAATGCTGAGCTGCATATTATTTCAGTGGGGAAGACAAAGCACAATCAGATCTCCTATAGACAGAATGCTCTTTGCCAGTCTGAAACCCACTGATTCTCAAATCCTAGGTTCCCTCGTCTTCGCTTCACACAGAAACACATTCAGTAGTTTTAGAACAACACTGTGAGGGCAGACCTGTGTGCTCCCACTGTCCCATCTCCCCACATAGATGACTATTAACCCAACAGAGAGGACTGGGTTTAATTGACAAGAACATGGAGTCTCAGTAACCCTGCTCTCACGGATGTAGTGGTGTCAGTTTTCCCTAAGATATCTGTGCTTTACGCCTCTCTTTCTTCCAGCTGTAGTGTGCTACATCTTCGGTAGTCTTGGTGTGACTGCTGGAGCACACAGATTATGAAGCCACCGATCCTTTAAGGCTTCTTTTCCCCTGCGAGTCTTCCTCGCTCTCTGTCAATCCATTGCCTTTCAGGTAAAACAGAAAAAAATTGAAATATTCCCATTTATTCCATGGCAGTTGCTACTTTATCTTATCTATTTTTTTATTTATATTCATCACATTTACTTGTTACAGCATTTACTATCTGAATTAAAGTGGCAATGATACAATTTTCAAATAATTGTGTATGATTTTAGCAAAATTATGTAATCTGAGTGGTATGCATTTATTGTTTTGTAACCATACGATCCCTGACCTTCATCTGATGATCTGAAACTTCTGTGAATATCTTTGGATGCCTCACATAATCCTCTCCACCTCTGCCTGTCTCCGTGAGTGCAGAATGACATATATGAGTGGACGAGGGACCACCGTGTCCACCACAAGTAGGCTCAGAGACGAACACAGACCCCCACAATGCCAAGCGGGGTTTTGTAATCGCCCACATTGGTTGGCTCCTGGTTCGCAAGCATCCCGACATCATTGAAAAGGGCCAAAAATTGGATCTTTCAGACCTGAAGGCAGATAAAGTGGTTATGTTTCAGAGAAGGTGAGCAAACACTAACAAGAGTTTGTCTTTGGATTTACTGCTGTTGTTCTTGTCAAATGTGTCTCTCTGAAAGGAGCTCAAAGATGTTGACTAAACAGATCCTAGTCAGCCATAACGAGAGTCCACATGTAATCAGCTGCTTTCACTGCAGGCTATTTACTGAGACTAGTTCTGGTACTTCATCATTGTTTCACAATAATCTGTGCAGCAGTTGTGCATTAGTAAAATATGTTTTTGAGGGAAACAAAATCAACATACCACCTGGATTATGACGAGACATTCTTCATCTGAAAAACTTTATATTACTTACATTGTATTTATCTTCAATATAAAGTCTAGACCTGCTCTATATGAAAAAAGTGCCCTGAGATAACTATGTTATGATAAAATATTTTTTTTAAGTGTATTTAAAATACATCAAACTCTTTCGAAGTATGGTGTAAATATACTGACACATTTATGTACTTACTTAAAAGTATATTTATTTCATGCTTTCATCAAATGCTCGTAAGTACTTTGATCACACTTAAAATAAAAATTGTAATATAGTATACTTGTAATAAAAACCACCATTGTTTGAACATTCATTGAGGATTCCTGGAACAAAACACCAACAAAAACAGAATTTCCTTACTGGGGTCACTGGTCTTTGTTATGGACACATCTTTCCATTCCACATAAAGGATCAGTTGCTTGCTTACTTGCTCCCTCTGCAGGAGAATTATTGTATGGCAAGTCAAAGAATCAGTTAAAACCCGTGAAAAAGCAGTAAATGCAATTTGCTTGTTGCAATTGGTGATTGGTGAATGCTGCAGGACAGAGTGCAGAAACCAGTCTGAATCCGGTCCAGATGTAAGTGGTCCCTCCACCAGTGTTGCCAACGATTTTCAATGGAAAGTAGCTAATACCTGCTGCAAGAGTCTGTAGATGTTGCTGGATTACGTGCTGTTTTGCATATTTGTGACGCCATGACATTACTATTTACGTAATGTGTAGAAGATTTAAGTAAAAAAAAGGAAGTCAAGCTAAACGTAAGTGACTTTAACTGGCTTTGTCAATAGCTATTTTTCAAGCTGCATCCAGACCCTGAACTCACTCCTGTACATGCTATATATTTTGGGGGAGGATTTATGGGGAAAGAGTACATTTGAGTGTGAAGACAGTGTGGAGGGCAGAACATGACCATTTGTTGTTGTTTTTTTAGAGCAACTGGACTAATTAGACGACTTTTAAATGGACGTAGAGGAAGACCATATTCAGAAGGAGGTAAATAATAAAAAAAGGTCAATAATAGAAAGTCAAGGATGCAAACTGCCGTAAAACCTTAAAGAAGAAGACACTCCGATGCAGTAGGTGGCGGTATGCACTTGCCAGTATACACGAAGAAGAATATTAGCGAGTCTCTCTGAAGGAGAGGGGTTGTTGTTGTTCTCTTTATACATCCATGGTTTGTCTGCCCATAAAATCGCTATATATTTGTCACTAGGCGGTGTTTCTTTTAAGGAATAATAATAATACATTTAAAAAAGCTAAAGGGGTCTTAGAAGCGAGAAAGCCGCTAAGTTGGCAACACTGTAGCCTGGTTGAGAGAGAAGATGCCAGCAGCAGAGGAATCACATGGTGGGTTTTAACTTGCATCATTTAGGTCGCGTTTCAGTGTTTTCAGTAGATTGTACTTTGACTAGAGACACGAATAGGCTGGGCTTTTCACGGTAGCACGGCACACCCTCCAGACAATCTCTTACTTACTCATTAGCGTTAGCTTAACACGGAAGCTACCCGGAGGTGTGTCGAAGATTGTTTCACTGTCGATATGTGGTTCCCCTTAACTTAGTTATATCTGAACCAAACCATATCCCTAACCAATTGTCTTCTGAGATGCTTAACCTGACCCCAACCCTACCCTAACCATAATTTAAGCCTAGCCCCAGTTTGTAGTATACGTTCGGGTGACAGGCAATCATCAGTTTCTCTAACCGGCGATGTTTAAGAAATCCAGAAGCTCGTTTAATAACACTTACAACGGAAAGTTCCGGTCCTTGATTATGATTGGCTGAGCCGCGTTCGAAGCCGTTGTAAAATACTATATAAACACGCACCTGTGACCGCATTACATCAGTATTACTGCGCCAGATTTTGTGTCGAAGTTTTGATTTACTGGGAGGCGTGGATGAGTGGTTGAAAGAGAATGTAAATGTATGTTGTACCCTCAACATTTTTTTTCTTTTATTATTTTCTTGTAATTGTAATATTATTTTATTTTTAATTTAGCCTATAGCCTAACTTTTCCCTTACGTTTTGATTATTATTTTTTATTATATCTTACTTTATGTGTTGGCCCTGCTTATTATCTCCTGGCGTCTTCTCTTCTCTTATGTGTTATATTTTGTCTGTTTACTGAATAAAGTTCTGAAAAAAAATAAAAGATTTCTTCAGGTCAAAGACGACTGTCAACATTAGACTGAAATGTTTACTCGTATTTGTATTGTGTAATTTATAATTTATATCATAAATGCTATTGCAGTTGAAGTTGCTTGCCTGCTCTTGAAAAGAGAACAAGGAGGTGCCATAGTCAGACTCACGTGACACAGTGACTAGTGGGCATTTTGAGACCAGTAATGTGGTCCAGAAAAGTGTGGGAAAACCTGTGATAAATGGATTGCTTCACTTCTGTGCTTCAGGTGTCAGCAAAGTTGTGGATAACATCAGTAGGCTTTCTCCGGAACTGTTGGCTGAAGCAGTGAGTATATTTTATCTCTAGTTGTATATATCCCATGCAGACCAAAAACAAAAAGGGAACTAAGCAAATAGCATAGTTGATTAATATTTAAGTGAGTGATATAGACGAAGAAGAAGAGAAGCACTGCACAAGTTACACATGTTGTTATTGTTGGCCTGTAGTATTTGTTTGATTACCACAGGCACATAATGAATTTCCTAAATGACAATAATTTCAACAAACATGCCTCTTCACACATCATCTTATAAGATTTGCAACAGGATGAAGTTGTTGTGGAGCAAACCTCTCAGTGGGATTAACAACCATTGGATGTTAAATAAAACGTAGTATTGTTCATTGTATTAGCAGCCATACTCTGCACAAGTCAAACAGGATGTGGTGGTGTTGCCATAGAAGCTGTACTGTAGTTCTGATAACTAATCTTATAATCTCCACAGTGTCAGCACATTCTGACTTATCTTCAAGGTCAGACTAGAGGAGTAGATTCAGCTGAAATTTCTGATGTGAGTCAATATTTCCTTAGAATATTTTTTAACTCATAGTAACCCATCTTCCCAAGTTCCTCTTTCATTACTTATGTTTTTTTTCTTTTCTGCACAGAGATTTCAGAGAGCTGGAGTCAGACTTGACCATGAAGCTCTACAAAACATTATCAGATTTCTCTTGTTAACATTCAGGTATCTTTCGTCCTATTTTTTTCCCTCTGAATATGGCTTGTCAAAAGTGGATAACTGGTGTGTCTTCTCCCATGTAGCCCATGCTTATTCCATATGTTATTGATCGAGGTCCTGCATGTTGATATGTTTGTCCAGCATGTCCATAGCATTGGCTTCACTTGTGTAATGGAGCTTTAACAGCTTTTGTCCTGGGTTTCTGGGCCTGGCAAAAGGGTAAATCATAAATAAAGAAGCACATTGTTGTACTGTAAGGAGTGCTAATTAATATTTGTATCACCAGGTCAGCTGGGAAGAACAACCTCTCTGGGGATGACCTTGTGGCGAGGCTGGAAGAAGGCAATAACAAGTGGCCTAAAGCTTCCCTCCAGGTGTTCCACAGGTTGTGGAGTGAACACAGTCGATTAGTCCATGCTCAGCAGGAGGTCCAGGCCATGCTCAGCATCAGCCAGGTATGTCCGAATGTAATGCATTAAAGCAGTGTCACTCATATTCATATGGCTGACGAGACTTACCTTGTTTGTTGTTTTGCTATGTCTTTCTAGTTAGTGGACATGCAGTGGAAGCTTGGCATGGCAGTGAGCTCCGACATCTGCCGATCTCTCAACTCCCCACACGTGTCTCTACTGCTGAAGATCGTTGAGCCTTCTGGACAGATTTGTCAGCGGTCTTTTGAGATGACCATTCCCCAGTTCCAGGTCTGTATTTGTTGATGTGAATGTAGTGTTGTTGGTGTAATTTATCACTGGCGTGATTTTGAGATTTCTTTTTTGTCCTCTGCAGAACTTTCACAAGCAGTTCAAGGAGATGGCAGCTGTTATGGAGACCGTATGATGGTTGCAAGCACACCTAAGTGCTTGTCGCAATTACACCCCAGTTTACGTGTATGGAAGAACAGCTTGACACATGTTTGTTTGCTGGTTGTCTCAATTGTCTGCTTGTGCTTCCATTTTTCCACAGATTGTATAAGCTCCTAACTGATTTACTTTTAGGACCTCCAGCTGTTTAAATAGTTCAAAATGCCAAGATTTAAGTGTATCTCCTCCCATCAGCTTATCCAGGTATTTAATTTTAAGGACATGCATTGTATATCTACACTGCTAATACTGCAAAACCCTGACTAATATTTAAATTGTGCCTCATTTGTTACAAAATGTCTAACATTGATATGGTTTAGATTAATCATAGTTTGCACTTAACTCCTGTTCGCTTCTGATTTTGTACTTTTAGACTGTAGAAAATGAAAATACATTGTGCTGCTTATGTTGCTTTATTTTTTTCAAGGGTAAGAGATTGTAACTAGCCCACAATACAACATCCTGTATACTATATAGTTTCAGTTAGTGGCTACAATTTCATATAGACTTTGCAGGACAGTTTTTAGTTTGAAAAGCTTGTGAAGTAAAATGATCCATGTGAACTTTTTACATTCCTTGTTTTTTTTTTGTTAATTTTAATAAATTATGAAGACTTACATTTGCTGTTTGTGTTCTCCCTGGTAATGCTGAAATGCATACTGTGTGGTTCTAAGGAGGCCTTTGCCTTTTTTCTACTTTGGCCTGTGCTTACTTGGATGCCATACAACCGTGATGCAATAAATCATCATTAAATGTAAACCTACATTGCATGGCTATTTGATCCCAACTTCACAGCTCAGAGCAAATCAAAACTAAACGCAATTATACACTAAACTGACTGAATCCTGCAAATTGGTGTCACTGTTTGCCATCTAACTACTCTATATGTAGAATCCACAGAGAAATAATTCTGACCTACCTTTGGGTAGTTTTGTTGTCTAACATTAGCTCCCGATGTGAAGTCTGAGGATCTCTAGACATTCTGGTTCAGAGTTCGGAGGGACTGCAAAATTAGGGATACTTCAAATATCCAGTGTGCCGATTGTGTACGATTTTAACCATAAATTTCCATTATCACCACAATGCATTGTAGATAGTCAATTCAATACAATGTCACCAGTTAAAAACATAAATAAAACCATATGATTTCATCAAATGAGGGTCTGGGGCCTACCTGCCCTGCAATATAAAAGTAATCTACAGTTAAAATATGGACACACATGGTCCTCACCAGTAGTGTGGGGTTTGGTAGGCTGCAGAGCTCTAATGGCTACTGCCTCAGTGATGAGGTTATATATGGCACGGCTACTATTTTTGGAATAGGCGCAGTGCTTGGGACTCATCTAGTGCATAAAGCATATCAGATGTGATTACAGCTTTCCAGGACTATGAATCAGCACAGTCTGCTTGTAAACAGTTGTGAACTACTGAAGTATTGCATATGGTTCATTGTGCTGCCAACATAGTATTTGGCCAAGTCTGGTTTTCACGACCCCTGCTCGTTTTACCTGGTGAAGGCAGTTGGTAGGTAGGATTACAACTAACAGAGTTCTGGGCCCGGAGGAATACTGCCATGGGGGATGCAAACATTTTCCACACTACCATGGAAGAGGCTTTCCAGTTAGTATGCACTGTCGAGAAAGGTGGAGCCTCGTCCTGTCACGTTTCACACAGCGGCTCTGCCCTGCCCACTCCTCCAGCACATGGGATGGTTGGGCGGGTCGTAGACGCGCACAACCGCTCCGCCTCCGAGGCGTTGTGGAAGAAAGGATCACAGTCGGGAGACTGCATTAAAAGGCGATAAAAAAGCATCTATATGTATTTTATAGACCGCTGAGAAAGAAAAATGCAACCGCGGCAGCTAACAGGATTTTAGGGCTGGGGCTCTATTAATGCGCCGCCCAGTTATGCGCTCAGGAGCGACGTATAGCGCGTCAAAGAAATCAGATTTCACAGGGCGACTTGTGTTTACACAGGAGCCATCCAAAGCCACGTTTTAGCAAACAAGCTTGGCTGGGACAGTACAGTACAGGACTGTTTAGCGTTTGACTCACTGCCCATGCAAACAGTGGAGGAACAGAGCAGAGAAGCAAGCTACAAATACATGACCATATAAGTGAATTTACTTGAAGTCCTTGAAGGAAAACTGTCCATCGGAGAGACTTTTGAGAGATTTGGATAACATGGAGTGTTGCAGCTGATCTAGAGGGCGAGCACATGTTGTGCATGTAGCTAATCGCTTCGTTGGATGAACTTTCACTATGGATGTGGACATGGAAACTGTTGCAAACTAACCACAACTACGCCTGGCCTTGGTTGCAGGGGATGGTACAGCGGCATCATTTATAAAAAAAGTAATCTTTAGTTTCACATCGCTGTCATCGAGCTTCGGCCGACAGTCTGCTGGGTCGACATGGAGAGTCAGGGTGAGAGGGAGAACAGTCCTGCGAAGTCAGACAGGAGGTTCGCCCTGACTTACATCGGCTGGTCCTCGCTGGACAGGCGGACCACCCTGCCCATGCTGCCGTGGCTGGTGGCTGAGATCCGCAGGAGGAGTGAGAAAGGCGACTGCGGCCCCGTGGTGCAGCCGAGAGAAGTTCAGCTGATCCTCAACCCCCCCTTCGTGCGATGTGTCCCCTCCAGCAGCAACAACTCTTCAGTCTTTATATTCGAGCACAAAGCGCAGCTCATCTCTCGCTTCATTCACAACAGCAATGACCTCAGCTATTTTGCCTATCTCCTGCGGGGCCAGCCTGACAACCCTGAGTCCGAGATGTCCTGTCACGTCTTTAAGGCCTGCGACCCCAGCCAGGTAGGCCTGTCCAAGTGTCAAACACACCTTACACACAACAGCAATTATATCAGGAACAAGAGAGAAGTACACCTAAAAGCATTGTAAAGAACAGTAGACTGAGAAAATGCAGGCCAGAAGGTAATTAGGGGATAAATAGTGTAATCCCTCAAATAATATATATTATTTCTGGAATATTGCTATAGACACTAATGAAGTCCTAAAGTGAGTTTTCAGTGACCTCAAAAGTCCCCTTTAAACAATACCAATCTTTCACTGTAATGTTTTCATAATATCCTTTAAAACTCCTGATGTCCTTTACTGTAAATCTACTATGATGTCAGAATTTACAGTGAGGCCCACCTATTTAAATGTTATGATGGACTGAATCTAGCTTTAAGTGTAAACACAAGACAAAGGAATGTCCTGAAAAGCCTGAATTGAAATCTCCTTGAGGTGACAACTATGTCATTTAATGTCAACACACAGTAGATTAGTCAATGGTCCAAACATGTTTGCTTTGGTATTAAGTATTTAGGCCACCGGTCGGTGGGAGATGATAAACAGAGCACCCTGGATTTTTGGCAAAGTTAATCCATCTCTGTGCTTTCCTCTTTAGGGGATCAGACATCTCTCTGGTGACTGTTGTGTGACAACAACTGAATAGGCACAATATTGTGTCAGCACATTTACATGCTGATCAGCATGCCACTCTTGAGTAATAAACCGAAATGTGTCCAAACACTCCAAAATCAGGAACGTGGGAGTCAGTGTTTGAAAATCAATGTGCAGTTGTTCTTTGCTGAAATGCAGTTTAGGTCACACTGTATGTGTAAGGCAGTGTGCTCAAGAGCTCACCCCAGTGGCACTGATGTGTGTGTCTGCGTGTTTGCTTGCATGTGAGTAAGAGTTTGCGGTTAGAATAAGTGCTTAATACATGTTTTTTTGTGTGTGTGTGTGTGTGTGATTATTTATGAATCATGTGATTTGGGGTTGTGCCAACATGATTCTTCACCTGCTGTAAGACAAGCTTAAGTCTTACACTTGTCCGTGTTATTCTTGTTCACAAACAGACATCCAGTTATGCTCACGTTTTGCATTGATCTCAAATATGCCTGCGTTGTATCATGTTTCCTGTGGTGTATGTGCCGGGCCAGCTGGGCAGGCTGTTTGTCTGCTGTTTGAAAGCTGAGGAGAGGAGGCAACAAGTTCGAGGCAGATGCACTTTCGAGGTGTCTGGCCTCTCTACTGGGATCCAAATGTTTGCAGCAGTTAGAAAGGCATCTTGAACATACCTCATTCAGCATTATTACGCAACAGAAACTGGTTTGGCAGCCAGCAAGCTAGCAACATGTGCAAGGTGGACCATGTGGAATGCATGGGTTATTCTACCAGTACACTGCTGCCATGTACAACACCCTGGCAGTCATTGTTAGTGATATGATTGTTTGCCAGGTATTTCCTGGCAAATAAATAAATAATACATAATACAGGCATTCTTATTCTTATTTTTAACTCTAACTCTCTAACTCTTAACTTTTTTTTAACTCTAACTCTTTGCTTTGTTTTTGGGTGACAGTTCATCTATTATTAGCTGTAGACATGACAAAGGGTACCATTGTGTAACGCCTAAGGAAAGACCCCCCTGGCATCTATCAATATGATGTGAAAGGTAAAAATGAAATGACGCTCATGACGTCTTGAAGAGCAGAGAAGCTCAGCTGGCTTGGGTACAGTTCATTAGATTTTGTATGTGTGGAAAAAATTAAGTTTAACATGAAGACATGCTAACGTGTGTCTCATTGTGTGTGTTCCTTTGTTTGAAAGGTTGGATGCTTAAAATCAAGTTTGACTTCCTTGACTTGAAATACAACTTCAGTCCTCATGTACAGTATATATCATAAAACTTTCTGATCCAGCTGTAATCGGTTATGCATAAGGTGGACTCTCGTTGGTGTATCCATGACAACAGGCTATATACATAATATTCTACCAGAATAATCACAAACCAGTTAAACAAACACGGTCATATTGTAACATTTTACTTGGCTACTGGATACTCATTTACGTCCTTAGTGAGACTCCCGGTAATCTACACATGACTGTCGACTGTCAGTACGCAGACTGTTTGCTACTATACTTCATCTGCTGCTGTGCATTATCTTCATGCATATATTTTATTCATGCTGTTATCTACTTCATCTGTTGCTGTGAAAAAATTTTCATGTACATTATATATGTGCAATATTTTATCTTATCTATTTGTTCATACAACTGCACTCAATCACTTTTTTATTTATTTCTGTCTGTACTGTGTACAGGTCTATTTTCTATTTATTTCATTGTATTTCTATATAGGACACTCTTGCTGGCTGCTGTAACGCTGAAAATGTCCCCGCTGTGGGACAATAAAGGCTTATCTTATCTTATCTTATCTTATCTTATCTCATGACAGCATGCACACATTTAACACTGACTCAACTCAACTCCGTTGTGCCGTTATCAAGCCAGCAATAGACAGCCTGAGCCTGCACAGTGTAAACCACAGGCCTGTGTGTTTTCCACCTCTGCTCTGACTTGGAACTGGACCCCAGTAGAATCTCTCACTGGGTGACCATCTGCTGTCTTGTGGGTGCTGTTGATCATACAGTGGGACACACTTATAAGCCAAGTCAGGGCTAGAGTGACATACTTGACACTGCTTTAAAAGTCTAAATCAGCTTTTAGGAAACTTCAAACTGTCAATAAACTAAGTTTGGATGAAAAGGTCTTATTTTAAAACGTAGACATTCTCTTCTACTGAGAGGTGTTGAGTCATACATGTGCTAGCTTTGGTTAGCCAGGGCAGGTGAGATGGCTGTTAACATGATTACATCTTTTGCAAAACAAGAAACCACAGATTCTTATATCTGGTCGTCATGAGAGATGATAAAGTGCTTAATCTGCTCTGTTAACATTGCATTGGGAACACATTGAGTTTATGCATATGTTGACATGTGTTACATCCAAGCAAGCATACAATCTATTGTTAAAGTAGCTTTGCATGCTTGAAAATATTGCCTGCCTTTATCTCCATATGATCAGTAAAAACTGTCACAGTCTGCTGCTTCCATTATTTGCAGCTGATTCTCTTTTTTACCTGTAGTGTAGTGCAAATCACCGGTAAGTTTGATTGTAGGTGCAATGTGAGAGAACTGACTGCCCCTCATAACTGAAATATAATTGATCTACTGACATTACATTGTCATGACATACTAAACACACACAGCATGGATCTTCCATGGAAAAATGACATATTATTTGATGCAAAAGGAAAAAAAGTGTACAGAAGGAAGGGAAGGGAAAGAAACGCGACTTCATTCCACTGCCGTCTTGAAACATCGTGATTTTCAGTTATGATATGAGCTTCTTGCCCCATTGTTAAGGTGACATAAGAGGCTGTGTCTTGCTTTGTTGTGTGTTGGGACATGAACTTTGTTAAATTACGGTGCCCAGTATGTCCTCAGGCAGGTGGAAAAGCACTGGGAGAGGACGTCATAGCTGTATTGAGGTGCAGCTGCAAACACGTGACAAACAGTAAGCCTTTAGAGCCAATCCTTGGAGAGCTTTAGCCACACAAAGACACATATGTTTACTTAAGCAACAATATGTATCCATGTTTATGCTTGATGTTATGTTAATAAGCCACAGAATGTTTTTATTTCATAACACAGTTTCTGATTTAATTTTGTCTTTTTTTTCTTTTTTGGCTTGTTGGGTTGAACAGTTGAAATTTGATGTTTGGATGAATGAAGTTCAGCTGTAGTTGGATTATCTTGTCTTTTAATTTTTGTGTAACTTTGCAAGAACTTACATTAATTACTTTGAACCTAATCTTGGATTGCTTCTGCTCTGACAGGGGGAATTGTCTTCCATGCCTCTGTGTCTGTCTGTTTCCATCCTTATCTTGTATTGACACAATGATAACCTTTGTGTCTCTGAAAGAAGTCTAATCAGGCCTAATTGTGAATGCTGTGGGCGAGTGTGTTGGGCCCTCACTGTTTCTCATTGGTTTGGCTTAATGGTGCCGATAAGTGCAACAGAACTATGTGCCAGCTACTGTTGTCAGATGTTATTGGAGCCTATTGTAGGGAGGTTTTGACATTACATGAGCCATGCACTGAGAGCGCTCAGGACTCCACCAGCTCACAGGGGACAATCCTCGTGTTTGTTTTCTCCTAAGCTCTAAAGCTGCTGGTGTTCATGTAGACAGACTTTGGATCACAACCACTGTCACTGATATTGTTTGATAAAGCCAGGCAATGATAGGTGAAGGTTAGATGCTAAAACCAGCTTGAAGAAACTGTTGGAGTGGGAGGACATGTTTCAATAGATTTCAAGTGGAAAACACACAGCTTTCCTCTCTTCCCTAACAGCTTTCGGCCTGTCTGCGCCTGCCTCAACCCAAGGAATGAGCACCTTTACTGGCTCTGTATTGGGTTGACGACAAATAATTAATCAGATCAAATGGTGCTGTGGCGTCATCTTACTCATGTATAATCCAGCAGTTCCTTTAAATGTTAAGATGGGCGCAGTCATTTTTTTCCTCCTTGACAAAGTGGTGCAGGACGCAGGCCTGATTGCGTGACAGACCAGACGGTGCAGCTGTGATTCTCAGCCAGGATTACCTTGACCTCGTAGTGTCAGCACTGCTTTTTTCCCCAACAAAGCCAGTAGCCAGTTTGATTTCACGCACTTGGTAAATTTCGATGACGTGTTTCAGGTGATTTTTTTGCCTATATTTATGTTTAGACATTGGTCTTTGCTGTACCTTGAAGTTTGCTGTTATCGCAAAAGATTCTTTTGAAAGTCTTCAAGGATTCCAGAAAAAAAATAAGCCAGCTAACAGTTAGAAAATCAATTACACAGGTTAGAGTTTTGTTCGAGTGAATGAGCGAGTGAGTATGTATGACCAACCACCCACCACCCACCACCCCCACCACCTGCCCTCTTCCTCAGCTCAATACAGCCCTCTGTCACCAGCCACGCACAGCTCAACCCCTGGGAAGGCAGGCACTTGGAAAATGGGACTTTAAAATAGCTCATGTAGCAACAGCAGCAATATGGCAGACAAGTATTTGATCTCTGTGTCTCATACAAAAACGGCTTCCATGAAAAGCAGGGATACATTTTATTCAGGATAATTTCTTTCCAGTTTGCCTGCCCTCCCGCTTCTATGCTGTTGCTCTGGTCACACCTCTGAAGTAAGACTGATGTATTCTGTTACATAACTCCCCTCCCTAGTCTACATAATAAATATGTTTGCTCATCAGTCAGTACGCAGCTCTTATCAGATACGATAGGAGATGTATGCACTGCAGTGCGTGGAGCCACTGTTTGTTTTAGCGCTCATTGTTGTCTTAAACACGGTATTTGGCTGACCTTGGCTATGGTTCTAGGCGCTTTTGCTTTTTAGAGAGCTGGAACTCAGAGGCTGTCAGTCCTGTTGTGTTTGCCAAAATTATTGCAATCTCAGTTGTAAAAGTGTTTAAAGACTGATGGATGGATTGGCTTCAAATTCCCAAGTATTGCTTAAGAGTGTGTTTTGAAAGATTCACATTTTTTTGTCTAGTCTTGTTTTTTTTTTTTTTTTTTCCTGGATGCAAGCTTCCAAAACAGATTCCCTGCTTTGATGGCACTAACCGTTCCTGCAGGTGTTGAACAAGGTGCAAGCGCCTAACACAGTGGAGCAGAAACAGGCTCTGTGACCTTCAAGTCTCTGATTTCTTCCAGCCCTCTGTTTTGTCTTCTGTCGTATAGACTGTGGGCGTTTTCCTGGCTCCTTGCCTACTTCTCTTGCCAGTGTAGTGTTTGGTCTGTCTGTTATTGACTAGCCTCAGTTAGTTCAAATCTTGTGCTGTTTTTTTAGCCTTGAGTTATTTAAAGCTGCAACATGAGGTCAGGTCATGTTATTTGGTAATCAAAGCAACAGTCAGCTAAACATACTTTTACTTGTTCTGTGTTGACTTTTTTATTTTAACTTTTAGAATTATCTTAGCAGTTTTGAGATTTAATTAAAGATAAAAATGACCTTTTTAATGTCATAGAAGCTGGAAACAAGTCACAAACTGTGTCTTTTGAGGTAATAGGTTTATTGCATTTGATGTTATTGTCTCATTTGTGTTGAGTTATGTTGTTCTCATGTTGTTCAGTTGTAGGAGGAGCTGCAGAGAAGACCTCCTCTGGCGTTTGGTTGCAGTTCACTTCCCTTTCTCTTTTGTTATGGTTTTCCTCGTTAATGTCTTCCTATTCATCATATCCCTTCATTCCACCCTCCTTTCTTACAGGTCCCTGAGGTGATCAGCAGCATTCGCCAGGTGTCCAAATCGGCCCTGAAGGAAGACACCAAGCCCAAACAGGAAGCTGACGAGGCCTTCTACAACTCCCAGAAGTTTGAAGTGCTTTACTGTGGCAAGGTAGAAATGCACTCCTCAAATATGAAGTGTTTTCATTTGATGAGGCAGCTGATTTAATGCTGCTGAATTCAAATAAATTCCAGGTGACAGTTCTGCACAAAAAGGCTCCCTCCACCCTCATCGACGACTGCATCGATAAGTTTCGTCAGCATGAAGTCGAGCGCAAACACATGCGACTGTTCAACGGTCAGCGAGGGTCCACAGAGAGTACCCCCGTGGAGTTCCTTGTGGTGGGAGACGGAGACCCACTCTCCTCTGTTCTGAATGAGAGTATAGAAGACCCTGAAGGCCCTGTAGTGGTGGACATGACCGGAGGTGGAGGTAAGAGCCTCATGCAGATTGAGGATTAGGATTAATTGTTGTATTGAAATAGTGTGTGTGCACAGAACTACAGTAAGAACAAAAGGAAAACACTGAATCTGCAAGTAGCTTTAGTCAGATGTCCGGCAATGTCCTTCTTTTGGTCTTCTGAGACATTTTCTTACCCTTCAGTATAGCTGAAGATGATAAAATAAGTATTGTGTAAAAGGGGTCTTAAATATGTACTTGATGTCTACATATATGATATCATGATGCTACAAGACTGAGGCTAAACCTACATGTCCCAGGCAAAAAGTCAGAATGCTCACCAGTTGATTATTCATGCAGAAGATGTAATGCTAAATAAAGAAACAGCATTGTTCTTGTATTGTTAGTATATATTAGATTTTGATATTATTATTATTATTATTATTATTATTATTATTGTATTATATAATATTTTAAGTATGTTAATCAGATGATAATATGGTTAAACTGGATAATACGGTCAAACTTGTCTGATCGGTTATGTGGTGGCCCTTTACACCAATAAGAATAGTGGCTAAAAGTGCCAGGTGTGTTAATCTAAATAAACGGAGTGTATTTTTCGCTGCATGTGTTTCAGGTCAAGGCCTGTCTGGTAGTGGCAGTCAGAGCAGCCTGCGAGGAGCGTTCCCCGAGTGCATCCTGGAGGATTCTGGATTTGAGGAGCCCCAGGAGTTTCGCACGCGCTGCAGCAGCCTGGCAGGGAGTCTGCAGAGGAAGCCGGGGGAGGGCGTCATCATGGGTCCCACGCGCCGCAGACACTCTAGCGCACCAAACCATGTTCAGCCGTCCGATGCCGACAAGAACCGCACCATGCTCTTCCAGGTAGAGGAAATTTAATAGAGAAAAGTGCTGTTGATTTCCATGAAAAGTAATCATGTGTTGTACTTTTGCTGATGTCTTAGTTTCAGAATGACCTTAGCAGCTCGGGGGTTTCTTATCTTTGTGTCCAGCTGACTGTAGATCAGTCAGTCCGTTGGTAGAGCACAGCATTGAGAAGCTTTATCATAACGGCAATGTTCTTTCATTAAAGCCTGTGGCTTAGTATGCACTCAAGTGCCTGGCCAGGATCAAGGGATCTATTATATTTGAATTACAGTAATTTGCAGTGTACTCAAACGAATGAATAATATGTGTGATTGTGGTATAGATGGACAACATATAATGTACAGTAATGTTTTATACTCTTTGGATTTACTCCAAACTTGTAGTGGATGTTAGGTTTATGGGCAGAACTCTAAATATACTCCCTTTGTCAATGAGATGGATGGATGTTTTTTCTTTCACTCACTACCGCCAAGTCATAATTTGTCTCGAAGAACTTGATTCCATCTGTCACAGCAGAAAACCAAATGCTTGCTTCGCGCCGTTTGTCATTGTTTGTCACCCTCTCTGCATTTAGTCCAGCCTCTCAGCCTCTTGCTACTGCAAATCATTTTTATGTGCACGTGGCTGGCAGTTTTGATGTGCAGACTAGCTCGGCCCTGCGTTACTGCTTCAGTTAAAGAGGCTGTAACTCCTGAGGAGAATTTGTGACTGCAGCGCTACTCCTGCGTGAACGTAAGGCCGCCTGCTTTATGAAAAGCATGCGGGCTGCAGAGCCAGCCAGCTGCCATTCCTCACACACCATGCTCATTTCCTCATGAAGCTAATTTTAAAAACTAGAGCACATCGCTCAATATGATACTCCACATAGCAGTCAATTATGGGAAAAATCATTGGTACAGACTTGGTGACCTTGATTTTTGAGAGTGCGCGAGTGTGTTTATGTACGTCATTGAATGGGTCCCAAAATAGTCACAGACCTTGTCATGAGATACTTGACACTGAGATTGTCTTTGACTCAGGTTATATCCAAGATCTACAAACAGTAAGACAATATTATTATTTTGTGTAAGTACTTTTTTATGTATGTGTTCTTGCATGAATCTGTCTGACCACGATATACTTGTGTGTTTCACAGGTCGGGCGTTTTGAAGTAAACCTCATAAGTCCAGACAGTAAAACGGTGGTGCTGGAGAAGAACTTCAAAGATATCTCATCCTGCTGTCAGGTTGGTTTATTTTTACTTGCTGTATTTACACAAAAGCCTATCTCTCCTGTCTCTGCAACAGTCCCAGCCAGAAGCTCAGACTAATTTCTATGCATGCATCTAATACATAACTGCCAGCCTTTACAGTACAGCAGGCTTTTTATTTTCAATAAAATTTGATGGCAAATGGTGGCATCTTTTATTAGTGATGTAGAAATATATGTTCTTTTTCTACTGCCTGATGCAGTCCATTTCCTTAAATAGACATCCTGCATAAAGATAATGCGCTGTCTAGTGTGAGCAAAGTGGCCATTTTACTAATTAATGGAAAATGGAAATGGAGAATGTCAAGAGCCATTATGGTGTCAGTGACATGTCGGTGCAGTTTTATCATTTGTATTGCTGGACTGAGTACAAAGATCCAAAAGTATTCTCTTCCCTTGCTGTGATTTATTCTAGTTTGTCTTGACTTTGATGCAGGGTATCAAGCAGTCCGACCATTTTGGATTCATCTGTCGGGACCAATCAGAGTCTGGTCCCAGTCAGTATGTGTGCTACGTTTTCCAGTGTGCCAGTGAGTCCCTGGTGAGTCACACAAGACATTTAAATTAAAATTACTTCAGCTTTTTGTGCTAAACTTTTATTTTAATCTCTACTGTGTTGCCTTTCTGTGTGTGTATGCATGCTTGTCTTGTCCCCTACATTTGACTGTGTGTGTCAGGTGGATGAGGTGATGCTGACCCTGAAGCAGGCCTTCACTACAGCAGCGGCCTTACAGAGCAACAAGACCCAGATCCAGCTATGTGAAGCCTGCCCCATGCATGACCTGCACAAGCTCTGCGAGCGGATCGAAGGTGAGCCGTGTAAACCCGGGCACACTCCAGCACTTCTCTCTTGCTTGGCTCATGAATATATTGATGCACGGCCTGCTTCTCAGAGTTAAAGCAACACAAAAGAGCAGCTTATTTCCTCTTCTGTTTCCAGGTCTCTACCCACCCAGGGCAAAGCTAGCCATCCAAAAATATCTCTCCCAGCTAACTGATAATGAGCAGGCTGAGATTTTTGAGCGAGTTCAGGTAAGGTTTGGCTCCACTTAGAGAAATCACATTTTATTATCTGCAAAATGACTGACATATTGACAATTTTTTGGTGATTGACTTCTAGAAATAGTTGATTTTTACAGATGCTGCATCTGCTGTCTTGGGTTTTGTGTGTTTGTGTATCCATGTCTGCAGAGACTGAAGCCCGGTTCAGACCAAGAGGAGAATGAGCTGGTTATTCTCCATCTGAGACAGCTCTGTGAAACCAAACAAAAGTCCCACCTCCACATCGGAGAGGCCCCTCAGGTAAATACTTCCAAAAATAATTTACAAAGGAGTTGTAGTTCCTTGTGGTGGCTGCTATTGATGCTAAAAGCTCAGGTTATTCAGCTCTTTGCTGCCGTATTAAATATAAAGTGTTTGACTTCCCATCTGGATGCATTATGTTCCTGGAAAACACAGAAGCTGGTTATCAACTGAATCAGTGTTACATTCCAAATTGCTGAGGGGAAAACACGACATTAAAGTGTGACAGGGTTGTGGATTATTACTTCAGCATGATCTAGCCTGAGGGACTGTATGGTAAATATTCTAATTCAAATAGCAGAACCCCAACAACAGACCCAGTATTATTCTTGGCCACGTGGTTTGCTGGCATATGCTTGTATACTGAAGGCTCTCAGTTAAAGTCTCTGCAGTCACATTTTATTTGTTATTTCTATGATGATTTTTTTCTTCGGTCCATTGTTATCTTCTGACAGAATGCAGCAAACAGCTCAGGAGACGGCGCAGCCACCAGCAGTCGCTTCAAACTTGATATTCTCAAGAATAAAGCACGCACCTCCCTCACCAGCTCTCTGGAGAACATGTTTGCAAGGGTGGGTCTGAGCAGAGAAGGTTTTCTTTTCTGCCCCCGCCTTTATCTTTATTTAATTTCCTGCTGTTCTTTTATCTACCATTTTTTTAAGTTTATCCCTGTCTCTGTCTCATATTCCTCCGCCCCAGACAGAAGATAGCCACTGTGCTGTGTACCTTCATGTGTCTCTCTGCTTTCTCTTGTATCAGTTGCTGTTTCTATGTCAGTGTCGTCCAGGGGATTTGGATTGACCCATATCTGCCAGTGAGACAGCAGAATAATTCCTTACTAGAGGGATCCAGGCAATCTGAGACCTCTGCCATCTGTTATCGTCTCTGAGACTTAGCTGAACAATGACACTATTAATGTTATCAAGTCAGGAAATATTTGTCCTTTATATTTCTTGCCATTTGTGATTTTTTTTTTTTACTGCCTTCTTAACAATACCAACTGCATTTATTGTCATGAACAGTTGATACACTTTTGAAAAAGGGTTGTGTAAACATGTTTTTTTTGCATATATGTTTTTATTTACCTATTTGTTTTTTCAGAACTTGCTTCATATTATATAATCACCTCTGTCACCAGGGTGCCAGTCGGATGCGGGGCCGTTTGGGAAGCATGGGAAGCATTAGCAGTTTTGAAAGGGTAAGTGTCCTTGAGGGTGAACACAAGAATTCCCAGAACTTCACTCGAGGGGCCCTGGGAATTCTCACTTTTTACCCAGTGGCTTTTAAAAGCATGTTATATTCCAGCTCTGTTCTCAGAAAAAGAAAAGTGGGATGAGCATGCTTTCAGTTTCATCAATGTCAGTAGTTAGAGGCTGCTAACAGTTCTCTTCTCACATGGACACATGATCCTGCGCTGCATTATTCCCACATAGTTTCATGCTGAAGCTGCATTGCCCAAAAAGCAGAACAGTGCAGCGGAGAGTGTGTTTACAGAGCTATCAGTGAACCATTTGGGGTTGTTGGCTCCACTGTGTCACTGCTGTGCAGAATGTGGAGTGAGTGTGTGATAATTTTATTTATTTATTTTTTTAGCCTTTATTTATTCAGGGGGGAGTTTCACTGAGAGCAATGCTCTCTTTTTTTAGGAACACCCTGATCACATTCACACAGTTACACATTCACACCTGGAAGCTGTCCAGTACAACCACAGTCTGATCTGCTGGCCACTGAGCAGTTCCACTGGAGCAGTTGGGGTTAAGGGCCTTGCTCAAGGGCACCTCAGTGGTGGTAATGAGGGATGGGCGCTGCTTTTCACTTATCCTTTCATTTATCCTGCCAGTCCGGGGGATTGAACCGACGACTGTGCCCCTCTTTGTTAAATTTTGTGATGGTCAGAAGAATGTGGTTTGCCCTGTGATTAAGTGAATAAGTACTCATCTGGGGATTGGGTCAGGATGCCCATGTCCTGGCAAGCAGGAAATTCAAGTCAGGATGTCCAGTTGTGCGTCTGCTGAGCCATGCCTGTCCTGGCTTCCTCTTCTTAGCCCTGTTATAGGACACAGCGCTGCACGAATGTCTAAACCACTGAGCCACTTCATCTTATCCGTATTTCTGAAAATCCACAAATCACAATTAAGCCATTCAGCTGACAGTGATATCTAGCTGGATTTACATGTGTGCAACACACGGACAGACCTTTTGCAATCTGAAATGTGATTAGCAGTGCAAGGATAGTGACGGTAGCTCCATTAGACTTGCAGTTTTTTTTCTATGTGTATTGAAAGAAGCAGCACAAATATCGCAGAATTTCTCCCCGTCATGTCAGATGTTAGAGAGGGAGGTCTCTAAAAGCATGATGGGAGGAGATTGGAGGGTTTTCATGTGGCGTTGAGTCACTGAGGTCCTCCACCAATAGTGTGTGACGCTGTGAGTCACAGGACACTGTCCATTAGAATACAATAGATGTGGAAGTTGTACCGTCAGGCATGAGGCAACGCCGAGTCCAAGAGTGTTGAGTGGAAAGTTGAACCTGGAACGAGTCTTGCTGTGGGGTTACTTTGGCAAGGTGAGTGCAGACCTGTAACTTGAGTAATTGAGGTGGTGTTTTATTTGGTTTTGGGCTGTGCCTCTGGAATAGAGGTACTAGCTGTGTGGTTTGACTTCCAAAGACATTTAGCATGATCATTACCCTTTGAATTATTTGAAGTCAGATACACCAGAAAATCAAAATGAGCTTAAAAAATCTAGATATAAAATATCATAAATGTACATTACTATAAAAGAGTTTTACATATGCACTGACATCTTTATCCCTTCCACATTCTGTCCTCCTCAGCAGGATGAGGAATCTCCTGGTCACTCCCCTCCAGGTTCCCCTCCTGCTTTCCCTGACGACGACCCGGAAGCCGGCCTGCAGTTCCGTCGGCGTGCCCACACCTTCAGCCATCTACCTGTGAAGAAACGCATCTCCTTCGAGGGCCAGCCGGCCAGCCAGAGCAAACAGGCTCCACTGCGCAGACAACAGTCTGTTAACCCAGAACTGCTGCAGAGCAGGTAACTTACACCCCATTTATCAGTCACTGCCTTCCTAGTCTGAACCTGTGGGAGAAAGGAACGATCAATGCAGAATATGCATCTCTCAAGTAATGTTGTAGGAGTGGACGTTTTGCAAAGAGTGAATTGTACTAAAAATCTTTTGCAGTGAGCTTTTGTGTTTTGTTTAAAGATCTGGCTAATGCTAACTTTGCTTAGAAAATCAGAACCTATTGCTTTTCTTTTAATCAGTTTAACACTAACTAAATATTTGGTTAACCTTTGATATACACACAGACAATGTAATCTATTTGCAGCACTTTGATCAGTTCTAATCTCTCCACCTCCTGCTCCACTATCCTTGAACAATAGCATCACAAGTTTCCTGCCACTGTTTCGATCCCTCATGGGTTCCTCAGTGTTTTTCCTCAGTGTTTTTTTCTGTGCTCTGACCAGAAGCTCTGTCTTTTGTGTAATGTGTTTGTTTTTTTATTTGTGGGCATTTCATGTTTGGCTCGCCCAGTCCCGTGGCTGTCTCGAGAACGCGCAGCGTTTCGGAGAGCGAGTCCACCTTCAGCCTCCCCTCCTCCTTCTCCGCTCCCACTTTCCTGAAAAGCATTTACCAGGGCTCACTGGGCTCCCTGAGCTCCCTGGCAGACAGTGGGAGCCTCAAGAGGTGAGAGGGGGTACTCAGATGAGCCCTCCCTGCTTAGACCCAAACACATCGGCCAGGGACAGAGGGGATGAGATGGGTGGGAGGGACGAACTCTTCTTTGCTGGGATGGCAGTAGCCGCGTAGTACATGTTGCCTGTCCAAACCTTTTAACACCCAGCTTTTGTTGTCCCTGTATCTTTGTACCTTTTTCCTGTCTATCCATAGCAACTTTTTACTGGTAAAAATACTTTCCAGCTGTTTTTTTTTTTTCCCCCATCGTCTCTGCAGCTGTACCTGCCCTCTTCCTAACTCTCTTCTCCTCACTCAGAAATAGAAGGGGATGCTGATATACCCCTCTCTTGTTATGTTTGCATGTATATTGGAAGCTGTTTTGTGCGACAAAACTGTATTTAACATGGATTTATAGCCTTTATTAACTGCACTTCACACTTGTGCTATCACCTTTCCTGACCAGTCCTATTCATGATGCCTTAGGAGCTCTAAGCATCATGCTGAGTCTGTTCAGTGATGTATTTATTTTGAAAGGTTACTGTTAATGTTCAGCTGCACTAATCAATTAGCTAATGTAGTATGTTCAAGAAAAGAAGACTTACTGCGCAGTGTGCCTGAGAGTCTTTAGATCCTCTCTGGCAGTGCTACGCTGACAGGAGTCTGGATGGCAGAAAGTAAAGGTTAATATTTCCATTATGAATGAGGTGCAGTGGAGCAGACTATTGTAAAATGGCATTTCCACAGGATGTTTTTCTCCGCTGACAGCAGTCCAGTCCTCTGAGCATTTCACACAAAGGAGGAAGAAAAGCTTTTTCAGCACACCTTACCCCTGATTGTGAATAAGAGCTGAACTTGTTGAAAAGCCTCGACCTGCTGGGTATTTAAATCTGAATATGCCAACATGTTCACAGCCAGGTTTGCTTTATCTGTTGCCCTGTGAGATAACTTTACCCCTGTGCTGTCTTTTCTTTGCCTTTCTTTATGACTTTACTGGCAGGAAAACCTAATAAGAAGTCATATATCAAGTGAAGACTTGTAATCTGTTAAAGAGGCAACGTTAAATGTGCAGCTGTGAGAGTCTCAGTAAAGGTCACTTCCTGTTTTTCACTGTCCACATGATCAGACAGGCACTTGTGTGCTGACCAAGCTTGTCAACTACTGTAGCAATCAAGTGATCCTCAATGTGTAACAAAGAAAAACTTTTCTTTAATGGAGGAAAAATGCAATTTGAACTTTAAAGGATTTAAGTCATTCATGAAATCTCTTCAGCACTAATTAAAACAACCCAATAGAAATAGAAATGTTCTTTAATTCTGCTGCTATTGTAGGTATTAATCATGTTGTGCTACAGAATCGGTAAGTGAAATATGGAGACAACTTTCCTACTTGGAGAAGCAGGGCTGCCCTCTCATGCACATACTGTGCTCATATGTTAACACAAATAGCAGGATAGACCCTCACTGTCTGATGACCAAGCCCTTTATTTTGGTTGTTTTGGTTTCGGTTGGGACCCTTTTTTTCTAGGATTTGGTTCAGAACCTGCCAAGTTCGCTAAATTGTCTGCATTGTTATGTTGGCAGGTTTGAAAGGCCTGGATATTATGACTCGATAAATGTGAAACACAAATAACGCGTTTTTCAGGACAGTTTTCTTCTCCACTAACAAAAGCAACTTCTTTTCCAGAAAACGAAAAAGCACGCATGCGCCTCGGCTGTGGCTGTTTGTTGTCATTTCACATACTAATTGTGATCTACAACACCGCCTTCTGCTTTATTAACATGGACTTTGGGAATATGCCAATGCCTGGTACATGTTTTCATCAGTATGTTTTAGATTCATCTTGACCATTTATTTTCAGCTCAAAGAGTTAGTTAATGAGAAGTTTGTATAAGGTTTCCCATGTCTTTTCTGAGTAGAGAGGGTACTGAAGGATGTGTGTGTAGCTGCATTTGTAAAAGCTGCTGAAAGAGTGTTAGTGTAAGATGATACCTGACTCATTTATCGGGTGTCTGTGACGCTGCTGCCTTCTCTCGTAGCAATGGGGAAGGAAGGAAGAGGACTCTGTCTGGCTGCAGCAGTGACTCACTGAGCGGAGGTCTCCCTCCGACCCCACGCAGGGTCTCCTGGAGACAGAAGATCTTCCTGAGGGTCGCTTCGCCCATGAACAAGCCGTCTGCATCCATGCAGCACCCAGGTCTGGTAACACAATCCCCTCAAGTAGTTCAGGCAAGGCACAACATGATGCACAATGAATACACACTGAATAATCCACAAGTGCATAGGAGATGAGTACAAGGCAGGGGGAACATTATTCTGACACCATTCTGAATTGCATGCATATATGGAAAAGCAGTAATGGTTGAAAGGAAAGAGGAATTTTCCCACTTCATCCTCATCAGATAAACAACTGATAAAGGAGCTTGTGAAAGTGATCCTCCTATCTCTTCTCATGGCCAGTTTTCTTGCCGTTAGCATAGTCTTTCTTAGCTTACTCTTAAAAAATGCAGCTAGCAGATAATTCTCAGATCCAGGGCATTAACAACTCCTGAAATAGCTGTCTCTGTAGCTACAAAATGCTTCACTTCTTTCATCAACCAGCTAGTTGCTAACTTGTCTGCTGTTTGGTCCTCCTCAGTTAGCGTTACACTGGGTTTATCAGAGCCTTTTTGCTGAAAACAGCTGCCTGCTGCGGCTGGGAAGAGGGTTAATGAAAGCGGTGAGACTGAACAAGACAGTAAATATGCCGTAAAACCAAAACAATAAGCTAAAAGAGGCTAAAAAGCTCTCTAGACCTGCAGAGTTGCGTGATGATTCTATGTTGATTGTGCACATAGCCATTAGATTCATTGTCATATAAAGACATGTCACTTAAAGAATGTATTTTCTTCATGTACTTTCTATTGATGTTTTTGGATGTTGTGTTTTAGACCACTCTGATGGCAGGGATCTGTTGCCTCTCTCTCCTCATGCCTTGGACTCAAGTCTGGATTCCTTGGGGCATCTGCTTCCACCGGCAGGTGACCCCCTGTCTGGGGAGAGGCCTAAGAGGACGGGGGCTGATTATCGGGCCCTCTGGAAGACTGCCATCCACCAGCAGATCCTACTGCTGCGCATGGAAAAGGAGAACCAGAGACTGGAGGGTGAGTTGCAGTTACTACTGTGCACATAATGTATGATAATCGCTTTAGAATGAACTCTTCCTGTGGTCAGATGAATGACAGATATGAAGAACATTCTTTGCTGTTTAGTATATTTGCTTCTCTGCAGACACTCGTGGTATTTATAATTTGTCATGGGGCTGTTCTTGTTGAAAACTGCTCACAGTGGGTCTTATTGTTGAGGTTGTTAAGATATTTATTACAGTGGTAACTTCCACTCCTGTCCTTTTTCTTCACCTATCATGAAGATTTCACACTCAGTTCTCACCACACGCTCTAATACTTAAATTCTCGTCGTTCCTAACTGAAGCTTTATGAGCGTGGACGGGGATCGAAGGCTCAGAGTTTGCTACTCCGTACGCTGTCATTTCTATTTATTTTGAGAAGTCAAACGTTGCCATGTTGGTTTGAGATTCCGGAGCACAGCTATATTTAGAGCGTATTTGGTTTGGTGTTGCATATATACACACACACACACATGAACACATGCAGATACACAAACATACTCAAAAAAAAACACCCAGTAGGTTAAAGTGCATGTATGGGAAAAAACAACAATAATAGCATTGGGAAATATCGCCCTCTAATGGCCTAGGTTATTTAGGGAGCATCCCAAAGCTTTTTTATAGCACTCCTTTTTTTCCTCTCCTCCCTTAACAACCACTTGTCTCTGAACAGGCAAGAGGAGGAATGGAGTGGGGAAGAGGAAGTAGGGGCCATTTGGGACAGTTAATTAGACCAAAAAGGCATCTTTACATTGAAGTGGCATGAAGTAAACAATGTAAATGATAAAAGTCTTAAGTCTTGACACCATAATGTGTGTCAGTTTAATGCATGCCTAGCTCAAACAATAGACGAAAAACAACATGTAACATTAACATCTTGCTCTAAGTGATAGAGTGAAAGAGGAGAGATTTTTTTAGCCTTGGGATGCACCTGCTATATGTAGCCTTTATATTATATTATAACAACACATCTCTTTCCCTTTGTTTGTCACTATGACACCAATGCTGGTCTGAGGACCTAACTGTGATTAACCGTTATCAATAGAAGGTAAGTGATATAACAGGAGCCCTTGGGATCAAGGCAGATAGATGTTTTGCATGATTTCGGGTGTTGGTTATTCTATTTGTTCAATTCAGGTTCTTTTGTTTGCATGTTCAGGGACGATCATACTTCATGGTGTTTTTGTTTCTTTTGTCCATTGTTCCTCTCCCCGCTATCTTGATGTAGCTTCTCCATGCCTCCAGCATAATAAAGATGGATCTTTGGTGTTAATGTGGGTATTGTGGCTTGGGTTTACGTGGTAGGCTTTCCATGGTAACAGGTGACAAAGGGTGTGAGGGACTATATCCACACTTGCTCTCAAATCTGATGTCTTTTAATCAGCTACATTCTGTTTTACAAAAGCAAAAACAGAAGGGCTTTTTTAATTCTAAGTACAGCCCTCTTTTGTTGGCCTTTGGTCCTGATTTTCTGGTGCAACAAGAAAATCTTCGTTGTCAAAATGATGTTGAATATGTTCTTTCATCTCTTTTTATTCTGGTGATTGTGTTGCAGCGAGCAGAGATGAGCTGCACATCCGCAAGATGAAGCTGAACTACCAGGAAGTGGGGCAGTGCTCCAAAGATGCACAGGCATTGTGGGAGAGAAAACTGACAGCCCCAGGCAGAACGACAGTCCCACAAGACAAGGAAGAGATGTATCGTACACTTTGCCAAGGTGAGAAACGTGTGTTTTTGTGTGTAAGAAAGTGAGAGAAAGGGGTTGTGAAGTCATGCTCATGTATTTGTGTATCACTTCATACAGCAATACATGTGTGAAGTTTTGAATGAGCACATGTCGTCTCCATCTTTGTGTGCAGGTGTTCCCAAGAGCAGGCGTGGTGAGGTCTGGTTGCTCCTCTCCCATCAGCACCGGCTGCGTCACAGACTGCCTCAGCGTCAGCAAGCCCCGGACACCCCCTACCAGGACCTGCTCAAGCAGCTCACAACTCAGCAGCATGCTATTCTGGTGGATCTAGGTGTGCACACAATTGTAAAAAGCAGTCCCCACGGTCATGCCGAATAAAGAAAAGTCATGGAATTTGACTGTTTCATATTTTAGGCGTAGGACAATTATTCAGGATAATGCAGTTTAGGACAGCTACAGCCTCAGCTGCTCTATAGGTAGAAGCCATCATTATTATTAGTAGTTGTTGTATGAGTAGTGGTTTGGTTGTTATTCGCCTTAGTTTTATTTATTCACAGGTGAACTAAGAAAATTACAACTAATTACAAAATTCTCCGTAATGCTTCTTCTTGTCACGTTGAAAGCTCACAGAAACTATGAACATTTAGTAAATGTTCAGATAATAAATAAATAAATATTATCTCTGTCTCCCTGCTCAGGCCGGACCTTTCCCACCCACCAGTACTTCTCAGCCCAGCTGGGCGCAGGGCAGCTTTCCCTCTACAACCTCCTGAAAGCCTATTCTCTGCTGGATACAGAGGTACATACTGTAATCCTGTATCCTTCCCCCAGAGTGCATCACTCTAAGGCCATAGTGTGATCAATGTCATGAAACTGGTAGTACATATTGTGTGCTCTTTTGTTTGTACCACACAGGTTGGCTACTGCCAGGGTATCAGCTTTGTGGCTGGAGTGTTGCTGCTGCACATGAGCGAAGAACAGGCCTTTGACATGCTGAAGTTCCTTATGTACGACCTGGGCATCAGGCAGCAGTACAGACCTGACATGGTGTCTCTGCAGGTCAGTCCATGAATAGGTGTATGGGCCACTAGAACATGTTATTAGAATATGAGGGATGTCATCACTATGTGGTAACCTTTTAGCTACAGAATCCTCTATATTTCATTCCTGCAAGAAAATTTAGGGATCAGCATCAGACATGATTACTTGTTGCACCGACATTCAGTTTCAAAAAGGTCAAATCAGAGCCAAATTAAAGAAAATTAAAGCCACTATGAATAGAATTTCAACTCTGGTGCCCCCCACTGGTAGTAGACACTGTGGTAGACAGCAATGCATGCCAATACTCCCCTACACCTCCCCCAACAGATCTGACCAAGGGGCACTGAGATTGAACAGTGACACATAGACTGCTTCAGTTTTCACCAGGATTGTCTTATTTTTCTCTCAACAAAAACTTAACTATAATCACATGAAGGCTTTTTAATTAAAATGTTACAGTATTTGTACAGTACATTTCCAACCTATTAGAAGCAGTATGTGAGTATCAAGCACACAGGACTTGTGTGGGTTATTAGTTAGCAATGGCAAACAGTAGTCAAGTGTCTCCACCTCTTATTCAAACCACACCTGCATGCCTGCCTGTTAAACATCAGCTGACCTCACCGGTGTGAGTGCATCAGCAGGCGTGGTAATGTTTAATCTACAGGAGGTAACCATTTAGCCAAGCAGTGGCCTCTTGGGTCTCTCTGCACTGCAGTTCTGTTCTTTTAAGACTAATCCAAAGGTTGCAAAGCAGAGAGGAATTTGTTTTCTCTGTGCAGTGGTTCAGTACGAGGAGGTAAAGGTATTACTTGTCTTCTTTGTAACGGTCAGGAAATTGTAAGACTGATAACAGTCTAATTTTAGCTTGAGCTAACTTCTGCTTCTCCTTTCTGTCTGCTGTGCATTTCACTGTAGCACTTGTCAGGGTCACTGTAATACCTTGTTAGTACAGCTCATCAAATGCTTGCCCTTGATGCATGTCTGAGCAAGTCTCTAACAGCACTGATAATACTTGAAGAGCTCCCTGCTGTTGTAAAGGTTCATTTACCAGCTAGTATATCTTAGATTACCCTGTGATACTCCTGTAGATCCAGATATACCAGTTTGTTCTAGTACAGCGTGTTTTAACATGTGTGTATTATCTGTTTGAATGTGCCTGTTTAAGCCTGTGCACATTGTCTGTGTCATCCCAGATTCAGATGTACCAGCTCTCCAGACTGTTACACGACTACCACCGCGAGTTGTACAATCACTTCGAGGAGCACGAGATCTGCCCGAGCCTCTACGCAGCGCCTTGGTTCCTCACTCTCTTCGCCTCACAGTTCCCCCTCAGCTTTGTGTCCCGCATCTTTGGTATATTTTTAGAATAATGGCCCCCTGTGTTTGCTAACACACACAAATGCTTATCAGTAAACGCTCTTTTCAAAAGTGGATGACATTTAAATAGCCTCGTAAAAATTACAGCTTAAGGGAAAAGTGTTTAAAGCATTGATGTTTTATTGCTGTGCCTGTGTTGTATTTCTTTCAGATTTTGTATTTGTCCAAGGAACTGGGGTGATCTTTAAAGTGGCCCTCTGTCTGCTGAGCAGCCATGGGGGGGAGATAATGGAGTGTGACACCTTTGAGAGCATTGTGGACTATCTGAAAACTACAATTCCCGCCCTCACTCAGACACAGATGGAGCAGACCATTGCGAAGGTACAGAATGGGAAGTTGAAATGGTCTGAAATACAGTCGCATGTTTCCAGATAATTGTGACGCATGACAGTGACGCATGTAAACTTAACATGAGTGGCCACTTAACACCAGCTTTGTGGTAGTGGTAAGCTGAAAGCTTCTTGATACTTGTGATAGTGGAGAATGTATTTAGAGGTGTCACATTGTTAAAGATCCAGTATTTGTACTTACCATAATGCAAGACAAGACACATATTCTTTTGTAGTTTAGTTAAACTGAATAGATATTTAAGACTATGCTGACACAACTAACAATGGCATTTTGATTTAATGTGTATTTGCAGTATACAGAAGAAGAGTTGCTTTTGTTGTGTGCAGTCTTTAAGATAATACCTAGCACTTGCACGTTTGCTGTTACAGTATCTACTGGCAAAATGACTGTTGTGTGTGTTTAGCCACAGTCACAAAGAACAGATTTTCAATCCCATTTAAACCCCTTTAGATATATCACAAAAGTCTACTTTTTGATAAAAGTAGACTTTTGGTTGTCAGTTTTTCAGGATTTGACTGTGAATAAATTTTGCAAATATTAGCCAGCAAATTAACATTAAAGGGTAAGGTTGGCGATTTATGTTCATCTCATGAAAACACCAAAACCAACATGTGTTAGTTCGTCGCTCAGTAATTTCCAACTTCCCCTGCCTGTGTGTGGCACTCAACCTCAAGGCCTTTTGTTCCCACTGAAGAAGTTCCTACTTAAAAAATAATTTCCTACAACAGCTGGGCTCTGTAGTTTTTAGCAAACGTGACTCAAACAGGAGTAAATAGAGCATTTGTTGGGGACTATTTTAAGCTACAAATTTAGTGCTCTAGTGAGTAGCAATGTTGTGGCTCAGTTTTTGTGTGTTTTACGTGTTTTTTTTCTCATCTGTCCCACTCTCACTGTGTAACCTGTTGTTTGCCAGGTGATGGAGATGGACATCTCTAAGCAGCTGCATGCATACGAGGTGGAGTACCATGTCCTGCAGGATGAGATGTTAGAAGCCGGACCGCTGCCTGATGACTCTGACCGGCTCGACAAACTAGAAAAGACGAATGTGCAGTTAAAGAAGCAGAACATGGACCTGCTGGAAAAACTTCAGGTAAGGAAGAGAAGAATCTCACTCTCAAGACCACTCTCCTCAATTATTACCTTTCATCCACATCAGTGGGATTGATTTTGGGAACCAACAGCAAATGCTCGGTATATAATTTGTAATCATATTCTTTATTTTAGTACTTGATCATTGGGGGAATTTATGTGTAAGTGTGGGAAGTATTTAAGTTATTGTGCAGTTTAAAATCCCTTCTTTTGATGGTGAGCAGCTCTGTCATATGTGTTTAGAGATCCACAGAATTTACCACTGATAGTGTCTCAGACTACCCATAGATGGCACTAAAACATAAGTTAAAACACAATGGAAACGACAGCAAGACAAAGGATTGAACGCTATATGTTCTCCAAGTACTCTTAACATTTTGTTCAGTAGTTTGTGAATCGGTTGCAGCAGGACTGGTATAATCACACCTGATGGTCCTCATATTAATGAGGGTCAAAGACGTATTGAGCTGCTCTCTCTTCTGATGTGACAAAGAAAAATTAGTGGACTCTTAGACCTATGGTGTTGGATAACTGTTACTACAACATTTATCAAGTGATTTACGTTTGTAGATTCTGGATTCTGTATGAACTACAATCGCACTTGATGGCACTTTTGTTGAGATTTTGCGCTATAGTCTTCTAGTTGAGTTCCAAGAATTTGTAGATTCTGTGCTTTTTGTTTCCACTCTGTCCAAATGTCTGTCTTTGTATCACACCCTGTGTTTACTGAGGTACAATGACTGTGTCCTCCAGGCTGCACGGCAGAAGATTCAGACGCTGGAGACGAGCGTAGAGAACTTCCTTTCTCGGGAGAGCAAAATGAAGCACATGATTCGCTCTCTGGAGCAGGAGAGGGCAGCTTACCAGAAGACCATTGAACGCATGCGCTCATGCCTTCCCCCTGACGCCCTGACAGATGTGGAGATGACCCAGATCAAAACAGGACCCAACGGGAAAGCCAAAACTGCAGCCAAGAAGCCCTGATGGCAACCAGGGGGCTGGCTGCTCTGGGCAGATGCACAGGCAGAGACCGAAGTGAACAAATGGAGACTGCTTTAGTGGAAAGCTGCTAAGCCCCACAGCTATTGTTGTACTGCTGCACAAGAGTAGCAGCGTTTTGTAAATGTGTGATGTCTGGACTTGAGATGTGCAGACGGTATGGGAAATATCTACATGCTATTTGTCAGCATATAATAGAGTGGTGGGAGGATGGTTTCACTTATATTAGCAAACAGACTGTTCTGTCAGTGCATCAAAGCTGCTGTTCTGTTTCACTGCCAGTTTGAAGGTGAGATCAAGATGTACAACATCCTTCCCTATTCAGATCTTTTTGGTAATCACAGGGGAATTTTCTAGATTGACACAAGTGAGAAATGTGTCTGCCTCTGCAAATCCTTTTGAGCACTGCCTTGATGTATTTACTACCAGTCGCAGTAGCACCACAAAAGCAGCGAACAGAAGGTGCCTGTTGGCAAACAGTCCTTTGGACCTCAGGTTCAACTTATAGCCATTACCTGTGCGTATGATCCTGGAGTTGATACCCCATTGTTTTTGGTGTTTTTGAACTCGTGTCTGTGATGGAAACTCTGCCTCAGAGTGATCGCATTGCTTTGTTATTTCCTTTTATTCACTTGACATTTTTGTGAATGTAATTTCCCTCCAAAGATCATTGTGATAACATTCTATTTTTCACAACAGAGACATCTGGGTGCACGTCTGCCATGTAAGGCTTTCAACTTCATATAGTATCTCGTTGCTCATCTCTCAGCACAGCACCACTGCCTTCACGTGAGAGATCTTTAGTACTTGCACTTGCTGCTTTTAAGGAGGAAGTGTTGCTTCCAAGGCTCAGGCAGGATGTGAGGTTGTCTGCCTTCTCAGTTTCCTGTGTGACTGACCGCGGTGTCGCCTCGTTTTAGCACCACGTTCAGACACTGAAGCAGAGTTCACGCTCCCCAGGAGGCACCACAAAAAACAGACTAAGGTGGAGGAGTGATCTGAATGTACACATGCTTCTGTTCTAAAAGTCTGTGTGACATTTTTGTTTTTGTCAGCCTGAGGTTTGACAAAACTAGCAACATCCTCTCTTCCTGTAGTTCTTGAAAGTGGGACTACAAGCAGCTAGTGTTGTTTGCCTCGAGATTTCAAGACAACACATATCTGCAGTTGCATTGCTGATGGTCACACATGTTTGCTGTGAAACTCAAGTGTTTAGGTGAATAGAGAGACTGTAAAGAAAATAAGAAGAACTTAATGACAGTTCAGTTTCATTTTGAGTGGGGACGAGTCTCTCCTGATGCTGGGTAATATGTACAGTGTATGTACACACACACTCACGTACACACAAGCTGTACAGTGAACTGCCTGAGTGTATGGGCAGACAGTTCAAATGAGTTGAAAGAGTGTCCCTGGCTCTCTTCTCAGTTTTGTTTTATCCCACCTCCGTGTCTATCTCACCGTCGCCAGTTTTGATTGAAAGCTTGACTCTGCTTTTATAAAACATCCTTGCATTCAAACCAAGGTGATGTCTATCGTGAGAAAAGTACCTACTAACAGTGTTTATCAGTCTTCCTGTCCTTGGTGACAAGTTGTGGTGACACATTTGTGTCTGTGTAAAGTTTTTATTCTGAAACTTTAGTCCAAGCAGACGTATCCTTTGGCATGCAATGCAGTATGTTTAGCAATCCTGTGTATTTGCATATACCCCGAGCACTTGCCTACTATTGCTAAGTTACAGGAGCTAAGGTAGATCACACAAAGCTTGATAGGTTGATAAATCCGGCCTGACGTTCCCTGTCATGGTGAAATGGTCTTGTGGTAATTAAGGTGACGTTGTAAAGGTTTGCACCAAACTTCTCATAAATAATAGAGAAATATTCACCTCTGAACAGCAGGGATTCTCTCAACAGTTCAGAAAGTGAAACATATCAAACAACTAATTTCTGTCGATGGATACGTAGGATACAGTCTTGCACAGCTTTACTGCCTCTTCTTGTCTGCATTTTGCTTATCTACAGTATTTGTGCATCATATAAATTGACCATTGAACCAAAGATGTGGTTGTTTTTCAAAAATGAGTAAATGAAAAATGACTGAATTCATCCAAAACGCTGTGATGTATGTTAAATGTGATAACTTTTTTTTTTTTGTCACCACACCTTTTCAGCATTCTTTAGGTTTGTACTAAGACAAAAGCTTGAAAAGATACCAAATATTGGAAGTAAAAACTTTTTCATTGGAAGACTTGTTTACTTATCGTTCTCATCTTATTCCTTTGTGCCAAAAGTTAATGATGGCCTTTATTCTCCATTAATTGGAGATATGAGACCATTTTGTCAATATCTGGTGTCAAGCACAGCACATTACATCAGGTGCTCTGAGTCCTGACTACTAAATAGTGCTTGTATCACTGTGCTGTTAGGAAAGACACTTAATAATGGATGGATTGTTTCTCTGTCAACATGAGGGCTACACAAAAGCAAAGAAACTGTCATGAATTCTTCAATAAACATCACCTTGCCTTGTTTTCTGTCTACTCATGTCCAAATGTCTTTCCTGCTCAGTATGCTCTCATAAAGAAATCATGTTCCTTTACTGCTCTACAAGGTAGCACTTCAAGTGCAGGACGTAGCCTCAAGCTGAAATGGTCTCTGTGTGTAGACGTATTATTGCGTAAAAGGCCAAGGTAGGCTTCGACAGTTTTAGAGAGTCTATTTAAAGGCCTTTCAAGAGTTGTACTTTTTGTTAGCGCCTTGGGCAAAGAGAACTACAGGTCTCCAGTGGGGGGGGGGGGGAAAATCCTCTGTGAAATTGTACGTTTTTACAAAGTATCTGAAACATTCAACCTAGTGTACATTTCTGAATAAACCATACTGTAGTGAATGGAATAAATATTCCTCACATGCTTGACTTGCGAATGTGTGCAAGCGAGTTAGCACGTCTATACAGTTAGCTAAAAGTAATGGATAAACTGTTGAAATTGTTAGCTGACAATAGGAGTAATGGATAATGGTGAAAAGCTAAAAGTAATGGATAAATGGTTAAAACGGCTAATTAAAATGTGCGGCAGATGCTGGTTGAAACAACACGTTTTAGTAGTGTGAATGCAAATTTCACTAAACCATCTAAACATTACCAGTTCAGTTGTATGAAAAGATTATTCTAACACTATCCACTTTAATATAAATTATAGTGTTAAATAACATCCAGATAAAAATTATTTTAATGAACGCTTTTAGAACATGTCGGGTGGTGTTAATGACGGGGTGCTTGAGTTCATTTGACAGGGCTTTAGGGGTACTTCAGAGAAAAAAAGGTTTGGGAAACACTGATGTAGTTGTCTTTGTAGCCCTTTGTTTAATATGTAGTATGAACCACAGTGAGAGCCCAGCAAGAGCTCCATCAGCCAAGGCAGGGCTTTGAAAGATAGCGGCCATAAGACCAATCATTGTTTTCCTAGGAGGGTCTTACCCAGAAAGGACTGCTGAGTGTTGCTCTGATCAGCCGCTGCCAAGCCTGGAGCTTGTCACACATAAGACACACAAATGACCGCCAGACAGGAGCCTATCGCACACTAAACAAAAGGGGCCACATTCTTTATGTATTCCCACACGAGGTTACATCCTGCAGCAGGGGAAGAGTGGGATACTGGAAGTCCACTGGGGATTGGCTGAGAACGACACTTCCTCTGCCGAAGGTCTTATCAGCTCTGTTTGTGTTTTTTTTTTCCTCTCTCTCTCCGTCTTCACTATCATCATCTTTCAATCCATCTCTACCTCCCACTCTGCTTCCCGCTCTCCTCATCCCTCCCATTGGAACTGTGAGTCTTGATGTAAAGCTTCGGTATTGTGGAGCTTACAGAAGAAAATGCAGCAATGCAGATGTCCAGGCAGGTATTTCAGTGAATGACAGACTGGAAACACAAAATGACAAGTATTAGGACTCAAACTGAAAGAACCGCCGCTGTTTGACACAGCACTGTTGTTCTCAGGCAGCCCTCTGAAAGATATTTGCCTATGTGTGTGTGTGTGTGAGTCTTAAGGGCATTAGACCTCAGCAGAAAGGGAAGAGTGAGCTGACAGTGTGAGCTGGTTGCAATGAAGGAGTGAAAGGGTAGAAGAGGGAGAGTGGAGGAGGAGGAGGAGGAGGAGGAGGAGGGAGAAGGGAGAAGGTTAGAAAGGGTCCTCCTGCCTTATATGGGAATTCATACTGCTCCACTTGTGGCGCTGTCTAAAAGCTGGAGTTGTTTCAGTAGAAAACACTGGGCTACAGCCGTCAGTACAAAGTATTCCAGGTCATGGAATATCTATGCAACAGCTCGACTTTTGCTTTGCAGCACGTTTATCCGCAATTCAAATCAATAATGTGGTTCGAAGGCAAAAACACAAACATTACACAACTGCAGAAATACATCAGCTCATGTGAGCGGCACCAGGCTTGTAGCTGCAGTCAGAGATTGGGTGTTACTGCATTTGGAGGATGGAGATAAGGGTGATGGGGGAAGGTTTGGAGGTGGAGAGGGAAACAGCTGGAGGGGTGGGGGAGGGACTCAGGTGGGCTCAGTCTAGTCCAGAGAGAGAGGAGTTGGCTCCCCTGAGGCCAGGAACACAGTCACAGACACAGACACATTTCACCACGTCTCATAGTTTAGCTGGGCCTTGATTTCTCTCCCCATCTTTCCCCCTATCCCCCTACTCTGCAGATCCACCGGCTGCTCCAGCTCTTTCAAAGGAAGGACCTTGTCTCTTCTTTCTTTAGAGCTATGAAATAATCTCTTCTCTATGGCAGCCTTGGATTCCAATCAGCTATCCACACTGCAGAGGCATGCACAAGAGTGCACCTCGACACAGCACCACTAACTACACTGACATGTTTTAGTTAGCACGGTGACAGATTTGCTTCCTACAGAGTGCTTTTCTCTCTCTGTACCTGTCATGGATGTAGCTGCCAGAGGGGCTTATGGTAAATGGCCAGAGCCAGGAAAGGCAGAAGGAATAGGGAATTGGGAAATAATGAAGCCGCAGAAGAAACACAGAACTAAACACACGTACACACACACATTCCTCCTATTCCCATGACTAGTCCAGTCCATTCCTTTGGTTCCTTCCATCGAGAGCAGGTAGATCCACGAAAACCACCTGGAGAATCTTGTGATTAATGATAAGCCTGTCATGTCTAAACCATCTTCATCTTTTTCCTGACGAGAGCCGCCACTCTTCTTCCATCCCCACCCCCCAACCCCCCACCCCAGCGGTCTGGCAGGCACACTACCCAAATCCCCCGTGGCCAGCTGCAGCACATGCTGGGGAGTATCGCCCGGCTTACCTGATCCAATGCTTCATTCATCTGTGTAGCCTCTGGAGGCCTGAAAAACACACTCAGTATCCTTAGACGCATGCACACATTGGGATTACAAATATATGTATGTACACACACATGCACTTTAAACCGCCACAGACATGCTGCCCAAACCCTCTATTCCTTCTGGCTTCTATGCTCCATGGCCGTGCTCACAGACATTTCGGGGCAGGGCTGGCGCACACATAGTGACACTTTTAAAAACAAGGCTAAAAAGGGGTGAGGTGGAGCTCAAACACCGTAAGTAACAAGAAGATTTCATTGAGGCCATTTTCCACCTGGAGATCCCCGACAAATGTGACTGAAGTCCCAGGTGACTGCAATGATCAGTGTAGAGACTTTGCGCCTGAGCCCCTTCTAATCACATTATCCACTGGCTCTGCCTGGCCCACATCACCTCAGCAATGATTAAGACAAACACAGGCGAGAGAGGAGGAGAAAGAGACAGCGAGAGACACAAAGAGAGTGCTGGCAGGCTAGAAGGAGGGGGTGGTCAGACAGACAAGGAGTGAGTCAGACAGGCAGATATCCTCCTACAAGTAGGTCCATCCAATAAAAGTGCAAATAATATGTAAAGAGTCCAGTATAGACAGTCTTTGAGCTGACTTTATCTGTTTGTGTGTTCAGGGTTAAGCCCTGTAAGACCTGGGTGTATGATATCAGTGATAAGGGGCTGATGGTGAGGTGAGGTTCTGACGTCATTCAAAGTGTGTGCGTACATCCTTTTCACAAGGCCACTAAGGGCACAAACACAAAGACTAGGTGGTGAGCAGAGCCTGCATATATGTGACTCAGTGTGCTCTGGACACATTGTGACGTCAGTCTCTGGAAACTAGATGAAAGCAAAGTGATTTGTCCAAGCAGAGGCTGCCAGCGGTTTAAGTGTCCACCACCACTAGCTACTCTAGTCTCCCTGAGCATCGCTGGGATTTGTTCAAGAAACTCTCCAAGCTCAGGGCAGAGATGATAGGATTTGGTGATGCACAATTCTCCTCTCCCTTGTTCATTTTTTTTTTTTCGGACAAGCCACCCAGCTGTTCCTGTGAGCACAGACTAACACACTGGGTTTTATTATGCTGATCTGACATTGCTGAAGTTGGGAGGGGAGACAGCTGTACTTGTGTGGCCCTGGGCGCACCCATCATTAGTGCCAGCCTCACTCCACTCTTCCTCCATCCCTCCCCCGTTCCAGATCTGTCTTCCTCCCTCCCTCCGTCCCTCGCTCTCTCCTACATTGTTTCCACAACAACGCCACACCCTTTTATAATATTTGACCTCATTTCTGCCTGTCTTCCCACCTGTCCATCCATCTTAACAAGACACTGCACCCTCGCACGTCTTCACCTCCCCACTATCTGCCACCGAGATGACAAAAACAACCAGCATTGTGCTGGTAAAAGCCTGAGTGCTGTGTGCTTGCCACTCAAGATTTTCTTGAATAGATAATTTCCAAATTGATTCAAGCTGGGCTCACGTCTAATGGTCTGTGTGGGCTCTAATGTGAACAGGAGATAATCAACACCCTGCGTTTCTGGGCTAAGTTTGTCATTCATTTATATTTCTATGACTGTCTCTTTCTGCCCATGCCTTCTTGCCTTTTTCTCAGGATCTCTTCATCTGCTCCTTCTCATATAGCCTATTTCTACCCATTCCCTTCCACCCCTATACCTCTCTATCCCATTTCCTGTGATACTATCTGTGATGAGGTTGATTTCCCACTGTGCGTCATTAACCTTTTCTCGCTCCTCTTGGTTATACCCGGCGAGTACGTTCTGCTGTTTGAGACGGAGGAGACTTGGGGAGCATGCTGCGCTCACTAGTGGGATGGGGGTTTCACCAGCGATCAACTACATCCTTATTAGCCATTCACTTGATACTGTAACAGCACTTCTCTCTCTTATCATATACCAATATTTCCTTCTGCCTTGCTCTACGTTACATAATTTCTCTCAAACCTTTGTTTTTACGTCTGTGCGCAGAAGAGACACAGTAGAGGTGTCAAAGAAAATTACTCTACATGATACCAATCTCACCTCCCTGTATCTGCCATGTGACATAACTCCCCGTGAGAATGCAGATGCCATATTGTCACTGTGGATCCAGTCAGGTGATATGACCCAGTACAGCGCTTTGTCGTTGATAAGATGCTTCATGCCTCCGGGGAGAGAGAAAGATAATCTTTGTGCATAAAATAAAGAGTCTGTCGACTTCCTCTAAAAGTGTGTCTAATCACAATGAGTGAGGTGTAATTAATGTTTCACTGGTGCGCTGTGTATGTGCAGTCGAGGACCGTGGGTGAGAGGATGTAGTGTGCGGTCTCTCTAACAAGCTCCCACTCACCCCAGTGGAGGCAGGCAGGGAAGGCTGGAGTGACTGCGAGGCTGTTAGAGCAAGTGGGTTGCGTTGGACGTGTCCATGTCTGTGTGTGTGTGTGTGTGTGAGTGTGAGTGTGAATCTGTGAGTGTGTGCTTGTCAGTGAGTGTGTGTTAGTGTGTGAAAAGTGTGCATGTGTGTCCTTTTGTGTGTGCTGTACTGGGATGTGGAAATTGAATGGAGCCTTTCAGTTCTACTGCTCGTCTCCCCGGGGGTGAGAGACTGGTTGCCATGGTTATCCTGGAATCCTGCCGCTAATGGGTGGGAGTTTGTGTAGCTCTGGCAACCTGGCCTGTCTAGGGTGGAATACGTGTGTGTATGTGTGTGTGTGTGTACCAGGGGGTGTGGTTGGGTGGAGGCAACATTCTAGGACACGGGAGGTCACATATGTGAGAACACAAGCTTCCATTCCTGTACGCTGCTGCACGTACAAACACAGACTCCTGTCATGTACACGTGTACTTTACAATACACTGTAGATATTCTGCATGCAGAAATATCAAATGAAACCCCCATGTCCACTGACAAATCTCAGTGAAGCTCTAAATCAATAGCACAGTGCTGACTGATGTCATAGTTTGAAGCTGTGTGTCTCCCAATAGCCGTCCACCATTTCAAAAATCTTTGATTTACTCACCCTACAAAGTCAAATTACAAGCATGGTAGATATCATAATCATGCGCTGATGAAAGAATCTTCTACTTTTACTGCATTATTGCAAGTGTAAAACATAATGCAGTGAAATAGTTAAACCCCACTCTCCCGTCATCCCCATTACCATCCTTTTACCCTCAGGCTAGTGGGACTCTTAACTGGGCACAGAGACCCCACTGAACAGGAACACAGTGGATAGTGGATAATGAAAACCTCCACACAGAGCAGATTAGTGTAGGGAGAGATACACTCTCACTGAGTGTTTCCCTTGAGCTCCACCTCACAAATATGTGTGCGCATCTAAGAGTACATGCTAATTGGGATGTATTATTCAAATTGCATTATGAATTTGACACAGAGCACTTTATGGATAGCAGCGAGGCAGGGCATGTACTATTGTGCAGAGAATATATGCCCGTGATATTCAATGCGACCAGATAATCCTGGTTTTCCTATTCCCAGTGTTCTGGTAGAGGGGATCAGTCCTTGCTAGTCACACAGATGTCTTGGCTCTTGTTCCTCTTGGAAGACTGATCCATACGTTGTGTGAACCCCTGTGGATTTAAAGGACCTTGGCTTAGGAATTTACTCTCCTCCATTCCAGTCATTATGTATGGCCAATTCACTGTAGCATAGAAACATTAGGAAAAATGTTTCTCTTGTACAGCATCCAACATGCATAAAAATAGAAAATAAAGCAATGTTTTGATTACAATCACACAGTATTCTTTCAGTGTGTGCTCTGGATGAGAGACCAGGGGCCCAGAGATGAAATCATCTGTCAGGAAATTTGCTGGTGACAAGTTTGATGTGGTTTTATTCATTTTTGTATTGAGTCCCTGTCAGAGCACGGCCCGTGAAAAGCGCACAGACCCCCTCAAAACGCAGCGAGCAGAGGCTTGAAGAATGTGGGCCGGACTTGTGGTCAAATCCAGCAAGTCATGGGGGGTAGAAGGACCTTGTAGATCCACCCCTTGCTCCTTAGCCCAGATTTATGCCAAACAGTTATATAATTCAATAAACACTTCCAACTCTGTTGCTGAAGTCCAGCCACAGGCCATCTAAGCCTCAGACAATCACATGATCAGCATTTTATGTTGTATGTATTACATACTAATTATAGAGCAATTGGAAATAATTAAGCAACTATTAAATATTTTGGATGATGGATATGTTTTTATATTGCAGCTGGATAATATAGGACCAAAGGTATTTTCTTTGTAAAACATTACCAATATCTTTTAGCCTCCCCTGTTCACGTTTAGATGACCACTGAACATGGTAACTCTAATTCTGTGTATGTCCTGTTGAGTGAATATCTTATCATCTTATGTAATGCATTCCTCCTCAGTGTGCCACTATACAAGCAGGCAAAGGAGCAGTGACAGTAAACTTAATAGGTTTACAGTACTACAGAATACACCCACAGCCATTTCCTAACTTTCCCTGACCAAAATCCCAGAAACCTTCTAACCAGGTCACTATGAGAGTTTCCTCTAATCCTTTATTTTGCATGTTCCCCTCTCCCGTCTCCAGCCCTTAGCCTTTTTTGAGATTTCCACTCACTAGCCCAGACAGCCTTAGCCTTGACTCGAGGCCACCCCATGCTCTCACTGTCCAACTATTTAACTAACCGCAGTGAAACAGCTTTAATTTCAGCTTACTGCTCAGCCTGGCTGAATGCTGCATCGCTTGGGGGTCTTTCTGGAAAGCCGTGGTATGGGGCCCAACAGGCCAGGCAGGCAGACAAGGGAGAACAACAGCTCTGTGCAGTCAGATCTCAGGGACCCCAGAGACACATACGTCAGTCAGAGCAGCCTCCCTCAGGAGTCGTTCAGTTAGTTATGGCTCTTTTAAATACTTCTCTGCACCTCTGCTTGATACATGGAGGTGAGAGTTATTGGATAGCCAATAGTCAACGGCTGGATAAAAAATCCATTAAAGACTCAACATATTTTAAAGTATGTTGGGTGTATTGCCTGCTGTATTTTTTTATTATTTTTTAAATTTTTTTACACATAATCTTTGGTTTCCCTGTTCGGTGGTATTGCAGCTAAAAATAACTTACAGACTTAAAAGGAAGAAAACAAGACCTGGGTCTGTTTTCACAGCTATCATTTATGGCGGCATGTTACCTACCAAGTTTTATAACATGGACATGGGGATGTGGTAACACTCCTGGCTTGGCATTGCTCAGGTAACTCGAGTGTTCTGAAAACATATCTCCAGTTTAACCAAATAATTGAAAACGAAAGTGAATGCAAAGAAAAATGTCTGAAATTGTTGCATTGTAAAACTGTGTAGTTGCACTTCTTGAAAATACACTAGGGTCAAAGATAAACCAGAAAGTAATTTTGCAAGTTTAGGTAAAAACTGACAAAAGTTGATGTTTTCACTTAAAAATGTAAGAGTAACTTAAAGGAATAGTTCAATTCCTTTGTCCAAAGTCCAAAAGTAACAAAATCCACCTACCAGCACCTCGGTTTCTTATCCAGGACCACTAACTTTCTGAAGTCTGGTTGGCTGGTTGCTTGGCAACTGGTTCTGGCCAAGAAATAGTTCGGCACATAACCCTTTGTGACGGTGAGTTGACGTTTTTACACTTTTGTTTTTGTACATATTATTCATATATTTGTGAGGCTTAGAGATGCTGCCCAGTAGGTGGATTTTTGTTACCTTTGGACAGAGCCTGGCTAGCTGTTTCCCCCTGTTTCCAGTCTTTATGCAAAGCTAAGCTAAATGGCTGCTGGCTCCACCTACATATTTATCATACAGACATGAGAGTGGTATCTTCTCATCTAAATATAAATGACTTAAAAGCCGTGTTTCATTGCCCCCACTGAAAGTTTGAAATCTGTTGCACCTCCGATGATGGGTGCGGTTGGGTGAGGTCAGAAGTTGGCTCCAAAGACCACCTAACCAAACACCATCTAAGAGTGAAGTCACAGTATCCTGACACACCCTGGGGTACATCACTGCATTAAGGTGAGATGCTAAACCACTGAGAGTCAGAAAAAAATAGATTTATGATAAGCATTTTGGATAATATGGACTTTTTTTTAAAGCGTGTCTGATTGCTTATTTGTTTGCCCTGCAAATGTCTGGCATAGTGAAGTAGTGCCTGACTAAAATGTTACTGTATAACCAATCGGATTGGTAGCCAAAACTTAAAAAAAAAAAAAAAACTAAGACCCAGGTTGTAATTTTTTTTTTCCTTATCCTCTATTTCAAGTTGTGAACAAAGTATAAGGTAAAACAAAAAGTGAAGAGTCTATGTTCCAGCTAAGGTGGATCTGTGTGTGAATATTCTTGCTGACACAGTAGACTGTGGATTTGTCTGGATGAAGGGGAATACATTTATGGTTTTTGAGGAGTGAGGGCCCACACCAACCACCCTAGGGTCTTGTTATCCTCTCCTATGCCTGTGCTCTTGGGGCGACTTTAATGAATACTCCTGTTCCAGCCCTCTTCTGGCTCCAGTCAGGCTATCTACAGGGCTGCCCCCCTCCTCCCTGACTGCGCCTGCCTGTATGGCAGAGCAGGTCCTTCTACAGTAAGAAGGAAGACTAAGACAGAGACAGCAAGGAGGCTAGGTGATCGAACTGAATAATTGATGAGCAGAGTTCACTCGGGAACACCTCAAGAGTTTGTCTGAACACGCTGACCACCATATGTGCACTTGCTCCTGTACAGATTTGAAGGAGAAAGCGCTAAGATGGTGTATGGATTAAAACTTTTGCATAGAAGGAATTTGCCACAATTATTGTACTATTACCTACATTATATAAAAATTGAAACACAGAGATTTGCTCATTACAAATATAACTGATTACTAAATATCAAATTGACGCTGGCATCAGATGATAGTATAAATGAATGTAAACAGCATGATAAGTAGTGAAATCATTCCAATTGCCGAGACTGATAAGAGACACCAAGTGTCTCAAATGCGTACTGCTGATAGAGCCAAGCAACAACTCCCATTACCTCATGGGTAATGGGAGTTGACAGTGTAAAACAGCCAAGAAACATGAGGCAGTAACATGAAGTAAGGAAATGTTTCACCACAATATCTCCCTTTTATAATAAAAAAAAGTCAAAAGCCATCTCACAAATGTTCTCAATAAAAGTCTTGTACACTGTAGCTGAACTGAGTCGAGGAAACACGCTTCATTTATGAAATCAAGTGAGAGGTGAAGCAGCAGCTGTTGGTAAACGCGATGTTAGAGAATTGGTCATTGGTCAGTTTTTTCAATAGTTTGTGGACTAAAAAGGATCATGGACACATTGATAGAGCAAGAAACATTTTTCTAGATAAGACAGCATTGGGTATTACTGATTGATAATAGGCAGCCGAAAAGAATGAATAAAATGAACCAAACTTGAGTTATAATAGTGTATGATTAATTTTATATGGTCTGTTACAGTCTTAAAAGCACACGTGAGTGGTTTCTTGTATTTTTAGGGCAAGGGTAACAGCACAGTGTGTCTGCATGTACAGTATGTGTGCATGCGTGTCTTTGAATGTGGAAGAAAGCTCGGAAAACTAACACTTCTGGAATGCCCCCTGCAGAGCGAGGACTTCAGGGTTGGATGTGTGTTTATGGGAGTGTTTTGGCAGGAAGAGGCAGGGACCTGGTCCAGAATAACGGAACAACAGTGGAATGTGGTACAGCGGGGAATATCCTGAGTCAAACACAAGGCAGTCCTGGGGTCTGAGGAGGAGGAGCACTTTGCGACTTTTATAAACTGCATTTTTATATTAAGATAGATGACACTCAGCAAACCATTCTCTTGTGCAGCTGACAACGCAACATGGATGCCTGCAATCGGTTTTCATTTGACTCTTTTCATTTCACACCACAACTAAATTAGAAGACCATGTCCCATGGAATATCTTTCAAACCTGTGACTCATTCACTGAAAATCTCTATCCAAATGTGAGAGCCTCAACTGTGGCGGTGTTGAAGTCACAGTGAATATGAAGTGTTAGTATTTCTCTCCAGGCTGTGCATTAGGCCGGATGCCACGCACCTTCGCCCACATGCCTCCCACGACCCAGCGCCCGTATATAGAGGGCAGAATCTGAGCCCAAGCTGCAAGCAGGCAGATAAAGACAATCTCATTGATGTAGGAGCAGCTCACTGGTAAAAAGAGACATCTCTGACACAACCCTGCTTGCGTTACCCTTGCTACAGAATCAGATTAACTACCGCAAAAATATTGTGCTAAGGCTTGAAGGCGTAGAGTCAGCTTTTACATACATATCAAGCAGTTATGGTGTACCTATATATGTGAATATGTGTGTGTGTGTGTGTGTGTGTGTACATGGCCACAAACCTGGTGGAAAGACCTTTAACTGAAACACTGACAAGCAGCTCAATCCATCAATTCCTTCAGGAACCATGTCTATGCTTGTAATGACATAAATATGCACAGTGGAGCCTGTGAATGACATGTTCCACCCACAATGCAGTCCACAAACTACACGTCTTAATACTTTATGGTCTTTCTTTTCTTACGTGAAAACATGAGAATTTACAAAGAAAGTTCAAATGTAAACCTTTTGGGAACTGAAGGGGCATTTTATCCTACCTGGTTGGCTCAGTCACGTTTTTTATAGCGTCTGTGTAATCCACACAAAGAACCTATCAAATCCACAGTACCACCCACATTACACCAAAGGACATTTGACAAACACCACCAACATTCCTGCTCTGTATCTTTTACGCTAAACCTGACCCAGAAGTATTCCACCTGCTTTGTCTGCTTTTTATCATTATGAACAAGATTTGTGGAGAGTGTGATGAGCAACGGTTTAGTACGAGCTAGGGCTGGGCTGGCTTGTCTTGCTCAGTCTGTCTTTTTTTTCCCAACTCATATGCTTTCTCTCTTTTACTCTTTTTCTCCCCCTCTCACTCCCCGTCTGTTTTCTCTCACTCTCTTTGTCTTTGCAGTTTTCTCTTGCTCTGTCTCTGCCAGACCTCTACTTTACACTCCCCCTCCTCCCTCGCCTCCTCCCTGAAACCAACTCCTTGGCAACCAGTTGCAGCGTCTCCCAGAAAGGTAGACAGCCTCTCTGTGGTGCCACAGCAACCCAATGCAACATCAGACAGTGAGGCATGCTACATTATTAACCAGAAACAGCCAAGAGGGGCTGTCGAGGACGGGGTCGTGGACATGAGGGAGAGAGTGAGAGTTAGAGAGAAAGACAATCAGGGGGGTTCTAGTCCCAAACTGCTGGTTGTTGCAGTATAAACTTTAGAGGGGAAATAGTACTTCCAGCTTTGACTGGACATGCATGAGCATACATATAAGCACAGAGTAACACATGAGCAGTGGAAGCATGTCAGAGAGAGAGAGAGAGAGAGAGAGAGAGAGAGAGAGAGAGAGAGAGAGAGAGAGAAAGAAATTTGGGAGCGGTTACATTCAGCCAAATCCACAGGGGGATCAATAAGGAACATCTGGGTCTGGGGTGGACAGGGCGGCTTTTGTTTGCAGGCAGTACATTGGCCTGACACCTCACCCAGATTCTCTCTGGGTTTCTACATGGGGGGAGGGAGAGAGGGAGAGAGGGGAGGAGAAATTGCTGGGGTGTGCGATCGGGGAAGGAAAGGTGTTTGTTTTTCCTGCAGGCAAAATTTGTCTGTTCCAAGGCCAAGGATATATTACCAAGAGTGCTCATGTCATAGTATTTGTGAGAAAATTGATTCTATTTTTAGATAGAAATCTACTAGATTTGTTTTTTTTTTTTTGCTACTCTCTATTTTCAACTAATATAATTGAATAAGGATTCACTTTCTGAACAACTGTGTGTGGTTGGGCTTAGTGATACGTCAAATTAATATCAAGATGATAATCTCTCCAAAAGGCAAAATCTGTGGGATGTCAGCTGTCAAGTTGTCTGATTGATTACAAATGTGCAGCGCAGCTAGCATTCTAAAGTACTGTATACCAGAAATATATTTGGGAGAAATCTGCTGTAAATTCCCTGTATTTTTAATATAATTGTGTATTGTCATAACATGAAAACAAGACTAAGAGTCTACAGCCATGCCTGTGTGAGGCTATATTTAGATACAGCGGTGCTTTGAGCTTAATGCTAACGTCAACATGCTAACATGCTCACAGTGACAATGCTAACAAGCTGATGTTTAGCAGGTTTAACGTTTACCATGTTCACAATCTAATGCTGTGTCCCAAATCGCATACTTGCGTACTCAAACTTTTTTGAGTGCATAAGTGCGTTCACACTGTATGTATGGAAATGTATGGACAGTATGGAAAAATGCAGTGTACTGTGAGTACCCGGATGGTGTACACAAAACGGCCAGTTGAGTGTGGAACGCTGCACACTTCTCACCCTCAACGGTCACCATCTTGGCCACGTAGCGGAAGGGGAGGACCACCAACGTATGACAATGGCGGCCGCGGTTGCGATTGTTACGGCTAAAAGTAAAAGCACCTTCATTTTTCATTCATTTTTAATATAATTGAATTGAAGTCAAGTGAGCAAACGTGCTGGCAGATATTTCGGCGTGCGGCAATCACGGTAAATGTTGCAGATAATGCTCCGCCCGGTTGCAATCCATCATTAAAAAGAAGAAGAAGAAGACGCGGTCAAAGGTTGCGATCGTCATTTCTGTTAAGCGCACAACAGCAGTATTCGATTTGGGACAACACTACCCTGTCAAAATGAACGCACTACACAAGTCAGTACATAGTGTACACAGTATACTGCATGTAAGTGTACTAACGGGAGTACGCGATTTGGGACACAGCATAAGTTTAGAGTGTTAGCATGCTAACATTTGCTAATTAGCACTAAACACAAAGTACAGCTGAAGCTGACGGGAATGTCAGTTCAAGGTTATTACATTAATCTGTACTGAATTTCATGTCAATCCATTCAGTAGTTAAAATATTTCAGTCTGGACCAAAGAGGTGGATAGACAGGGCCACATGATTAGATAAAAATACAGGAGCTGCCTTAAATCACCTTTTAGTGTGTGTTGGTATTGTTTAATGGTGTATATTCCCAAACAAATTAGCAATTTGTCAAATTACTAGAACCTAATTAGCAGGGCAGTTGCCTACTTTACCTGGCTTGTAATCCAGCCTTGGAACAGACAACAAGAAGAATGCCACCTAGAGATATTCAAACTCCAACAGGAAATCAAGAGAAAAGACATCACGGTAGAGGAAATACTGTTTGAGTATCAGCAAGAGATCGGCTGTGAACGACACGAACAACAAATCTATGAACTTTATATAAACTTTATGAATCCATTTACATGCTTTATTGTTGTCCACAAATCACAAATGGTTATTGTATGTTGAAGTGCATCTTTAAGTAAAGGTCTGAATATGATTAAAAGAAATGCGGAAAGAATTTCTCTATTGTATTGGCAGGAATATTCATACAGTATCCTTGACTGTGCTGAACTACAGAGCTCCACAGAGTCACGGCAACAAAAGAGAAACATCATCTATTCTTCATCAGGTAGTTGAGTTGCTGGCAGCCCACCCCATTTTGTGTTCCTGGAGATGAATGTACTGTAGTCAGTCTTCTCTGCACTTAAAACGGGGAAATACACAAATGTTGAAATGGAGAGACAGGCGGAGAGAGCACAAATAAAGGCAGGGGATGACTGAAATGGAAAAAAGTGGAGGAGATGAGAGAGGCTGGAGTGGAGAGAGAGGGGAAAACTAAAAAACAGAGAGAAATAGAGTTGGAGGGTGGTTTACTCAGAGAGAGAGGGGGAGGCGAGAGGAGGAAAGAGGAGAGGTAATGAGGCCAGTGACTGGCTTTACACCTCGTCTCTGTGGAAACTAATTGGGAGAGAGCTGGAGGGCACTAATTTGAGCACTCTGCTGGGTAAATGTAGTGCAACGAACTATGAAGGGTAAATCAATGTACTACCTCTCCCTACACCTCGCTTTCTCTCTTTCTCCACCTCATACCACCCCCCCACCCCCCATTATTGTTTCCTAATAAAAATTCCATTGACTTCAACTATGCTTGTGGGCATAAAGGTATCGACCTGAGTAGACATCATGCGTGCTGATGAGGTACAGCTCACCAGAGAGAAGTTCAGCTAGTTATCCTCCAAAAACAAAACAAAAAAACGTAATCATCAGGACTCAAGATCTCTGTTCATCCAAACTGGCAACATGAGGTGTCGGCATGTGGCATTGTTTCTAGTGAGCTCAGTCTTATTGTAAGGTTGTAGTACTGTATGATCAGCCAATACATTTCCCATCGGTCTGGAGATACATTTTCTTCCCACAGCGGCTGTGTGTCAGAGGGATGTAATGATCCAAACACAGCCATGCTTACTTGGAAAGTATTATGTACAGCATGTGTGTGTTCTCTCCCAGGGCGGTATGCTGTCTGATGGGAGAAAAGGAAACAGAATGTATAGTTACCCCCTGTAGTGAGCCCAAGGGTGGACGAACAAGGAGCCAGAATTTGGGAGGTCTTAAGGGGAATTATCCTCACCCTCAGGCTCGGGGATATAGCAGGCTTTTCAGCCTCACATAAGAGAGGAGCCTTGCTCTCATCCACATGCACAGTGAGATTCAACAATGTTGAAAGAAAATAAAGGGAAACAAAGACTGAGCTATGTACTTTAACAGAAAGAGAACTTTCAGCGCTTGGTTATTCATCAGATACAGTGGTTCTGATCTGAAGTGCCTGTATACAATTTATGTTGGTTTATTTGTCAATTCTTGGAAATATGAAATGAAAAGGACAGAAAAGTTGCTGCCTGTGAGCGAGAATGCACTACACTGAGTGATTATGTGTGTTTGTCTAACTCCACCTTTCATTGTGGCACTTGGAGGATGCTGATCTGCTCTGTTCAGCGCCATCTGCCCCCCTCTCTCTGCGACTGTGCCTTGCAGCTCGGCCCCCTGGGAAATAGCTGTGGATAAGTTATTCAATTAGAGGGGCATTATTGGCCCGCTCTCTCGGAGGACAGAGCTGATGATGCTGTGATTATACCGCTCTGCATTCCTTTATGGCTCGGCACCCCCCCTCTGTGTGTGCGCACGCTTGTGTTTGTGTGCGTGCGCTTAGACTTCTACATGTACACACTTTTGCAGCGTGAGCGTGTGTTTCTGGGTGTATGTGTTACTGCAAATCAACAAATAATGTTTGTAGGGTGAATGGATGTCGAGAGGAGGTGGGGGTTAAAAATAGGGGTCTATCAGAGATGCTTGGGTGATTTCAAATGAGCCCATCTAAGCTTCAATTGAAAAACACACTCACACAACACATATGGGCTGACCACGCATCGTCTTGGAGAGGATGGAGACGTGCCCCTTCTGAGTGACTAATCAGTGTGAGATGGAGAGTCTCAACAACTCCCACTGACTTTCAATTGTCAGTCTTCCTTTATTGCAGAAAAAATCTAAGTTACAGTAGTGAATTGCCATCATGATTTCCTGATAAGTGAGCAATCGTTACCACTTGACCGTGAGTTTTTCAGGTTCATACTGGAGTCAGCTGATTTCTTTTGTTACCAGAATTCTGGTCAGAACAAGAAGCAACACCGCTTGAGACAAAGAAATGGAAGGAGGAACATCTCAGCAGGCCAACACAGAGGGCCCACACACCCAAATCCAAACACATTCCCTCTCTGCGGACCAGTGAGGTCCTCTTTAAAGTGCTGCCATGATGGGTCTGCCCTATCTGCCCAGTGCAGACCCACAGATGCCCTCCCGGGGGGACATGCTAGAGGGGAGCAGGGCAGCGGGCCTGGAGCCTCATCTGCTCTGCCCAGAATACAAATAGGTCAGTGTGTGGTGAGAGAGGAGGGGCAAAGGGAGGGACACACACACACACACACACACACACACACACACACACTGACCATGTACAAGAAGGGGTCCTGCCAGCTGAATTCCTCCATTGGCCATGATGGGAAGGGCCATCTGGTATCAATGTGGGGAAGTCAAGCAAGCTTGTAAGAGCATTCACATTCACACACACAAAGCAGATATGATTTTGAATCTCTAAGAGATTCCGTGGACAGCACCTGAACATCATGTCAGTGACCTCTCATTCAGAGTCTCCGACGCAACACTCGCCTCCCAATAGTGAGACACTCTGTCACCTTTTACACCATTCAACTTAGATACACTAAGCATGCAGCTGTCTGTTGCTTGACTAATGCGAACGCCATGTCCACTTGGTGAAAACATCCTTCTAATGATGTAATGCATTTACTTCTGCATTTTTGCTTGTCTTCATTAATTATTCATGAACCATCTTCTTATTAAAACCATAAAAACTGTCAAACTTTAACAAAATGTTAAAGAGAGAGCATTTATTGAAAGGTTTCTGACACATTTACATATTATAAAAGACCACAGCTTTCTCAAGAAAACTGAGGGCAAGAAACACAGAACCTTTACAAAGACTCTTAACCCCCTTAGATTGCAATTCCAAACACCCCTGGACAACGTTTAATCCCTGTTTTGACCCTGCTTTTATGACTGCAGTTTAATTTATTTTTTGCAGCGCTGTGCTCAATCTTTCAGATTTCTCCTGTTTTGGAAATTCCTGGAAGTAAGAAAAACGTTAG
>VMKM01000951.1:0-206563 GCA_008360985.2 Macquaria ambigua | reverse complement strand
CTCATCTTTTGGCCACTTGGGGGGGCAGCCGAAACAAGCAGTGAACACAACGCTGATATGGTGAACTTAGCAAACAGTCGCGTATTTTCACACCCAGCAGATACGGAACAACGTTAGCATTCATTTGGATCTTGGTCTCCACCAACTCCGGATGGAAATATCTGGCTCTTTAGCAGCTAAATGGCTCCACTATGATCACCAGCCAGTCGCTAACTTTCTCGCTAACTTTGTCTGTCTGTCGTTTGGGGCTGGGTATGTCACGTACAGTGGGTTTTTAGATCTTTTGCAGACCTTTTTTGCTGCTTTGCTGCTGCCGCCAACCAACCACACACCAAGACTACACACAAGTATGTGGACAGGTGTGTTCACATACGTTTGGCCATTTAGTGTATTTTACCTTTAGTGGTGTCTATCCATGCAAATAGTTTTGGTTTTACTTGTTCAGTGGAACTACTAAATTCTACCAAAGAAATAGTTTTCCATATCTCAAAACCAACTTTATCTGCATTGGTTTAGTTTAATATATATATATATTTTATATAATAATTTTGGACTTCAAAGTCTCCCATTTGCCATAATTCCTTCCCCCACAGAACCTAAAAGAACAAGTACCCATGTTGGTATTAAACCTTGGCAGTGCTCTTCACCATCAAGGAGCATTGTAGCTGTTCTTAGCCTTGTGGTGGAACAACAGTTCATGTTTGTTTTTTATCTTTATTCGTCATCCATCTGTATTTTTGAGTGATGTTCCCCTTTAAACGTATTAAATTACAGGTGTAAAATATGTAGATACTGTATTATTTTAACTCTTCACTGAAGAGTTTTAAATGGACACACAAGAGCTAAAGCTAAATATTAAGTAGAAAATAGTTGTTTCTCATGTCCCCCCCCCCCATATGAGAGCAGCACATTAGCTTTATTCAATTATTCAATAACCCCTACCATTACTCTCCCCAGCCTGGTTTCCTTGTATTGATGGCTCAGAGGGAAGAGGACTGGGATCGTTAGCCACACGGTGGGGAAGAAAGCTTTTGATCCGTTAAGACATGCTTAGTGCATGACGGAAATGATGCGGAGTGGAGCGCTAACGATTTTAAACAAGAATTGCAAGCCATTAAACGTACAGCTTTCATGCCATGCTAACGCATATAGAACGTATCCAGGAATAAATAGAGCATCGCAGCGTTCAAAAGAGGCAGTCCTTTTCTCGGGATGACAGTTTTCTAATGGGACCACCTACTGATATCAGACACCCGGGGAGTGATGGAGGCCTCCTGGGAAGCTGGAACTGAATGTAGCTGTGTTTATCCCTCTCCTCTCGCTCCACTGTGCATTGTTCAAAACCTTTATTGTTTCAGCATTTAACAAATACAGTATGTAGGCCAACAACACACACACACACACACATATGCTCTCACTGAGTTTAGTCTCTCTTTCCCTCCTGCTTTCTCCCTTAGGTATCAGGAAGTTCCTGTAGTCTGTAATGAAACACACCCAGCGGGGGAGAAGGCAGCAAATTTCAGATGTACACTCCTTTGATATTACTTCCTCTCTCATTTCCAGGTATCAGCAGGTGCCGGTGGTGCTGGTGGGTAACAAGGTGGACCTGGAGGAGGAGAGGGAAGTGTCCCCCAGTGAGGGGCAGGCACTGGCCGAGGACTGGGGCTGCCCCTTCATGGAGACGTCGGCCAAGAGCAAGACCATGGTGGACGAGCTGTTCGCCGAGATCGTGAGGCAGATGGACTTCTGCCCTCTGCCAGACCGGAGAGAGACCTGCTGCCCCGCCTGCAGCGTGCAGTAGCAGCCGCCAGCCGATCAGTCTGCCGGAGGGGTGATGGATGGGAGGATGATTAGAAATTAGAATGCAAATGAATTTCATGTCATATAGATTGAAGATGGAGGGGTTTAAAGGAAAAATCCACTCTCTCTAAAACTATTTCCACTTGCTTTCTGTATCTAGCAGTTTAGGCCTGCGCTCTGGTCAAGAGGCATTCTGGGAAACTGAAGCAGAAGTTGACAAAGCAGGATGAGGGAAATTTTAATTTCAACATTCATCACTCCTCGGACACAGGGTGGAATTTCCCTTGAAAGAAAAAAAAAACAAAACAACACTTGACCTCCCACATTCATCACCGACCTCCTTTCGTAGGGTTTCCCAAAAGCAGCACGGTGCCAAAACCATCTTAAAAGCCATCATCACAGAGGATCGTAGTGCTAAATGCTTTTGGGAAACCAGCCGTAGGTCCAAGCAGGGATGGCAGTGTGCTCAGCAGTTGGTCCTGTTTTCTTCTGCTTGTGTTTTTGAGGACTCTTTGACAGTGCAAGACCAATCACCGAGTATCTGAACGGATGTCAAGTAACACCACTGTGAAGGAGTCATACTGGAGGTTAATTTTACAGCAGAATAGGTGAACGAATGTTTAAAAAGGAAACCGCACCTTTGGGGAAATTCATTCAGAAGATCCCAAATGTTGACATACTGTGGATGATGTGTGCATGAAGTTGTACTGTCACACTGACACTGAGTACAATCAATCTCACCCAAAGAGACAGTATCAATCAATCAACTGATCAATCAATCGGTCAGTCATTTAAATGTATGGACACTTGTCTTAACACCTTACAGATGATACAAATGCCTTGTTACATTGTATGAAGTGAACATCAGTGTCAGTGTATAGTTCATTTATCTTAAGTCACATCAGATATGTTAGTGGTTCAATGTGAGAAACACTTATTTTCAACAAAAAAAATAAATCTTTATGCACAAATGTGTCATGCGTATTTATTGTTGAATGATCAATGTGTGTAAATGTAATGGTAAAGAATGTCTCTCTCTTTTTCTTTCATTTATAAAAGCAGTTTCTCCTGAGTGTCATTTACAACTTTGAAGTTACCTCTCTCCTTTTACTTAAACCTCCAGAGGTCATAAGATTTGCACTCATTGTGAGAATAGCCTTTCAGCTTTGCCGTTTAGCATTGTCTGGCTCCATCTCGGCCTGCGTCGAGATGATTTATGATGTTTTGTTCTTGCGGCTGCTTTCCCTGGCCCGGCGTCCTGCTGCTCCTGCTGCCGCCATTAGTGCCAACACTTACTGCCGATTCTGGTCCTGAAAAATCCAACAAGCATTTGTCAAATTCTGAGCGCCATTAGAGTCCATTAGAGGATGAAATTGGGGACGTGTGAGACTTTAGAGCCAAGATCATAACTTTGGATTCCATCCAATCAGCGTAAGAGCAACTGTCTTTCAACACTTAGGAAACTGAGGTAATTCAGAAATAAGTTGTAGATGGATGCCATAAATATAAAAACTTTAGTACAAATGCCTATAGGAATATCAAAGAAGTATTACATAGAGATAAATTATGTTGTTAGGGACTGTCTTGATGAAAATGGTGCTGATGGAGAACATATTGTTTTCTCTTTCTGTCTACAGAATACAATAATTATTGCAGGGTTTCTTTTACATAAGCCTCATTGAAATAACTACCAACAGCGACGCCTGCTGTCACAAACTGGAACAGCACGTCTTCCTGTAGGTCACATGGACCTTTCCAGCCGCTGACTTCAGTTCCTCCCCGGACCTAAATATTCGTTGCACACACAACAGGCATGGCGTCCTTCAATCGGAGTCACAAGTAACAGACATTCGTCCATCTGCCCTTCTATAACTATTTTAGGTTGTTTTTTTCCTATGTAAATGTAGAAATATTCTTCACAATGGCGACCAGGACCGTGTGTCAAGTTCTCCAGCGCCGTGAGTAACGTTAACTGTTAGCTACCGTTTAACCGATTAGCATTAGCATGAGAGCTAGCTAGGTTGAAATGACAGTTTGTAGCATCATAGTGCAGTTGAGTCTGGATAAATAGACATTTTCAGTTGTCACAGCAGGAAAAGCACATGTGTACATTAACGGTGTCCCAGAAAGTTATTCCAGTGAGTCCACAATACCAGGACCTCACCTAAAGTGGAGGGCAGCCATCATTAATTTATTACACCTGTGCGTTTTCTGCCGTAACACGGTAACATGTCTGCCCGAAAGCCAGCGAAACCAGGCTGTAAAAAACCCTAAAACACCTCCTATATAATTGTCAGTATTGTTAGTGTGTGCAAATGGTATATGCTGACATTAATTAGAAAGTAATTAGGTAAAGTAATTTTAGTAATTAGAAAGCAAATACATGTCTGGACTTTTATCTAATATGGGTCAAGCTCCAAAAACACTGGAGCCTACATCTCCCACAATGCAACTGTTTTCACAACAGTGTCATACTCTTCAAGCCTGCAACATGTAAAATTGTTGGAGGACCCCTTAAGTAATAGTAACACCAATAACAAAGTTGTGTCAACATAAGAAAAGTATGCTGCTGTAGGTGGGAACTTCTAAGTTTAGCGATGAGAGAATCCTCTGTTATCCTTTTGGTTCCTCATGTCCCTCCTGAATCCCTCTTTTCTGCTTGAATCCATCCATTTGTCCACAGGCTTTGCATCTGCCGTGGCGGCTGTGCGTCCTCCGGCCGCTGAGGTCCGCAGCCAGCGCAACACCGTCTTCTCCAGAGAGCAGGCCAGGCAGAGGGCTCTGTACCCTCGCGTCGAGAAGATAGAGGTGTCGATGCAGGGCCCGGGGCTGGATGGTACTCTGCTCATCATGAACAGGGGAATGTCCACGCCACTGAGCTGTGCCAGACGTGAGTGAAAGGGAGTGTGGATGCAAGATTAATCTCTGTGGGGACGCAGGAAATGTGTGTTATTCCCACAAATCGGAATCTTTCAATGAATTTTTAAACCTTCTTGTAGCCATTTTTAAAGTCAGTTCAGCCTCTCCTGTAAAACACAATCCACAATCTGTGAGAAACTAAACACCTCAGCTTCATTTGCATGCATTGCTAATGCACTGCTACGTGTTTCACTTGTATTGCTCTCTGATGAACTCCTCTGTGTTTCCCTCAGACCTGACAGAGCATCATGTGACCAACTCGGTACTGGCCCTGGTGGACGGGGAGCCGTGGCCTCTCCACCAGCCCCTCACAAACTCCTGCTCACTCACTCTGCTCACATTTAAAGACAGTGACCCAACGCTGGTCAACCAGGTACTTTTACAACAAAAAGGATATTTTATTTACTAGGATTTCAGATTGTTTTGGGCGTTAAGCATCTCCTGCTTTTTACTCGTGATTTAGGAAAGTGAGAAATTAGGAAAGTTGGAAGTTTATACATTTTCAGTGGAAGTAAGGGAAATTTTAGAAATGGGTAATTGTTATATATTTTATAAATAAAAAATGGAGTATTGTATTAAGATAGACTTAAAAAATGTGTTCCCTTTAAACATCAACTAACTAGTTAGGAATTGTATTTTTGGGTAATAAAGTGCTCTGAATTAGTTTGTACAGTTTGTATCCTGTGGAAATGTACTTGACAGACACTGAAGTAGGTCCATCTGGAGTGGTATATGGCAGTATCTCTCTATCCAAATGTATATGAATCCTACTGAAGGTGTTAAAGCTGCCATCTGCACTATAAATCCATGTGATGTGAAACCCCTATAACAGGAACTGTGTGAAATCAATCATCAGACAGCTTCCTTAAAGACCTTCTGTGCACAGTCGGCACCTCAGCCGTTTCAAAGCTTCTAAAATCCTTCTCGGTCAGCTTTTATCTGCATGTCTTGTGATCAGTGTAAATGGCATTAGGAAAATCAGTAAGTGATATTGTTTCCCCTCAGGCCTATTGGCGTTCCTGCGCTGCCTTGCTAGGCCAGGTGCTGGAGACCGCGTTCAAGGACGACTTTACTGTGGAGCTGCTCAGCACACCAGAGGTGCCAGGTAGAGGAGCTTCTCTTGATGTCTCCAGATTCACCCCGAGCAGCCGTCAGATACCTGTAGAATTTATGTTTGGGCAAGAAATCTCTGCCAGGAACTTTTCGAGACAGAACTGAAAGGCTCAGTTAGATGCAGTTTTTGAACAAAACAGTTTGTTATATGTCTGTAAAAACGAATTATTAAGGCTCATTAAACATAGTTCTTTTTTTGTTTACAATTGTCATGTGTTTCCCTGCAGTCACTTCAGGGGCCTTCTGCTGTGACGTGGTGCTCGACCCTCAGCTGGACTCATGGACTCCCTCTGAGGTGTGTGTCTGTTTGTGTGTGTGTGTGTGTGTGTGTGTGTGTGTGTGGTCAAAAGCACAGTAAAGCCTCTGCAGTCACTACTAAGCAAACCTTTTCCAGTACTGACAACGATAAAATATGAAGGTGTTTTAAAATATCTCATATAAATTTTAGTCTTTATTTAAACGTGTGTGTGTGTGTGTGTGTGAGAGAGAGAGAGAGAGAGAGAGAGAGAGAGAGAGAGACGGCTGGTGATGCATTTTTATTATCACCGTTTGAAGTGAAGCCTCTGTTTGTCACCAGCAGTTGCAGGGGAGGAATGATTCAGAGCTTTTATGTGTTGCTTCGTGCCTGCAGAACTCCTGTCTCTCTTGCTGTACCTGATCCTTTGTGAGTGTAAGCAAGTTGCGTTTGTAAACCAACATGGCTGTTTTTCTCTCCAGGAGTCGTTGCGGTCTCTGACCCGAGGGGCCCAGCTGCTGATCCACCAGGACCTGGCCTGGGAGCCTCTGGAAGTGGCGCCCTCTGTGGCACTGGAGGTCTTCTCACACAGCCGGTAGACTGACTCCTGCTCAGTACTGTCTAGCACTGATACTCTTTCGTAGCTCCTTTCACCACTGTTCGGCTGTTTCTCTACCTTTTTCTCACTTCTTACCTTTTGTCTCTTTTTCCTTGTGTCTCTTTGTTTCTCTTCCCTGCGTTGTCTCTCCCCAGTTTACTCATAAACACATGATGACGACTGTTGTTGTTGAGCTTTTTCTCTGTCTCTCCCAGGTGTAAACAGGAAGAGGTGGAACAGAAGGCAGCACAAACTTCCAAAGGCACAGTGATGCTCTACAGGTGATTTTTCATGCGCACATTTCGGTTTAAACCTTAATTTCTGCCTAAATGTTTCCAGTGTTGTCAGTTTCATGTCACATTATGTGTATCTAAAGGAGGGTATATATTTTGAACATTTCCCATAATCATTTACCTTTTTCTTTTTTTCCGTAGATGTGGTGACCATGTGCTGCTGAGTGTTGGCCCCCTGGTGGCCAGGACAGGCCTGTGCTCCCAGTACGAGGTGACGGCCCTCCACAGCCTGGGACAGGGACCCTGGGGCCTCCACCGTCGAGCACAGGGCCTCTCCCTGCCTCTGCAGCTGCAGGTAGGGACGTGTGAGGAGTGTGTGTGAGTGTGTGTGTTTGTGTGGGTCGCACTAGGATGAAAACCTTAATGCGAGACAGTTTGTTGTATTTTAAAATCTTGATTAGTTTGACCTGACCTCTGTTAGAACCTTCACTTTAGGTAATTATAGGTTACACTGTCACAAATAAAAAGTCATCTTATTTTACTTACATGAGTTTCCCACGAGATTATTAATAAAAACGGCTCATATATGACGTTTAATTGTTCTTCTAATATCAGAGCTTGTCCTGTATAGTACCACAGAAGTCTATGGTGCAGTCGAAGTTCTTCATCTGTGTCTACATGTGCCCGCTAGTCACGTTGTCTTCCTCTCTGCAGGCTCACCACACAGTCTGGAGGAAACTGAGGCAGCGGGCAGAGAAACTGGTAAGAACAACAAATATCTCTGTTTTCTACCTCACACAGTGGTCCAACAGCAGTGACATCAAAGCTGAAGCACTGAGGCCAACTCGGAGGAGGAGGAGGAGGGCTGTTAGTGTTTTGGGGCAGTTGTCTGGTCTAGATGTTGGATACTTGTCCATGTCCAAATGACTGCCTGTTCCACATTCAGCCAGCATTTCAGATTTCACATAGTAGCCAGAGGATAGGATTTAACACTGCTATTTTTATTGCATTGCATTTATATTTTGGCAAAAAAAAACAAACGAGAGAGGAGACGCAGCGTGGGCTGTAGTGTTCAGGAAAAAGCAGGTCTCATCCTCCTCATGAAGGACAAACTGCTGTTTTCTGAACTCCACATCAAAGACACAGACGCTAACTCGAGATCCAAGGAAGAAGTATTTTTAAATCTCCCCAGGTTCAAGGCTCTTTATTCTAGACGTTGTACATCGTGACACTCGCATGGATGCAAAGTTGAATCTGCTCTGTCTGAGCATAACCAAGTTTGACTGAAGGAGAAGCATAAATTCTTCAAATTCAAACTAGGCTGCGAGTTAATTTTGGATGGAGCCATCTAGGCGAAGTATATTTTGCTGCAGCCTTTCTGGCATTCTCTGTGCATCACTGATTACGTAATGAAGGAAAAAAAAAGATGTACTCGTTAATAGACACACTTGATTTGGCATCTGATGACATACTGTGCTCTGTGGCCTACATTTTATTCGGTTACTTAGGGAATTGAAATATCACTTTATTAAAGACAAAAGTATGGACGTCAGAGTTGGACCGACATTCAAAGCGCAGGATATTTGGATCACGTCTTTCTGGAGTTTTTACAGGCACAGGATTAGCATGCAGAGCTGCTGCAGGACATCAGTTTTATGGTCTCAGAGGACACAAACATGACACACTAATGTTTGCTGTTTTGAGTGTGCATGTAATGTGTATAGAGGGCAGCCGTCCTGTCCTTTGCATCACTACCACTAATCAGTAGAGGAGCTATAAACTGAAACAGGCATTCTGAAGGACGTTCATACTGCAGCATTACTATCAGTATATGTAGGCAAACCAAGCTTAATGCCCATAATATCCTTCTGTTTAACAGCTCATGCTGGTAGACAGAGATCATTTAGGAACACGTCAATGTTTTCCTTCTTTCTATAAAACCACAAGACTCTGGCTCGTCTTGTCTTGCTCAGTGTTTCCAGATAAAATATCCGTCTCTTCTTCCTGTGGAAAAACTGCCAAAGTTGTGAGAGATATCAAACTAAGAAACAGCTGCGAGGACTGGACTGAAAACACAAGTTGAAACATGGGCTCATATGTATTTCACTTCAGAATTTTAACACATTTAAGAATAGTTCGGGTATTACAACTTGGGTCTCGTCTCGTTTTTGGCCATCATTGATAAAGATTCATAATGATTCATACCGTTTTCATTTTGAAAGCCGTTCTTGGTAAACTGCCCTGGAATCTGTTGCATTTTTGTACCATGCACCCTCGGGCTTGGGAGTAATTTACAAAATAAACTTAATTTGGAAAGGCTGCCTTCATCACATATTTCAACACCTCATTCATAAAACGTTTGGTAATGCTTCAGATTACAGCCCGCAAATTACAGTGTAGTAGCAGGTATGTACAGAATATTTGCACTTTAATTAGTTAAAAAATAGTCGAGCCTCTCTGTTTCATGCATCTCAGGTCTTATTTTTATTGATTTAATGTGAATACTGTAAGTAACAGTAATTATGTGTGTCCTTACCTGACTATGTGTTCACTACACTACTAGATAATTCTCATTTATTTCAACTTGGGTCTTATTTTAGTTGTTTTGGCCATCATTCCTATTAGTTATAAAAAGATTGTACTCTCTCTAAAGTAATTGCAGAGATCTGGGAGCACGGCCATATCGCCACAACAAAGTCCAACTGGACAGAAAACACGAGCAGTCAGACAATTAAAACAGGTTGTACACAAGCCTACAGTTTATATGGGTCGTACAAAGTCTTGAAAGTTTGGAAAATGCTTAATTTTAACCATGATGAATATGCTTGAATTTGAATATACTCCTTCAACACAATCTGGTGTTTTCTTCTACACACTCATGTAAACCAAAAAACGTTTAATATTTAAAATGAAACCATCCCGTCGTCATATTTGTTTGTTGTCTCCTGGCATTTATATGAAAAATGTAGATGTGATAATAAAGGCTTCAAAAGTCTGGAGATTTTTTAATTAGGTACCTTGAAAGGGCTTGACTTTTACCCTTAAAAAGCTGGACGAACCCTGAGTTTAGCCAGATTATCTAAACCACTGTATTTGGAGGTAAAACAGAAATGTCGCTAATGCACAGGACAACTGTGTACAAAGTGTGGAAAACACAGTAGGTCAAAGTTGAACTTGGATGTCGGACTGTAAACTGTGATAATTTTACAGTTTGTTTTCCCTTCTGAATAAGTTTGAATATTTATTTATAAGTTTATATTGGCAAAATCTTGGTTGTTGCTCGAGTTGGATTAGATGTTTCAGAGTACATTTCATATTGCATCTGCAGTTTTTAGCGTTGGATTATAAGTGTTTCCCCGAAAGGCTAGATACAGGTGGACAAAATAACAAGAACACCTTACAATCTAATGCTATCCTGTACAGTATTTGTTTGAGAGTGTTTTAAAGAGGTATTGATCCAACTTTATATTTTTAAGGCTGTGGTGTTTGTAAAACGTCATATTGTAAAGTTGAAAGGTTTGTGTTGTATCTGTATGTGCTGCTGTACACCACTCACCAGAATCAGGTCTATAAAAGTGGCGAGGCGTGGGCGGGCGCGTTTTGTGAGCCGGCTGCAGGCAGTAGGGAAGCGTGTCCCCCCGTCTGCCTCCAGCTGGCGCTCAAAACACGGCCGCCCACGCTCCAAACAGATGCCTCCACAGCCCTGCAACATCTCTGTAGAAATGTCCTTTTAGGTTATTTTTAGGTCATTTCTACTTTATCAAACCTTCACCAAAGACAGAAAAGAGGTTAGAGAAGGGGACGTAACTATTATTAAAATAATTGTTAACGTAATGATTAACATATGTGGCTTTTTCTTTCTTTATTTTTTTTGCACAGGTTGAGGTGTAGAGACCTGAAGAAGTGACTCCACCCTCTCCTCCTGACTCAACTCCACCTCCGACCAGCCAGTAATGACCTCTGTGTAACCTTCCACACACACATACACACTTTGACATGTATCCGGTTGTATTATTTGTTCAATAAATGTGTAAAGAAAAAAAAAGTGACAAATCACCTCCACACATCTCTTTCTTATGGAAGTCGCCGCACATTGAAGGGAATCGTTTCCCGCGACGCCGTTGTCGTACGAAACACGTGTTTCTTGCGTTGGCTGCTCGGGTTTCTAACTGTTCAGCTGATTGTGGGCGTGTAGGAGTGAGAGAGAAGAGTGAAAATGGAAACACGGGGATGTGCGTTTTTGTGTGCGTCAGCAGTTTGCTTAACAACAAAAGCGGAGTGTGTGTGTGTGTGTGTGTGTGTGTGTGTGTGTGTGTGTGTGTGTGTTGGCTGAAGGTCAGGCAGCAGTGCAGCTGTTGTGTCTGTCACTCATCAAACAGGTGGCTCTCAATCCTCAGAGTGTGCTCGGAGTCAAGTGTGAGAAAGTGTGAGCGAGCCTGAGGATTTGAGCCATGAGGCAGTTTCTGTTTTCCTTTTTTTCCCCCCCAGGATTTTGACACATTAGACACAACACTCCTGGTTTCTGCCAGAGATCGCCCTTTTCTTCATCCAACAAAATTCCTACCACTGTACATCATCAACGTGTAGAGATGCTGTAAATGTAGCTCTGAATCGCAGGCTAAAACTGTCTGGTACCACTTTGCAATAAGGCAAATCTGCAACAATTTTGAAGATCGATTAAGTGTTAAAGTCATTATTTAGTTTGTGTTCAGATTGGAAGAAGAAAATGAGCCATAACATGTTAATTATGAGCTTTAGAGGTGCTGGTAGATGGATTTTTTAACTTTCGGAGTGAGCCAGGCCCTCTTTTCCAGTCTTTATGCTAAGCTAAGCTAATCAACTCCCATGTCCAGCTTAATGCACAGATATGAGAGTGGTATTGATCTTCTCATCTAACTCACGGCAAGAAATGTCCAACCATTCCTTTTAACCCGTTTTAAAAAGCATTTTGAACTTATAAACACTTAAAGGATGTCTTCTTAGAAGGTGGTACCAATAGTTTTTAGTATCACGGTGCTGTTAGCCCACCATTTGTGTCATAGTACAGGTGGCTGCTGACAGCTGGTAATGTTTAAAGACCACCAATGACATAAAGAAAATTGAGCAGCACCCTCGTACTGTTAACCCCTTTCCCCTCCCCCAGTTGTACATGACAGATCCCCGTCTGACATTCAAGCCTCTGCCACTGCGGGTGCCTTTGGACAAACAAGAAAACAGGTAGCATAAAACGGAGCAAAAACCCCCTTAATGTTCAGATGATCTAATTCTGTTTCTCAATAACAGGGAACTTTTTTTTTTTTCCTGTATGTAATCAGTCCAACTGTATTAATCACCACCAGGAGACGGCTGAAGATTGAGCAAAGCCTCGGGCCAGAAAAGTTAGCCGCTGTGCAGCTGTTCCTCCCACTCAAGCATCCTACCACCGCCCCCACTTCCCCCACACCAACACACACTGACAATGTGTGAGACACACCCAGAGACATATGCCTCGGTCTTAGAGCCAGTCACACCACCAGCACCAATTGAGATGTTTGAACCGGTGCCCCGAATTCCTCGCTCCTGTAGCGCCTGAGAGATGTTTAGGGATGGCTGCTGAGCCTGCCCACGCTGCTGCTCCAACATGATTAAATTTGAATAGCTACTAAAACTCTCTGGAATAATGCATTCCTAGAAATGAATTTATGATGTGTTTCTGTTCTCCGTTTCATGCTGAAGAGCAATACAAGGTCAACGGTGAAGTCACCCCAGGAGGTCCCCTCGTTTCATTTTATAGTGGAAGGACGGACTGAAAGCAGTGAAAGAGTTTGTCGAGCGTTGAGGCAGAGTCTTAATGTTGGCCGAACCAGTGTTCAGTCTTAACACTTGCTTACTCAATAGTAATTCACTGGGGAATCATTGATCTGCAGGACTTGGGTTAATGAAGTTGTGATCTGTTTTTTTTTTTTCTTATCTCTGCACTGAAGAACTGCAGCAATTAGTTTAACCGTCACTAATCATTTCAAATGTGGTGTTAGTGTTCCCTGAAGGCATTTCACTTTTTTTGGTTACAACCCCAAACTTTATGACCTCACCCTGTCTTCAAAACTGTTGGTAATCTCATTATCTCTTACCTTTTTATTAACGGTTAAGTCGTATTTCATCCTCCATCTGATACAAAATCAAAACAGATTGCAGCACCCACAAACAAATCAAAACGCCCATTGCAATCCATACCTAATAATAAAACGTTATAAGCCCACATACATCCAGATCTTTCCCATGCCAAATTCCCATTTGAAATCACATTTAATAAGGTTAATAAGGGCAGGATGTTGTTTTGGGATAATTCAATCAATATTACAGTAACACTTTCTAATAGGCACCCTTTATGAAGTTGTATTCAGTGGCTATTAATTGTTAATTATTTATAGATCGATATAAACATGATTAAGAACAGGTTTTGGGTTGCCTCCTGGTAATTAACCAGTATGTATCAGTTATAAACATTAATAAATGTTAATAAAAACATTTTGGTCCAGATGTTCTGCGGCCCTTCTGCTGATGGTAAGTGGTCATATGATCCATACATCATATACATCAGTCAAATGGGTTTTTCAGGATGTGGCAACCCGAAAGTTGTTTTTATTAATGCGTTATCTATAAGTTAGTAAATGAGTTAACTATTAATAAAGCCATTAGTTGCAACTCATAAACCCTTTAGGCTTAAATGATTCCTTATTAACAAGTGGATTCACATCCCTACAAGACTTAAGAAACTGTAATATTTCCGTTAACTTCAGTCCCTAAATTATAGAAACAGGATATCAGGCTGTCTGTTTGGAGGGATTTGGATTTAAATGTTCCATATGTGGCTTTCAAATAAATCTGTAGGCTTAAAAAAAAGAACTTAAGGGTCAAACTGGGTCCCACTCCTGCTAAGGTATGATGGGGGCCACACCTTGTTGCCATACCCAGTTGACTCCCGTTATGTGGCCATTTGGTCGTGCAGTGCGCGTGTTGGACACGGCGCTGCGCTCTCGGCGCTCCGCCGCTCTGCTCGTCTGTAAGCACACCCCGCCCTCCCTCCACCTCCATCTCCACCTCAACCAGCGCCGAAACCGCCAGGCAAGAGGAGAGAGGACGCTCATCCGAGTGTGTGATTGTAACCGAAGCTCACCGCTCCCAGCCAGACTTCCTACCCAGGACACCGGCGTCTCTGACCGATCGGTCCCGGAGGTGCGTCCCGCGCATCCGCTCGCCTGCCAGCAGCTCCGCGCCGCGCCGTGCCGCTCCGTTCAGCGTCTGGTCGGTTCGCTCGCTTCCCCACTGGAGAACAGTGTATTCCCTGGAAGCTGGATGAATTATTGGAGAGTTGTGAACAAGTGCGAGAAGAAAGCTGAGGCTCGGGATCTGCCTCCTCGCTCCGTCCAGGGAAGACAAGACTCCGCCAGAGTTGTGGACGATAATGGAGGGGACGTCCCTGTATCTTCCTATTGTTATTTTACTGATGCAATGTAAGTGGCAAACTATTCATTTAGAAGAACTAACGGTTCCTCTGTTAGTATCTGTGTTTCTCTACTTCTCTCCAGGAGATGAAGCTTATAGGAAAGAGATGATTAAAGTGCTGGATAGCAGCTTTAGTGTATTTTAACTGATCTTGTTACTTTTTATTCATAATGATTAATTCTTAAAAAAATATATATAATTTAGTGATCCAGACTCAAAATCTTATTTTTTAACAAGTGACAAATTATGTGGAGGGACACCTTTTCTTGTTTTTCAAAAAAGTCGTTTTATTAAGTGACATTTTTTATTTATTTAATTGTTTTTATTATTGGATGTATTTTGCCTCACTTGATTCTAACATTGTTAAATATAACAAGTTAAATATAAAAACTAAAGAAATATGTATTTTTTTGGTTGTTTGTGTTATTCCACAGTTCCTCATTTTGTTGTAAAGTGTAATTTTTGTCCGCGGTTCCCCAGTTTAGTTAAAGCCCCTCTGTGAGAGTGGGCTGTGGTTGGCCCTATAGTTGTACTTGGCAGTGTGCCACCTAAGGGTGTGGGCGGCATGGTGGTGGCGGGTGGGCACCCGATTTTGGCAGAAGAGGTGGCAGATCCGTGCATGAGGTCAGTGGTTGGATTACCACCAGAAACTTCAAACTGTTTTTCCTCGTGATGAGGTGTTTTCATAGCAGGGATGGAACCTGGAGCCTGAAGGGTTGGGAACAAAACAGGAGAGAACCTGTTTCTCTAAATAGCAAAAGAGCTCCTAACTTTCCCTGATGATCCTGCATGGAAACCTGTGTGACATGCAGGAGAAGAGAAGGCAGTGTAGGGCTCCAGGGGTGCAGGAGCAGTTTGAGATAGATGTGATGAGACAGTGAGAGTGAGTGACGCATATTTTACTCTGTGCTGTCCACATTTTGCCACCTGTCAGGCCACCAGGTCACGGGTTCACAAGAGGTGTGTGTGCCCTGTCCCGACAACCTGACAGAAATCACTCATCATCTGGAAAACAGATAGATGACGACAACAGTTTAAACAGAGCAGCATTAAATCTGCCTCAGCTCTACTGAACGCCTGTGGAGTGTATTGTTTTACAAAAAAAAAAGAAAAAAAAAATCCAGGAGGAAATGTTTTGGGTGGGTCTCTGTGGCAAGAGACCAACCCCCCAAACACACACACACACACACATACACACACACACACACATACACACACACACACTGTGTCTGACAGAGACAGCTGTTGCTCACAGGGTTACAGTCATACAGAGAGGCTTTGTTCAAATGGAGAACACACACACTCAGTCCTCACCCTGTTTTTCTCTGTACCCCCACAGCCTTGAAACGTGTGTGCCGTCCTCATTCATGTTATCTATATCACACAGCCAGACAGGATATGTCCTATGGGTCCATCTCCCTTCCTCTTTCATTTGTGCCCTGTTAATTTGAATAAGTGCCTTAATTATTGCTGCGCCATGCTTTTGACCTCGGCGCAGCCCTGGCAACACCCACCCCAGTCTCTGTAACACTCTGTACGGACCACGTAATGAGAGTAAAGCTGCGTGCCAAGGAGCGAGCGTGCCATCTTTCTATTTTTGCTCAGGCAAGAGGGTGGCTGTCCCTCTGCGAGTTTAAGCTGTCGCAGTGTTTGGTTGTTGTTAATGCCACGCACGAGGTGTGTGTGTGTGTGTGTGTGTGTGTGTGTGTGTGTGTGTGTGTGTGTAAGCTTGTCTGTGTTGATTTTTGTCTAGATGTTGATGTGCTTCAGAGCCACAACAGACCCTTAGCAGGAGCCTTTTAAATTACCACTGTGGTCATATCTGATGCCATATTGGAGGACCAAGCACGTGAAAAACCTTATTTAAAAAGTCTATATAAACAATTTTCACTTCAGTTTGTGATTCATGCTCATTAAAATGATCTTTTTGGTGCAGCAAATCTACCCGAACTAATGCTATACGGCTTGATAAGGCCACCAAATTAGCTAGCTACTCATGTGGCCAACAATGCTCGGCTCAACCGTGGCCTAAATCCGGCACGCCTGTTTGCTGGACTCACTCCTGATGGATGATGAAGGAATCTTAGGCTTATTTCGGGTTCCGATGATGGTCCAAATCTGGCTCGAGTGCTCCTAACTTGACCTGACTTGGCTAGCTGTACTCTAATGCTAGCTAAAATAGCTCTCTGTTAGCAAATCTGTAGTAGAACATGCCTCTTTGGGCTGCACAGGTGTCATTAGGAGACATTTAGGTGGCTTTTTCTTGTATTTTGTACAGATTCTGAGTTTTCACATGTTTATTCTTTTCCGTTACGAATGTGCCTCCCAACAAAAGTTAGATCAATTCATGCATTTACTGGGCAAAACAGCCCAAAGACTGAAGTGACATCCAGTGCTCAGTGGGCCAGCTTTTGCATGCTAGCTTACATTCGTCTTTAAACGCAAATAACATTTCTTGTTGACTTCTTGGACAACAGGCCTTTCATTTAGGAAGCTACACCATGTTAACATTACCCACCATGCAGTTGTGAAATGATCTGAACAGGCCTTGTGTTCATTGTCTGCCTCGACGCCTTTGTAGTTAATTGAGGCCATTGAAGCTGACAGTGTTCGTAGTAGTGGAGCACACAGTGAAGCACGACACAGGGGCAGTGGGACCTCACATGCACAGCCTCCTTGCTCATTTTTTGATGTGTGTGTGTGTGTGTGTGTGTCAGTCAGTGCAGCAGTAAAAGTGCGGGCATGTTGTCAGCCCTGCTACGTTTCTTCTTTCTCAAAGAGACACCCTTCAAGGTGGCGGCAGGCCTTGTCTCACACTATGTGACAAGAGCTTCTCCCATTCACAGCCCTACTGTCTGAGAGGATCTCCCTCGCCTTCAATCCCACTCTCTCTTTTATTCATGCTTCTGCGGGTCTCTGGTCCCCTCCTCCACTCCACTTCATTTGTATTCTATTCTTAGGGCCGCTCATCTCTCCTTTGTCGTTCCTTCTCGTCCCTTTCTAATTTCATTGTATCACCCTCCCTCGTCTTGTTCATCCTTAAGTGAGACAATGCTCCTCAGAGGGTGTCGAGGTACGCGAGCCAAGGCTACGATGATAATCCTGTTACACTGCCGCAAGTCAACACATGGCAAAGCGAGGGGAAGACGGAGCGTCTGGAGGGAGAGTGTGCCGTTTTAATTCACTTAGCTCAAAGTTTTGACCAAGTGAAGCTAGTGTAAATTGAGCCAACTTCAGGAAAAGCTTTTTAAAAACTTGGGTGGCGTTGTGCTACATTTGGCAGATGACATTATTATTGTATAGGCTGTTTATTTAAAAGCTCATTTAAAAATATCATCGTCATGGAAATTAGAGCGAGGGAGACCTTTTGAGTCTGCATAGAAACGGCATGCTTCATCCAACATGGCCACCTTCCTGTTCTACTCAGCACTTCCTGCCCTTTGTCTCATGCTGCCCTCCATTCTTCCATGTCACCCCTCCCTTCACAGGAGAAAACTTCTCATAGTAATCATCAGTAACAATGGGCCCGCACAGGAATTTGCTGACAAACAGGAAACTGGACAATTCACAGTAATTTCAGTATACGCGTTTTTATGTTTAGAATAGTGAGATTTTAATCTGTGCATGTCGTGACATTTGCAGAAATAATGGCAGGAGAAGTAAATGAGTTTGTTTCCTGGGCTGAGTTAAGCTTTTTGCTTTCAAGAATATGTGATGAATATCTGTATGACTCATTACGCCAAATTAGAAGTTTTTCATAGCCCTTAATGTTCTGAGTAAGTACCCCTGAGGCCCATTCAACATTTATTATATATAATTTAAGAAATGCATGGCCTTAAGTCTAAAAAATGTTTTTCCCTTTTCTCAATTTGCACACTTTTGGGAGCTGGTTCTCCCTCAAGTAACCTTCACTCACGTCGAACCTGTATTTAACAACAGGACGGTCAAATGATAATCCTCCCAGTAAACCAATCAGCACACAGGAAAGGCAGCTCCTGCTTCCTCTTCCTGTTTGGATGTCGGGTATCAGTGACACACAGATGGCAGGGGAAACAAACACGGACAGTGTGTCACCTGCCTTTCCTAATGCCCCCACATACATCAGGTTAATCTTGACAAGCTTCTCTTCAGATGCTTGGTGACCTTGTCCTAACCTGCGCTTCACTAAACATACGGCGGGCTGCTCCTTAAACCCGCCGGATTAAAAGCGGAGGAGGAAGTAATCCTGCCCTCACCTCAGATCTCCTGGAGAAAGACTCAGTCTGCTGTGTGTGCCTCAGACAGCAGAGCAAGAGAGACTAAAGACGGCCATTAAGCATTCTCCTCTTGCAGTTGGCGGGCAATGTGGAGCACTTTACCCAATTCACCTTGCCCCCTAATGGATGACAAGCGATATTGCGTTCTGAACTGCTCTCACCCCTCTTTTTTCTTTATCTCCCACTCTCCCTCCCTCTTCTTCTCCACCACCACCAGGTTCCCCCTCCACTCCTGTTACCGTGTCGACCAACAGACACAAGGTGGAGGTGCGCGAGTTCTCAGGTGAGGCAGAAAAAGCAGCTCATCTCACTTTGGAGCCATTTTTACCCTCAAGAGCTGCTGCTGTATCAGATTCTCTCTGACAGAATAAACCACCAGGCTATAAATAGTCCGAGCAGTTAAAAATGCCACTGATTGAAGGCTTCGCTATTCTGCCATAAATATCTCATTGGTCCCTTTTCCTTTTTCAGATGCGGTGCTGTCCTGCATTTTCCACACAGAGAAAGACCAGAACCCACGCATCGAGTGGAAGAAGAAGGGGAAAGATGTTTCCTTCGTGTACTATAATGGACACTTCAAAGGTGAGAGAGCGGCCTGTTGCTCTTTATCCCCTCGGTGACCAACAGGGCATTTGTTTTAATCTGCTTGCAGTACCAGCTGGAGGGGGTTTGCCACACAGGTTGAAAAAAACACCACCCGGAGATGGTGAGACAGGAATGATGGATAAACTGAGAGATATTTTAGCACAGTCGATGTGTCAATGGTGTCAAGGCATAAAATTTTAAGCTGTCTCTTATCCTTGATCCCTCTCCTTTTTGTGGTTTAGGATGTGGATTTAATGGGTGAAATAAATAATAAATCATACAGTAGCTTTCACCCGGTCAGTCTCTGTTACAGACGGCGCAGTTAGCCTGACGGTTTTTTCAAATATGTCCAGGCTTTGACCTGCCTCTGACCCGTCGCCTCCCCTTCATTGGCAACTCTGCTTCACAAAGTTAGTTTAAAAGGTGGCATGAATAAAGAGTTACTGCTTTCACAATGTCACGAAAAGTCATGCCACTGAAACCTACTCTCCCACCCACTGGCTGGATTACCTGGTTAGGGGGCCCTGGGGCAACAAAATTACCCTGTAGCCTCCAAGTCCCTATTTAACTGCAGTGCAATTGGGGGCTTTTAGGGTCCCTCCGATTCTGGGGCAATTGGGCCCACTTTGCCCAATTGGTCATTTAACCTCCCTGACATCAACTGCACTCTTGCAAACCACACAAACACCAAGCTTAAGCTTAACTTTTTGTTACTGTGGCATGAAAGGTTCAGTGTTTTTCTCTAATCTTGAAAAACTGGAAGAACTCAGAAATGTATGATGGTCTGTCTGTAAACAAGTTGACTTTTTACAGGTTCATAACCAGTTCAGAATAACCCAACGTACCTGTGCCACTTCCAGCACCTAAAACACTGCCATTATGTATTTTTAATGATGTATTTACTTCAGTCATACTGCAGTGGTTTGATTTAATATTTGATGATAAATCAGTTACAGATGAGGAAGACTGATCTTCTGTCCTTCCTCTCAGGTCCCTTTGAGGGCCGGGCGACCATTGAAGCGGCCACGGTGACGCTGCAAAGGGTGACCCAGGAGGATGCTGGGGAGTACCGCTGTGAGATCAGTGCTCCTCTTGACACCGTCAACCTGGGCGAGACCAACGTCACGCTCAAAGTCCTGGGTACGGCCGAAAGAGAATCAATGATTTCAAAACAAAAAAACACCTTTAGGAGATTGGCTTGTTTTTCCAGGTTTTGCTTGTTTCTGTAATTCTCACCTTGTCCTGTCCTCCAGTGCCCCCTCACACCCCGTCCTGCGAAATCCCCAGTGGGGCAGTGACGGGCTCAGTGGTGCAGCTGCGCTGTAGGGACCAGCAGAGCATCCCACCTGCTACATACTCATGGTTCAAGGACAGCCAGCCGATCAGCCCACCCCGCCTTGCCAACGCCACATATCTAATCAACTCGCACACAGGAATACTGGTGAGTTGCAGTCTGCATGGGGAGATAGTTTACACTGTCGCCTTGCAGTATCATGTCTTATTGAAACAAGCGAGGAAATTATTCTGTCAAGTTTTGTTGAAAGCGCTTTTTTTTGGTTTGATAGTAGGTAGTATTTCTGAGTGTTGCTCAAGAAAACGTTTGCACTTTTCCCCGTAAATACTTCCCTGCACAAAACTGTACAGCCCTTTAATTTTTAAGTATTGTACATATTTTCTTCTTATTTTTTATAATTATTCATATTGTCAATTTTCTATTTATGCTTCTTGACTTACAGTACTTGTTTTATCTTTATGTTCTACTTAATATTGTTTATTGTTATGCACCGATATACCAATGCAAATTCCTTGTATGTGTGAACCTACCTGCAATAAACCTGATTCGGATTCTGTTCTGCAGGAGTTTAAAGCTGTAGCTAAAGAGGACACTGGCCGCTACAGCTGCCTGGCCTCGAACGGAGTGGGACCACCGAAGATGTGCGAGGGCAAGCACATGACGATAGGTAGGTGTGTGTGTGTGTTTCCACACTTCATCCTGTCTCTTCCCCCACACCTTTCAGCACTGGATAAAATCAGGGATGCAGTGGAGAGGAAAAACCCATGACACTTATTTCACCCTGAAACACCTTTACAAACTAATTTATAATCTGAAGGGCTGCTGCATCCATTTTGGGACAAATTACACAGTCTGAAGTTATGCTGTTTCATTTAGAAAGGTTTTCAGCTTGCTAATAAATTATATAATGTACTCTAGGTTAATGCAAGCAACCATTTTATGCACTTAATAAATTATGGGAAACATTATTGGAGTACAGGAAAAGGCATTAGACGGAGTTGCATTAAAATGTGGCCTTCTTGTTGATGTTTGGAGACTTTATGGTTACCACTGTTAGGAGTTCATATATATTTCCCCTTCTTTTGTGACTTACTGCTTCAATAAAATGAAATTGGAAATGGAGAGTTTTTTTCCCTCCATCTATTTCCTGCTGCATATGGAAAACAGACCATAACTCAGTCTCCATTCCCTCTCGCTTCCAGAGGACGTCAACGTCGCGGCCGTGGTGGCAGCGGTGGTGGTGGTGTGCCTGGTCATCGTGGTCTGTGGATGCGGGGGATTCCACTTACACCGCAACGGTTTCTTCAGCCGTGAGTTTGTCTCTTCACTTCACTTTTTTTTCAGTCTAATAACCTCTTTTGTCTGCTTGCATGAACAGTGCATCAATTAATAGAGATACTGTTTTTATTTGTGACATTCACTCTGTTTTCTCTTCCATGTCCTCCTGACTCATCCATCAGCAGGACACAGAGGAAGGTAAGAGCTCTGTGATTGCATTAACATTGATGTGAACAAACACAGGCTAATACCCTACACACTGAGGATTGAGGGAGTGGATGGGTGAGTGGGTTGTTGTACTTAGACTGCGTGTCTGCGTGCTGAGTCAGGACTGTATAGAGTGACAGCTGTGGCTGTGTGTGTTTTGGAGCCACAGCAGTGCCTGTGTTTTTACTCATCCAGTGATTGGCGCCAACAGACGTAAAAACCATGGGAAAACGTTGTTTTTTTTTTTAACTGATTGCTCCTTCCAGGCAGATGTACATCTGTTGAAATTGTGTCAAAAGTTGCAAGACAGATGATGTAAAAATGCAGACAATTAAAGGAGGAGAAATAATCAGCGCAATATAATTATGGAATAATTACAGGTTGTTAATCAGCAAGGAGGGAAATATTGGCAGTAGAAAGAATTGCAAGCAATTAAACTGATTGGATGGGTAATTTGAAATGGATTATTTAGATATTGAAGATTGAGACGGTGGCATAACAGAGGGCTGTTAGTGCAGTGCATGTACACACAATAACAGCCCTGTCCTGCAAACACACCAGCGTGGGCGTAAGGACGTTTTGATGCTTGACTGGCTGTTAAGGCAGAAACCACAACGACATAAATGCATGTCCCCGTGTGACTGGCCTAACTCACTTGACTTTATGTTATTTGATTACTGGCTTGTTACTGCGCAGGCAGCGTTTGACGGAGAGTCATCGCGGAGCTCTCCTTGAAGCTGATGCGAAAGCTCTTTGTCTAGGTTAAAGTCTGATGCATATCCCACTGAGCTAACTGGAGCTGTCAGTGTCATCTTCCTATTTATAGAACAGGCTTCTTCACAAAGACAATGTGACATGATATCTGATGCACCAATATTAGGCACAAGTTAACAGAGTAGAAGGCTGAATGTTATATCGAGCTAAACACAGACCAGGGTTTTAAATAGTCCTTGCAGTTGGTGGTTGTTGTGATAAAGGAGAATTTGGGCTTTTTGTCACTGAGATTGACACTTCACTTGTGTCCTGGTACTCTTGACGGTTATATTACATACACGTAGCTCCCTTAGCTAGTGTTTCAGACGGATATTTAAAGAAACAATCTTTCAACTACTTATATTTTTCATTTTGTCATTTATTGCATAGGAAAATCTTGTAGTAGGAAATATACTGTAAATGTGCATGTGTTAAATGTCTTGTATGACAGCACATCACTGCCAAAATCCGCAGATGTAGAGGAGCTGCACACGCAATTTATTTGCGAGCGCTTTCACAGCATTTGTGTAGCCTGTGAGGAGGAGAGCATGACTGAGCACACAACTACTATCATTGCTCTCCTGCTTGCGAGTGTTTTTTGTTTTTGGCAGTAAGTGGGCGGACCCAGTCACAGTCCTTGTCTTTTATGATTGCCCATTGTCTTTGTATTGGCTCAAGTAAGTACAAAGAAACACTAACTTTTACTCCTCTCAGTGCTTCCTGAGAAATGGCTGTGGAAACACCTCACATAAGAGCTATTTCACTTTATAACTGAGGGAAACATGCCTGAATTATTAGACACACCCACTGTTAGCTGATTAGTTTCCATCAGTTATAGTGAAATGTAAATGTAGCATAATGAAGCTAGTAAAGTGAAATAGCTCTTATGTGAGGTGTTTCCACAGCCATTTCTCAGGAAGCACTGAGGAGTAAAAGTTAGTGTTTCTTCGTACTTACTGAAGCCAATACAAAGACAACAGCCAATTATATTTAGGGATACAATGGTGACTGGGTCCACCCACTTACTGCCAAAAACAAAAACCACTTGCGAGCATGAGAGCAATGATAGTAGTTGTGTGCTCAGTCACGTGCTGCTTTTAGATTGTGCATGGTTTCCTCCTCGCAGGCTATAATAATGCACGCACGAGCAGAGATACCCTCCCTCCTCTACATCTGAGCGTGCAGATTTTGGCAGTGATGTGCCGTCATAGTCTTGGTCCAGGACTCTCCCACAGCTGTGATACAAACCTGAAAGAGAGGAAGTAGAAAACAGTCACATAGGATTTAGACATTGTAAATTGGGGTGTTGGCTTGCTGCATGCAATTGGCTCACCACTTGACCTGCACACTGCTGCATCATGATTGGTTGCATGTCTCTACAGCATTGCCGCTAATATATGAAATATTAAATCATTCATAAAGGTGTGCTTGAGAATACAGGTTTGTCGCTGTAATCCTAGTTGTGTAAACTTGTACCATCATTTCTGTTTGGACGTTGTATTTCCAGGTTTATTCTTTGAGTCTGAATATTTAGACTTCACAGTTTACAGGCTGAAGTCTAAATATTAGAAATAACAGAAATGATGGTACAAGTTTACACAACTAGGATTACAGCGACAAACCTGTATACACACACCTTTATGAATGATTTAATATTTCATACTAATAACCCCCCACTCCATAAAAGCATGGTGTGCAGTGTGAGTCCGAAATGACCCCCCCCCCTTGTTGATCCTTTTTAAAGTCGACACACTGACCCCTACAGGTCATTTTGGATCTCCCAGTGTCATGGTGCAGCCCACATCAGCAGCCAAACCCTGCACAGAACTGAGGACACGTGAGTGTGTGACCCTTAGGCCAACAGACAGATATGGAAGCAATTAACAGCCATAATAATCTGAATCTTATACCGAAAGGAATACTTTGGCATTTTGATAAATATGCTTGAGTCCCAGTCAGGCAACCAGCGGAGACTCCAAGAAGTCACAACACCCTGCCAAGACCCCCCCCCCCCGTAAAATGTCAATTTCCACTTCTGTTTTTGAATGGATTAAACAAAAGAGAAAGTATTAATTAGTGAGCTTTAGAGGAATTGGTAAGCTGATTTCTTTACTCTTGGACAGAGGCTGTCTCCCCGTTTCCAGTCCTTATGCTAAGCTAAGCTATTCAGGCCTCGATTGCTTGATGTTCACATTTTTTCATTTTGAAATTGAATGTGAGCAAGCAGAGTTTTTGAATTGACTTGAATTTTTAGAATATTGGACAATTGAAATGTTTTAATTTAAAATGGTTTTCAAATTGAAATATTTCAATTTGAAAACAGTCTATCAAGTCAAAGTAGCTCTAAAAATTCAAGTCAAGTCGAACTCTGCTTGCTCACATTCAATTTCAAAATTTGGTAGCTTTGAACATCAAGCTGCCAACAATAAGCAATCGAGGCCTGAATAGCTTAGCATAGCATAAAGACTGGAAACGGGGAGACAGTTAGCCTGCCTCTGTCCAAGAGTAAAAAAATCAGCTTACCAACTCCTCTAAAGCTCACTAATTAACCCATTATATCTTTTGTTTAATCCATTCAAAAACAGAAGTGGAAATTGACGTTTTACAGGGGGTTATGTACCAACCTGTTCCTTGGTCTGGTGCAGTGACTCCTTGGAGTCTCCGCTGGTTGCCTGACAGGACAGTTGGCCAAGAGTATTTATCAAAATGCCAAAGTATTCAGTAGTGGTTACATTTTAGGTTTTCAATTGCCTGTAAAATTCAAATTATTTTGGCCGCTTTTTGCTTTCATAGATAAACCAGAAAAGGACCAGTAACTGTAGATAGAGACTCGTGTACATTCAGTTGCCAGGTACACCTAGCTAAAACCACTGCAGTCTAATACAGCGGTCCTGCAATAAATCTGACTTTCATGAAGGTTATAATGTTCAGTTTTTGTTGAAACTGTTCTGGAGAGGTGTTGATTCATCTGTGTCATTTTGGAGGCTGCAGTTTGTGGTGCTGTTGAACCGTTTTGTATTACACTGACCAGTGTTTCTATTATTTTGTCCACCCCATTTATATCGAGAAAGGTAGACTAAAGAACAGAAACACCTCTCTGTATAATGCAAAGCAGTTCAACAGCACCACAAACTGCAGCCTCCAAAATCAACACCTCGCTAAAACAGTTTCAACAAAAACTGAACATTATAACCTTCATGAAGTCGGACTTATTGCAGGACTGCTGTATTAGACTGCAGTGGTTTTAGCTAGGTGTACCTAATAAACTGGTGGAGTCAGAATTTCCCTTTTACCCGACGGGAGGTTTGCCATGTATGATGTGCATTATTTATGCAGGGCAAGGTATGACTCAGGATCCAGCTGTCTGCCTCGAGTGTCTTGTCTTCTTTGTGACTGTGTCAAACTGTCTGATGTGCTTACCTTGTCTTTGTCTTTCAGGTCCAATGTCAACTACATCCCTCCGCCCCAGGAAGTAAGTGTTTTGTCGTCTTCCTGCCTGCATCTCCCCTCCTTGTTTTTTTTTTTCCTGCGGATAAAGCACAAAAATAAACAAAACAGTGAAAGGAAATGCAAAGTCTCCCTCTCATGTTGTGCTCTGAGCAAAACGCTGACGAGTAATCACACTTACCTAATGAACGTTGCTGTTTTTGATTGAAGCCACAGCACCGAGAGCCATAATTCTGAAATGAGCGCAAGAGAACAATTAACAATTCAGTGCTTCTTTTTCTGTGTCCCTCAGCCCCAGGATTTTAAACACACCCAGTCGTTCATGCTCTGAGAAGCTGGCCTTCCTTTGAGAATACACCGCCCTCGTGATAAGGTGCCAACACTGGATTCCTCTCATTTGTTTTCTCTCTGGACTCTGAATGAGCTCTTGATCTTCCAATACATGCTAATTCTCCTTCCGGATGGGTCACGACGAGCAAATTTGCGAGGCTTCTTCTTACTCTCTTGCTTTGCTGTGTGGGTCGCCTCTGTCATTGACGTTTTCTGCTCTTATGAGATTAAGTACAGTTTCATGGCACTCTGCTCCCCCCTGGTGGTCAGATGCTGAAATTCCAATTGATCTTTTCTGAACGATCCAGGGACTAGTAGAGCTTTCCAGACTTTGTTTCTGCCCTCTGCAGGCCAATCGTTTTAACTACCTTTGTTTTCTTTTACCAAAGACCGACGGTTTAATTTAAGGGATTTATTTGCTCTAAAAGACTGAATCATAACAGGGGAATTCTCCTTAAAGCCATAGTTTAAGTTTTCAATATACTCAAACAGAAATGCAGTTTACCTCAGCATCTGCCAATGTTTTGTCTTCTGTAACACTGGGGCCCCCGGCTTCCCAAGGGCCACAGTGCCACACAAGATCCTCACGATCTTAGTAACAACATGAAACCAGACAAAGCCAGTCCAGGAGAACAGGAAGCCACTCCAGCCAATTATACTGAGACCAACCCCATTCCATCCTAATGTGCCTGCATGGTCTTTTTATATATCTATCTATATACCTTGTGCCTTTTTAATTTGTCTGTCATATTTATCTATGGATCACAGTTTTTTGTAAAGAACTTGCCTTACTTTTTTCGTCTTTATATTTTTGTGCCACTGTTTATCAAAACGGAGCGTCTGTTTCTAGACCGTGTGTGAATGGATTGTTCAGAGTTTTATTTGAATGGTGTATAAGTAATAAAATGTTTTTCTATTCAAAACCGTACTTGCCGTTATTATTGTGATCACAGTTACGGAAAGTAACTAAGTACATTTACTCAAGTATTTCCATTTTCAACTTATAACTTTAGTTACTTTACAGATTAATACAAAATATAATCAATTCTATTATAAGTTAAGACTTTGATGCCCAGGGGGAAATTTACAAGCTACTCTGCAACATTTAAGAAAAGAACACATTAATGCATCAATAATTATAATCCTATCGTATGATAAATATTCTGAAATAGGCCATTCCTGCATAAAGAGTACTTTTAGTATTTTAATGCATGACTTTTATTTTACTTGTAACAGTATTTCTACACTGTGGTAATGCTACTTTTACTAACGTAAACTATCTGAGTAGAAGGCAACACACACACACCACTTATCACCTCTACGTTAAGACATATCAATCATAAAGTGACAGTGTTTAAATACAGCCCATAATTGCACGATAGTCCACAGCTGTGTTGGAGGTGTGCCCATGATTACATACAGCAGCTTATTCATTCAAGCTTCCATCAACTATCAAAACATACAACATCCATAATCCTTTTGATATTAATAAAAAAGGAAAACATTTTTTAAATGTTAGCATAGCCATTGACTTCTTCCACCACTGCAATTACAGGACAAGTATCAAAGTGACATGCGGTTATTATTAAACCTGCGGTGATGATAACATGTCAATGTAATTAAGTGGAGCACTGATTAATCACACTAATGCTGGTTAATCTGCTGTTTTGTGTGTCCTCCTGCATTATCGTTGCCTTACTCCTGAAACTAACTGCATCTTTTTTCATCTGCACATCATCACATACATGCTGAGAGCCTCTCCTGTATTCCCACAGCAAGCAAGACTATACATTAATCTTTCAAGTGCATTTCCTGCTGACAGGCATGTAGCATCAGGTCGACAGGCGGCTTCAGCTTGAGCAAGAGTTCAGTCCCCAAATTACAGTTCAATATTTAAGAGTGAATGCTATAAATAAAATGCTTCAACTTCCTCTGGGCTCCCCACTTGATTTTTTTTTTTAAATTAAATTGTATTTGGATATCTGAAAATTACATTCTTACTCGTTGCAATTCCAAGCCGACATATCAATAATTTAATTTAGACCAATCAGACTTTAATTTCAGTTATCTACAATTCCATTTATGATATCTGTAATGTAAGAACAATTGTAGATATCTCCAATGAACATTGCCACTAGTGAGAATTAAATTGTTTACATTAATTAGAATTGCAACTAGTCAAAATTACATTATGGATATGTCATCTTGGAATTATAACACGTCAAAACTGAATTACATATATCTGTAATTGGCTTTGAATGGAAGTCCATGGTAAAAGTTGACTACTTGTAATTAAGTTACAGATATCTACAATGAACATTTCCACTTGTAAGAAATTAATTGATATCAAGAAGTAACATTTTGACTGGTGAGAAATGGATTATAAATGTCATAGTCACAGTGTGTTTGTGTATTCTGGATGCAGCCTTGCATAGCTGTGTGAGCCAAATCTCATTTTCTGAGCTCCACATTAAAAGCTTGGCTGTACACTTACACTTTCCGACGCTATTTTGGGTTTCAAATATTCATCTTGGAGAGGCTTAAATGCATTTCTGACCTTGTCATAATGCCGCACCTTCAAGACCAATTCAGAGCAAAAGCCAATTTCCATCTAGGTCACCCAACATTTCACATCTATAAATTTCAGATATCTGCATTTAAATTACAGCCAATGCTAATGCAAATTCAGCATCTTATGTTCTCTGAATGCCATTATTCAAGCAAAAATATATTTTTTTATTACTGGACTAAAACACCTTTTATGATCTACAAAAGACATACATATGGGTATTATACAAGAGCTTCAAAACAAGCTCTCTTTCGCCTATATTAACACTTTCAAATCTATGGCATTTTCTATTTTTGGCAGGCACTGTACGGAAAGCCCTTTTAACATTGTTAACAGCAGCAGTAATATCATTTGTAGATAACAATTGCTTTTTGACTGGTTAGAATTCCAAGCCAACACATCCATAATGTCACTTTGACTAGTAGCAATTCTAATTAAAAAGGTATCTACAATTCAATTCTCACTAGTGGAAATGTTCATTGTAGATATGCATCTTACAATTCAATTCTGATTAGTCATAATTAACACGTCGGCTTGGAAATGTAACTAGTAAGAATGTAATTTCAGATATCTGAAATACAATTGTAACTACTGAAAAGAATATTTGTACTAGTAACAATTATATTTGAGATATTCACAGTTCCTTTTAGAACCAGTCAGATCTGAATTTTAGAATTTCCACTCGTCAAAATGTCATTGTAGATATCTTCAGTGACATACGTACAATCGCAGGAGTGCAAAGCCTTGATCAGTCACGACGCACCACACACGTCTAGTCAGAATGCTGAATCGTATCTGAAAATATTTTGACTGATCATAAACAAAAAAATATTTCAGATATTTATATACAATATGTGACATCTACAAGGATGTTGCATGTATTTGGAGATATTTTGTCCAGTTATAATTTCACAACGTGATAACTGATCACTGTACAGTAGAGTCATCGCCATCAGAAGCAGCTTAATGGACGACCAGTGCATCATGGATCAATCCACTATCTTTTTATTGAATACAACATATTGGTGACATGTAGAAGATATACAACAGGGACAGCATTCACTTGGCTCCTTCGTCAAGCTTGGGCTCTGGAAGAAAAGAACAAATAAATCGAGAACCATTAGTGACTGTTGTTGATGAGTGCGATTCCCTGAAATGAGACATACTGCAGCTGTACTGTACAACACGTTATCTATCAAAATCTAAACAAAAGACTACAGCAATATATAGCAACTAGCTAGTTGTAGCTTCATCAAAAATGCCAAAAAATGAAGCTTAGAACTAAAAGCTCCGTGAACCAAATTCAAGCAGAATGAGAAAATCATCTTGCTTTGATAAGTGTAGCTATATATAGACACAGACAAAGCCCCAAATCACAGTACATCTCTCCAGTGGCAAAAGAATAAATATGTATGAGGGGCAACTGCTAAACTGTGTGAAAGCAAAGAAAAACCATCAGCTGCCATTATAAGCACATTTAATTATCATTCCAACACTGTGGCTGATCAAAGTTAATGCATTTTCTTTGACATTTAACATCCACTATGCTTTAGGCATTTGAATCTATCAGCTTAGACTAAAACAATTAAGAAATACACTGTCTGGGTCACCTTGTCCTATAAAAGCTCCTCTGTACATCAGTGAGCCAAGGTCAATGTTAAAACCTTGGCTCATTAGATAGAAATGGCATTATTGACAATGTGTAATATTTAACTCTAAAGTATAAATTAAATAATTCCTTTACTTATTTGTTGTTTTTCTAAGCAGTGATAAAAATAAAAGGAAAACTAAACCCTGTCTAAATGAAGTCTGATTTATTCCACCACTTAAAACAACACACTTATCTGACTTTTTAATTGATGCTACTAAGAAACAATTAGGGCAGGAGACAGACAACACTCACAGCACACACAATGTAAACCAACAAAAGGCCAAACTAACCTGTGAATTTGTAATCGGGGAACTTGGTGAGGTCTCCTCCTCCATATAGCCTCTGTAGTTTGGTTATCTCATCAGACAGGTTCTTCTGGTAAGCAGGTCCTGCTTCCACAATGCCACCTGAAGCCCTGGGAGAGCCAAGGCATCAAATAATATTCAAGAGATGACCGTGACGGCGATGAGTGGAGGAGATGCCATTTAAATACAACGTAAACAGCAAGGACGGAAATTAAATAGCATGCCAAGGAAGCCAAAAAGTAGCTTTTACCATTTCTCTGGGGCATTTAAAGTTAATATTTAGGGACTGAACTCTTGAGCTGGAAGCCAGCCATCTGCACTCTGATCTAAAATCTAAACATTAAGCCTGGACAAAGTAGTGACATTTCATGTGGGTATATGACAGGAGTTGTGTTTTATCAACTGACTTGCTCTTGGTCTTGTAGTCGCGGATCTTGTCCAGGAACAGTTTCTGGATGGGGTCGAGCTCCTTGGCCCGGTTGAAGAGGACAGCAGATATGCCGATGTTCCTGCGCAGGGTCAGGCTCACAGCGGAGCGCAGCACGGAGGACAGCTGGAATAACCGGTGCAGTGCCATCTGAAGGGGCAAAAAAGCCTCGGGTTATTTTGTTATCAGGACAATAGGCTGTGATTCTGTGTCTGTATCATATTAGCAGGAAATGCGTAGCCTGTAATTACATTAGAAGGAAATATCTGCTAATCTAAAACTAGATGGGAATTGGAAACTACATCCTGTATTAAACATTGTATGCGTTATCATTTTAACACACTGAACCTTGAAGGACTCCGTCACCTACTAAACTTACACCATGTGTATGGACGTGCTGCTGGTTAGCTGGGGCAAAGTGACATTAGCGCTAGCTAGATTTGAAGTTAGCATAAATTAGCGGCCGTCACCTGCAGCGGATTCTTCGCTAATTAGCTATATACTAAACAGGTGCGACAATACAAGCGACTTCGGAAAAGCTAACTTAATTGTCGACTAACAATAGTAGTGTCACAACAACAACGTTATACAATGTCGGTTTCATCCCAACTTACTGCTAGCTAGACAAATGTTTGCTTCATTCAGCTAACATAACAACTGCTAATGGTAATATGCTAAGTTAGCTTAGCTGACGCGACACAGCCTTCTAACATTGTCGTCTGTTGTGCTACATTAAGTCATGCTAACGTTACACTCACCAAAGAAACGAACATGCGTTTATCAGTATGTACAGCAATGCAGATAGGCTAAAGTTAACTGTTTGAAAGCATCTCTTTTAAAACTCCGTACTCACCTTGGATTTGACACTTAAAGCTGGAGATCCAAATGTGGAGGACCGCGGTGGATTGTGGGAGTGTGTGGTGAAAAGGAGGCGTTCGCGAACGTCAAAATGGTGCCTCGTTTTGCGCAGCGCTGCGCATATTTAGGTTGACCCAATGGGTTGACCTCACATGACATGAAATTATCCCGAACCGACCAAACATATGCGAATAAATGTCTTTGAACTGAAAAAATAAGCTTTTTTGTCATTATGTGGTTGTTAGCCAGAACAACAGAAGGTCATAGTACACTATAGTATAGGTATTTTATTTTATTTTTGACTTTTAACTACACTATATTTATAGTTTTCCCAGACATGTTACTTTTCTTGTATGTAATTTCACTTAAATTTAGTTTAGGATTTGCACTATCATGGTCCCTATTAATGTTAAAGTAGCTTTACAAAATGTAGCTAATAATTCTCACTGGTATACATATTTGTCATTTCCTACACCATTATTAATTTGACTTTGGTAGTTATCATGCAGAATGTGGATGTACTTAAAACATTGGTATGGTTTCAGTTTAATGCAAAATAATTCAATCTTGTAATTCAAGATGACCTGGGTTCATCTGTGTCAGGAAGCCCTCTGATGTGTCCTTGAACAACACATTGAATCCCTGTCAGCTCCAGTCTGCTGTTTTGAGACTGACCTCTGACCTCCTTACACAAAGGGAAGAAAAAGAAAATGCCCCTATCAGTTTTCACATCATTATTACCTGTCTGATATTTAAGACCGTTCATAGACACTAATTATTAGAATAAAACAGATGCATGAAGAAACCAGGTGTGCATTAAACATCATAAAAAAACACAGACACAACATCTGTATGTACATTCAAAACTTTATTATGGAATACAGTGTAGAAAGCGTTTTCCCAGTCAATGCAAATGGCCTGCACAATATTACACAGTGGAAAACAAAACCAATATATAATCCACAGAAAAGATAGAAAGAAAATCCTGCTTCCTCTTCTACTCTACTGCCCTCTGTTGGGCTTCTAATGAGCACCCTCTGAAAACCAAGGACCCACCCCACTGCAGCCTCCATATGTACATTTCATTCACCAGTTCCTCACAGATCTTACTCGCCACTAGCTTTAATAACAGAGTGAGAGGCCACACTGCTTTTCTTTCGAGGTATTGTTGAGATGGTGACAAACCTTTAACATGAGCTGACTGTATGAAGATGAACTGGGGATTCTTGCCTACGTTGCTGTTAGCTTGAATTTCCTTCGGACTAATGTTTGATCCCTGCTTTCACATCCCCGCCCCCCAAACTCGCTCTCAGCTCTCTCGATGGTGAACGCCTATCATCTATATACAGACTACAGTGCTCTGCCTCTGAGGAGTCAAGTGTGCGTTGATGGCGAGGTGATGAGAGGTGAGCGGCATGCCTGAAGGGAGAGGAGGGAGGGGAAGGGAGGTGCTGGGGGGGGGGGGGAGTGAAAATCCATTATATATACAGACTGCCTGCCTGGCTGGCTATCCATCCGGAACTGCAAGTCATTTCCTCTCTACCTCGCCCTCCTTCCTCCTCCTCCTGCTCTCAGCACTCCACCTGTTCTATCAGCAGACACAAAATGATTACAAAACCAAGTAAGAGACAGCGTCGGCTTACAACTGGACGAAACACCAGACTGAAAATGACAAAACACATACACGCAGAGGTAATCCCAACCCATTCCCCATGCCAGATTCCTCCTATTTTTCCGTTCCCCTTCCCGCTCCCTGTAACCTTCACACCCACAACATGCCCTTTTCAAAAAACACAGTCACATGAATTGAACAAAAAATAAGCAAAAATTAAAGGGTGATTTCTGAGAGCCCCTACGCATAAGGATTTTTAACACAATGTTTCAGTGAATGAGAATATACAAACAGAGATGAGATGAAGCCAGCCCCCCTCCTGTAGCTTCAGGAACGTAGCATGGTTTACAAAAAAAAAAAAAAAAAAGAACAAAGAAATGAGAAACACACTTAAATTCCAAAATCACAGATCTCTTTTAAATGTGTATTGTACATGATATCAAAGCAGACCCCGTTCATCTAGATTTATATATATTTTTCATCATTGTTTGAAGTCACGTGATCACGAGAAGATACTAAATGTACAATCTTGCTAGAATGACGATCTATACGTGAGAAAGGATCTCAAGAGAGAGCAGCGTTAAGACCTTTTTTTTTTTCCCAAATCCTGTTGTCATTGTTGTCATGCACTACATAGGAACAGCTAAGACTTCAGCATTACTTCAGTGACATTACACGCAATTTAAAAAAAGGACTTTACATCGGTTGACTTTTTTTTTCTCCGTTTTCATTCTTTTTTGAAAAACAAAACTGGAAAACAAAAGAGAAAAACTAAAATAAAAACAGCTCATTCAGAATACATAATTACTACCGTCGTCATCAACATATTCATTATCATCAGCATCTCTAAATATCCTTAAGAGCCTTGTGTGACTTAGCACAGCCCAGCTGTCGTAAGAATGCGCAAAGAAAAGAGGATGGAGGGAGGGATGGAGGAGGAGGAGGAGGAGGAGGGGAGAGGAGGCTCACTTATACTCCAGTGTAGACTGTAGAGTGAGTGCAGTAGTGGTGCAGTTGGTGGGGAAAAACTGGGCTTCATTTATTAAAATCATGGAGCTTGATTTAAGCCTATATTTCATTATATAATCATTACAAAGAATACGATAGAAACAAATTAATATGTCCACATGTTGAGTGATGATTTGAAATGATTTGGATGATTCTGTATGCAACTGATTTTTGTAAATGAGGCCCAGGTCAGAGTGCGCCTAAAATCCTACTGATCAGTGGTCAGAATTTGCCTACACACACACCATCCTAAGCCAAAATACTCCAACTATACACTGGCCCTGAATCAGTGTGGAGAGAACGCGCTTCTTTCCCCAAAGAGTGGGTTTGTTTCGATGCACTGGGCGGGGCCTTTTTCCATACATCAGCAGGCCCGGACGGAGCAACCTATAAAAACGCTTGTCTTTGATTACAAGGCGTCTTGCTCCGATAAAGTGAACAAACTTGGTGCAAACTGGCTTGGCCGCAGCGTCCGCCCAGGCAAAAATGAAAGAAAACCCTAGCTACAGTCGCTCCGTATGCTCGTAACTGACTATTTCAGTCACGCAATCATGTAAGCTGCGCTTCCTTTAGGAGACGTGGGACTAGTCGGGGGGAGACGGAGGGGAGGAGAGGGAGGGTGAGGGGAGGTGCTTGATGTGTGGGATGAGATGTGTGTGTTTGTGTTAATGTGTGTGTGTGTGTGTGTGTGTGTGTGTGTGTGTGTGTGTGTGTGTGTGTGTGTGTGTGTGTGTACACATGTGACGTTCTCTTCAGTTCTGCATCTGCTCAAAGAACTTGTAGGTTGGGTTCTCATAACCGTTCTGCTGCATCTTAGACAGGTGGCGCTCCTCAGGGGTGACAGCAGCGTCCACCTGGAGGGGAGCCAGAGAGAGTGGGGGAGGTTACACACACACACACACACAGACACACACTAATATGGTGTGTACAAATGTAAAGACATCTACATTTTAAGACCTCTTTAATGCTTCCTGATTTTTATGAGAGTAAATGACAAAAATAAAGAAACAAGGCTGCCACAACTACCGTATTTTTTTAATTAAACGGCTAATGAAAGTTCTGAAATGATAAATGAGGATAATAGAAAAAGGAAAGCAGGAAATTAATTGGTAATGGGCATTAATCCAATTACATCTAGTGAGCAGATATATATATCTATATATCTATCTATCTATCTATATATATATATATATATACACACATAGAAAGAAAGAAGAGCATATATATATATATATATATATATATATATATATATATATATATCTATATCTCTATATCTATATCTATATCTATATCTCTATATCTCTATATCTATATCTATATCTATATATCTATATCTATATCTATCTATATCTATATCTATATCTATATATCTATATCTATATCTATCTATATCTATATCTATATATATCTTTTGTTTTTTTTGTTTTTTTGGCAGAGCGTGCAGTACCAATAAGGTGTTTTCAGACTTTAACAACAGATACATGATACATACATCTAGACATACACAAATGCAAGTGTTATTCTGAAAAACAGCTTGCATTCACCCGTGCATGTGCACAGCATCACCCCCGCACACCAGACTGACTGCTGTACAGAGCAGCTTGTACACAGCGCACACACACACACACAAACAAACACACACACAGGTCAGCTGTTTCTCACCTCGATGACACCGTGGTGGATGGAGGTGTACTGCTTCTTCCTCAGCATCACCAAGGTGATGACGATCACGGTTGCTATGACGACGCCTCCAACCATCAGGCCGATGATGGCGCCCTTGTTGGAGCCCACATCCTCTGCGAAGAAGACCTGTGGGAGTTGAAGGACGGACAGTGGTCAACAACCAATCACAACCAGCGTGATGATTTTAATATAGTGTAGAAATGCTGTCTTTTTCGCTAAGTACACCTTTTCTACACCGTTAGCTTCTTTTTTCCCCCACTGTGTACCATGGAAATGATGTGTTAGCAGTGTCACAAGCACACAGTGAGTAATGAGTGTAGTTTTAGTTCTCAGCACAGCAGGACTGAGTGCTAACTGCGCTTAGAAATGGTTTGAATGTCACTTCTCCCAGGGATCCAATCCAATACTACTTTTATTCTGGTGTGCTGGAATATCACTTAAGGGAGGAGAACACACACTCATTTACTTCTGTTTCTTTCCAGTTTTCTTTTACCCAAATCGTTTTGCAGTGCACGCTGTGTGTAATTACATTTCCTAACATGTACCTGTTTTTGTCATTTCTAAAATAGTATCATTACAGAGTCAAATTTAGCTTGAAAATAACCGCTATGCTGCTGGGGAACAAAGACGCAACACATGAGAACCCATGGACATTACAATGACAGAGAGAGAATTCCCTGGTGCAGGTTTTAATTTTTTCTCCCTGTGGCTGTCAGGTGATTTACAGAAAGCAAAGCACAACATAAAGCAACACTGACGAGGTATGACCTAGCTCCATCACAACACAATGCTAAGAACACATGGTTACATTTTTTTTTCACAAAACCAAATGAAGGCTTCAGCTTGGAACTCATTTTTCATGCAGAACAAAAATAAACAGAAGTAAATGGCGTTTTCTGAAGGGAGGAAAACAACGCCCGATATCTCTACCTACGCTGACACCAGCAGGGATAAAGGGACAGAAACCTAGTCATCCGGCACAAACTTCAAAACGCCACTAAAATGCAGATAAGCTAACAGAAATACATCTTGACATCTCAGCACTGCTTGCGTCAATGAGGCAGTGAGTGGAGACTTCATTTCAGGCTGGTGAGCCTCCTCCAGAATAACCCTGCAGAACGCTGATTGGGGTTACGGTGAATATCAAATTAAGGAGTTGAGTTAAGGAGGCAGCCCGACACACTGGCTGCTCATTGTGAATCCAAGAAATGTGATATGTAATAAAATGAAGGGATTAAGAGATTAAAGCCTTTAGGTGAGAGGAATAAGGTACGCGGATTTGGATTTGACTGAGGATGGATTGAGGTTTTTGTGCTGGTATTACAATATTGGATGAGATTATGAATGAATGCAGAACTGGGTTAGAGCCTTATAATGTTTAATACAATAACCTGTGGCTGACCAGGAAAATACTTACAGCACAGAACTCAACTCTGATCAGAGGACAGTGGATTTTAGAGAAGAGCAGAAAAGCGTGACGCACGCATTATCACGGCCGTCTCCATGGACACCTGTCTCCATGGTGACAACCTTGGGAGTTTACCACGGGGACAGAGTGGAGACATGGACCTGACTGTGTGTGTGTGTGTGTGTGTACTTGTGGAGAAGATAGGGTAGAGTGCAAGCTTGCATGTGTCAATAAATGCATCTGTGTGTGTGTGTGTGTGTGTGTGTGTGTGTGTGTGTGTGTGTGTGTGTGTGTGTGTGTGTGTGTGTGTGTGTGTGTGCATGTGTGTGTGTGTGTGTGTGTCTCTTTCTCTATGTTTATTAAGTAGGCTGCATTTTTAATGAATCAGTGAATTTCAAATGAGTCTGCATATCTGTGCTGTTCGTGTCAGAGTGAGCTGCTGTCTGTGTTTGTTTACCAGTTTCTGGTGGTGAACTTCATATGCAGTGCTCTGTCTGTCCTCTGTCTCCATCCGCAGCTGAGGAATAGCTTCCATCTTCATTCCAGTCACTGGCGAGGGAAGCAGAAGAACTATCTATTATGGATGGTGACACTCAGCCACTTTCTCACACACACACACACACACACACACACTTGCAGAGATCAAACTCACTCGCTCAAGCAGGACGGACAGCAGAGTGTTGGGATATAACATCAGTATGAAATGCATATAGCACATACATAGTGCTGCATATACAGTACAGTACACAGAGACACTGCTGCTGCATCACAAATCTCCTAACAACCACAGCTGGAGCCTTAATGGAGGTCAAGTGGAGTTGGCTTTGTGCAAATAACGGCGAAGAGAAGGAGAGGTAGCGGAAAAATGCTGCCCTGACTTTACTTCAAAACAATCTGGTGATGTATTTTATCAGGAGACCTTATTTTATCTCAACAAATATTCTTCTTTTAAGCTACTTTAACAAAGCAATCATTGTTAAAGTTAACATGCAACTTTAGCCATGATCCGTAGTAGTTTACAACAGATACCATTATTAAGAGCAGCTTTTGGGCTGTGAGGTTGTGCTGGTGATTGTTAATGAATGCTAATAAGTCACTAATAAAAGGGAAATAAACCCTCAATCCTGCAGTTACACACTTTTGCCAACCTGGTATACTGGGTGTGTGGCAGTCAGCAGCATAATATCTGCATATCTGCATCTACTTCAAATCACAATTTCGCTTTTTTGAACAATAGCACCAACCTGGCCGTGTGGGAATGCCTCTGTCAAGATTGGGACGAGAGTCCACTGGCTCAACTATAGAGAGAGGATGCAATTTCATTTTCATATCATTTCGTAGCACAAAAAACTTATTATAGCATTTATGAGTGTCATTTCTATCAACTTTGAAGCAACCAGATGTAGTAGTAGGAAGTACCCTGGTTCTCAGTGTTGGGCTGGTTGAAGCTCTCAGGGTGGATGAAGCCGACGCCCCCCAGGCCCAGCGTGTCCTCCTGGGGCAACAGGTCGGTCTGGCCGTCTCCCAGCTCCTGGTCGGGCATCAGGGCGTCGTTGCCGTAGCTCATCCTCACGTCTGTCTGCAGGTTGGCCAGCTGCTGGGCCATCTCCGCCTGCTCCCTCTGCAGAAGCTCTGGATGGACACGACGAGGAGGCAGGAAGGAAGGAGAGAGGTCAGAGGAGAGGAGAGGAGAGGAGAGGAAGGGAGGACAGAGGAGAAACGGAAGTGAAAAGAGGAAAGGAACTATTAACAAAGTTACTTTCAACATAAAATGCTCTCTATGATAAAAATATTGCTGATGATAAAAGAAAGAATAATTTCTTTGGTAATTATAATTAAAAAACAGGACAATTGAATCTTTAAAGTTGCAGATGTGTTTATATTTCTGCTTAAATTAAATATTATATCCCACACTAATGTTTTTCTATCAGAAGGGACAGCCTCCAAGAAAGGTTGTGTAGCTCAGATTTTTAATAGACCTGGTGCCTAGCAATGACTGAACGGTGCTTCTTCTTCTGTGTATGTTTGTTCCTGCGTGTGTTTTTTTTTGCCGGGAAGCACAGACTGTGACAGTCTCCGAGACAGAGACACAGATGGCTGCGTGACGCATGCAACTCCAATAAACCCAAAAAACCACAGAAACCTAGCAAATGCAGGGGAGGGAGGGGAAAGGGATTTATCTTCCCGGCAAACAGTTTCATTTGACTCTGAACAGAAGAATTAGGCCAAATGGCTCCAACGCCCTTATCAACAACAATGGGGGGCTGGAATTTAGAGCATTCAATCTCTCTGTTACATGAAGCACAATGAGGACAGTGTGTCTTCCCTCATATCTCTTTCATGCCAGGGTCAGCATGGAAGAGATCTAAAACTCATATTTACAAGATGTGGTTCACGTCATTCTGAAAGATGTTTTATTTTCTTGTCTCTCAGCTAAAAACTCCTTTCTTTCTCAGTTGCACTACTATTACCTTATGGTTGCCTGGATACTGTAATGGCTTTGATTTTTTACTACAAATTGCATTCTATTTTTGCGCTCATTTTCAGTCACCAATACTACAAGATAAATTTAATGTTGCAGGGTAAACATTTGTGTCTTGGGGTAAAAAATGACAAACCCACCAACTTGGTCCTGGATGTCATCGGCCACACCGGGCACCTTGTAGAGAAGTCCCAGAGACTGGTTCATACGCTCCTCAATGACACGCAGGTGGGTCAGTACCTTTTACACACAAATACATATAAAACTGCATCAGCTGCTTTATTTAGTAAAGTGGCGATACAACTTCATTTACAAGTAAAATTATTTCTGGAAGCTGGATGGTGCTCTTCCTGAGAAGCGGGCTGCTACCTGAGGTCTGATCTGCGCAGCCTTCTTGGGATCCACCATGCGGACGTGTTCGAAGTGTTTGAGGGTGTGCTGCCTGTCCTTCTGCTCGGCACGCACGTACTTCTTCAACAGGTTGAAGACATGGCGAGGCTACAAAAGACGGACAAAGAGAACAAGACAGATGGTTAAGAGCACAGGAAGGGCAGGTTGATATATTCATACACAGTTTGGATCAGAAAACAAACCTCTGCACTTCCTAAAATCCTAAAATCAATTTTCTTCTGCATATCAGAAGATGAGGTTTATGTATTATATTTGCCAAACCTCACACATTAATCAAATGCTTCAGAACGATGGTGCATAAATTATTTCAACTTTTAGGGAGTTGAGGAAAATAATGATTTTCTAGATTGCAATCCAGTACATTTATCTGATTTTACACAGCATATACTGTATAAAAGGGCTCCATTTGTTTTGTGTATTGAACACATGACATGACAGAACATAGAAGCAAAGGACTAACAAAACAGAACACAAACAGGAGTTATTTATGTTTGGCAGCAGGTCAGATTAAGGGGCTCGTGAAAATATCTCACTTCAAATAAAAACAGAACATCCAAGAATGTTAAAAGCAACAACAAGAAGGTGAGAAATGGCAGTAAGCTCTTCAAAAAAAAAACAATTTTAAAGGTACTATACATCCCAGGGGAAGTGACTTGTGATCATTAAACACTGTCAATCATCTGCATCAGTTACAGGAAAGGAGATCGCTGCAGAACTGTGTAAGTAGCATACCCTGGGTGGGTCCTGCTGCAGTGCGGTCAGGTAGCTCTCCAGAGCCAGGCGGCGGCGGTCGTTGAGCAGAGCCTCCACCCGGGCCATGTGGGTCTCCACCAGCTGCTGACGCTCGCTGGCCGCCTCCTGCTCCAGCGCCTCCACCTTCTCCTGGAAACGCTGCATGCACAGATTGCAACATGTCAGTCAATGAACAGACACCCCAAAAACGCTGGGTGGTTCTGCACATGCCCAGTGTGTGCATGTTTTACCTGGATGAGAGCCTTCTTGTCAGCACGTGGAAGATTCTTAGCTTCCCTCTCAGCCTCCTCCCACTCTCTCATCACCTGAGTGCAAGAAGAAGAAGGGAAAACATTAATTATACTCGTCAATCTACTTTATCTTTCGACGTGTTGTATCACAGGTTAATTTTACACTTGAGTGAAACGTCTCATTGCTCTTCGTGGCATGTATCTGATCTTTTCACAACTGTGAATGGAAGAAAGTTTTACAAGGCTGTAAAAAGATTACATCTGGGCTGCAGAGGGTAAATATCAGATCCTTCCGGTGTGTGTTAATACTGTAATCCATTCAGACTGAGAATACTGATGTGAGGAAGTCTTTTGCATTCTAAATCACAGGGGGGTTTTATATGCCAGGTCAAGTCCAAAATCAACAGTTTCTGTTCCCTTTTTGGTCAGTTACATTTTCTTCAGAAAGATGATGTACATTCTACCTCAGTTTCATCCTCTCTGACTCACTTGGGTGCGTTCTTTAATTCAACCCAGGCCTTTACCAAAGACATGACCTAACAGTATCTGTAAGGGTGAAGTCAACTGTGTGAAATCAGACGACGCTGCGCCTGCAGCTAGGCTGTTAGTGTTCTTGTCTGGAGCTTTGAAAACGGAGACATTGCTGTGGACCACCTGGCTCTCTTCCGGAAAGCGGGCCGGTTGATTAAAAAATACAATTAAAGTTGAATTGGCTCGGTCGGCTCACCCGGGAGGGATTAACAAACGCACCTATTCGTTTTACTTGACACACATTTTCTCCTTCCACTTTCTATTCATAGAAATATCTTGTGTCCTCTCCCTGCTGAAAAGAAAATCCCCCTCTCTCTCTCTCTCTCTCTCTCCCTGCTTAGCTACCATGACTCATTCGCATGTATGCAGTGACGGCCGATCAGCTTGCAGTCTACTGAATTAAAAAAAAACAGTAGAGACAGAAAATCCTCCTTCCTCATTTTTCCCTCCTTCCCCTCCATCAGTACCTGGGACATCCTCTCGCGGTGCTTGGCCTCCAGGCTCTCTTTGGCTTTCTGGAAGTGGGCGTGTTCGTTTTCGTCAGCGGGCGTCTCCAGGTAGTGGTCCACGGCGTCGGGGGAGCTGGGTGTGGCTGTGGGTACTGGAAGTAGAGGGGAGAAAAAGAGGAGGCAGGGAGGTGAAAAGACTTTCAGCGAAGCGTCTTTTTAATGTACACTTTTTATTTGGCTCTGGGACTGGCTGTGTTGCCTCAGCACACACAAACACAAAACACAGAGCCCGAAATGGGTTAATAGGTTTAGTGTGAGATTAGGAGAGAAAGAAAACAAGATAGTAGCTGTAGCTGGAAGCCAGCGCCCTCCAAAAGCAAACAAGTGAATGCCTCAGATGACCCGTAGTCCTTTGTAAAAGAGACAAAACCCCTCTCTCACTTATATAACTTCATTCAGAGCTTGATACAAGTCTCATGCCAAAACACTGACGCTGGAATTTATCCTGTGGGCTCAAAAGCACATACTGAACTGTGGTTGACTCACCAGCAAGAAATATAAATGGACCACTTAATGCGTGAAACCTAGATTTAATCAGTGGAAAGTTGGTTATCTTTCACAAGTGTGTTATCAAAAGTGGTTGGTGGTGCGTGTGTGAATCTGTGCGCGAGTGTGTGTTGCACGCGTGAAGGTCATGCATCATGTGAAATTGGTTATGTCTGACTGCACAAGACACAAAAACAGCGGAGATGTTATTTGCCTTGACCTAAGCCGAGTGTTTTGTCAGTTTCTGTTCCTCAAACCATCTGAAGGATCAGTTCACCCAAATCACAAAAAAAGCATTTTTCTCACTTACCTCTTGTGGTGTCATGCAGATAGTTTTGGTTTTATTTACCCAGGTTTAAATCTCTGAGATTTCTGCCTCCAAACCAACACAACAGAGCTGAATTTAGTTTGTGGTGCTCACAGTATTGAAAAATTACACAAATTCAACATTCTATTTTCAGAATTAGTTCAATTCAATTTAATATCACTTGTGTCCTTGTTACTCTGGATAATCCACAAAACACACTGTCAATGGTTTTGTGGTTGACTATTTCTTTGGTGGAAAGTAGTTCCAATGAAATCAGGTCTGTAGATTACCCAGAGTAACAGGGACATTTCTTGAGGAAAGACAAAACTAGGCAAATAAAACTGCATGGTTAGATAGCACAAGAGTTAAGTGAGAATGTTATATATTTTTGGGTGAACTTTTAACTACTGTACACTGTACTTCAAGTGTTAATCCACTAATTCCATTTTTTATAACATTCACTGCTGTTTCTAGATATTTCATTTTTCAATAATCAAGAATTTCTGTTTCCTTAGGAATTCCCTCTTTGCTACCTAGTGCACTGCATTACCTTTGCACCATTTATTTGCCTCAAAGTGCAGGCAGAAATTCCCATAATGGAACAAAGAAATTTTGTAACCATAGCAAGTACACTACTTCTTGCTAAAAATCCCACAATCCAACACTTTGCTTTCGATAGATGTGTAAATTACAGTTATGAGACTCTACACCTGTCAGTTATGGTGCAAAGTGACGGTAGTTCACAATCATAATTATTCTAAACATCAATTTACTTCTCATTACAGATTAAAGTATTGAGTGTTGTGTCTGTGCAGGGAACAGTGAAAGACTGAACAAGGGAACGATGTCGAGCACAGCCTGGGCTTTTGTAGGCAAACCGCTCTTGTTGCCGGCCAAAATATGAAGTGTATCACTTCCTAAGTGCTGCAGAACTTTCCCAAGTAAAACCCCTAATACTGAAAGCTTTCATTAACTGGACAAACAGTGAATCCATATTTTCTTGGACCAAACTCTCATAGAGAACAAAGACAGAAAAGTGACATTTGCTGTATGGAAATTACTTGGGTTATTACTGTAATTATCATGTGCTTTATATTTGTAAAACACCTGCCACTTAAAAAATACCAGTTGAACTGAGACCGCGTATCAATTGACCCCACAAGCCAATACAGTGTGTACGTGTGTGTGTGTGTGTGGGGGGGGAGAAGTGCAGCACTTTCTCACCCCACTCTGCTCAGCAGAGCAGAAATCCCGTATCAAAACACACATGCACATACACTATCACCCCTAAACACACACACACACACACACACAGTGGATAAAATTAGATCAATATATAGGGAGATGGAGATACTATGACTCCATTTTGCTGCGGGGCAGATCATGCACTTCGTGACTGAGACGCACGTAAACACACACACGCACATATCGAGCAAGGTCACTGAACCTTACACAACACTGAAATCAGCATCTGAGCCAAATGCTTAAACCGCCTTCCGCTCCCCATCTATAAAACACACACACACACACACACACACACACACACACACACACACACACACACACACACACACAGTCTCACTGAAAGACTGAAAAAAATAGGTTGGCATTCCAGTACCGAGTTACAATTTGAAATCCAATCAGTTCACTTTGTGACTGAACGATCACATCTAGCACAACAGGAAGATGCAAAAAAATACTCTCTCTTTTAAAGTCAAAATTCTAATGGACAAACATATTAACAAGGTGTGAAAATCATCGAGCAATCATCCTCTTTTTCGGTGTTGCCACTGATAATCAATCATCACAATGTGATGTAGAAGGCAGGTGTGCTCTGAGAGTGTGTAATGATGTATTGATGAGTTTTTCCTTACCGCTACCTTGGAAATGTTTCACATTTTCAAAATTGCCGCAGGGTAATTTGACATCAGATTTAAGCAAATGTAATGAATTAACCAGGACTTATTTCCTCAGCGACAAGGATGGAATAATGTAAGCAAGCCTGCAACACGTCAGGGATAATGTGCAGCGAGGTGAGGATTATTGCTGAATAATTTCTGCCTGGATGATTTTAAAGCTCATATTCATGTTAAAGTAATATATAAGACGATGCCCATAAAACGACTGTAATCATAGAAATTACAGTACTTATCATGCATGCTCTATAGGTCAAAAACACTGTAACCATGGCAATGCAAAGATGACATTCAGCCTCTAAAGCAAATTGTCCATGAAAATGAATCCCCTGTATCTAACCGTTGTTATCAGAGCATATAGTTTTTGGCACCATGTTTCACTACCTAATTTAAACAGAAATCAATAAATACAACTTTAATCTGGTAGTCTCTGCACTGAGGATTCAGAAAAGCCATGTAGTAATACAGGATTTCTTTTTTACAACTGTTAAAACACCTCTCCAGCTCTTCAAAACAAAACTAGGTCCAGTGTGGCTCAAAGTAAAACGTATTGTAAAATGTAAATGCTTCACAAAACACCTTATCTTGTCCCCATCTTACACCTACAAACTGTCGTGAGTGTGAAAGTAAAGGGAGCAATGAGCGCACAGATGATCAGGTTGGTAGCTTCAAGACTCCAGAGGGGATTAAGGGAAAGGTAAAGTCTGTTTTTAGTGCAAACACATTTATTTGTCTGACGGGCGCACACAGAGACGGTGAGGAAAAAAGTAAAGGTTAGCCAGGAATAGAGCTGACAGGTAGGGAACGTCTGGAAGAGAAGCACACCAAGTGAGAAACCTTTAAGCAGCTGTTAATATCTGGCAGCTAGTGGACAGCTTGGATAGACAGCAGGTAAAAGTGAGGGTTAGAGACAAACCGGAGATGAAAACAACTGGCATTCGGACCAGTGAGCTGCAGGTTGAGGTTAGCAGCTTCCGGCAGGACTTACTGACGCTGCTGCAGACAGACAGGCAGTACTCCTCTGACTCAAAGTTATTCCTGTTGCCTCCGCAGCCGCCGTAGATAAACTGAGCACAGCGGCCCTCCTGTTGGTCAAAATACCAGCGGGGCAGCATGGCCCGGCATGGACCAGTCTCTGCATTGGCCCAGCACACATCTTGGAGGACACACACACACACACACACTTGTCATCATTCACAAAGTCTCTTTAGCTCACCCTACACCATCTTTTTGCTGAGTTCTTTGAAAAGATCTCAAGTGTGTTCACCTATAAAATATGCCATTTAAATTCAAGGACATTTTATAAAAATAAAATACATGATGTTACATAACAGGGCATGTGAAGAAAGACAGGTTTTAGCGTTATTAATGCTACTTGGAATTCAATTTAAGACCAATTTAACACTAAAATGAAGAAACAAAGCTGGAACAACCAATTCTGATTCTAATGGAACGTGGCTAATGAAAGCTCTGAAATGATAAATGAGCACAATAAGAAAAATGACAGCAGGAAATTAATTGGTGAGGAACATGAAGTTCAATTGTGTTTAGCAAAGCATAAAAAATGGAGAGAAAAACACGTTTTGTATGTTGTACTACTAAACTTGTTCCACATTAATCTAGATGAGAAGAAACCTGTCATCTGATTACTGTCTTCAAGATGTTACCATTTCCTTAAAAGCCTTAGATTTTGAAAATTTCCGAGGCTTTTCAAGGACCTCCAGATACCCTGATGATGAAAAACATATGAAGGACAAGACTATATATACATAACGCGTCAGAAATGTTCCTCACCCCTGACAACCTCTTCCACAGACTCGGTGGTGGTGGTGGTGGTGGTGGTCGTCATGGCAACATTGGTGGTGGGCTCGTCAGCGTCGTCATCGAGCGTATCGACGATGTCGTCATCTCCCTCCTCCTCCTCCTCCTCCTCCTCCTCCTCTTCCTCCACCACCTCTTCGTCCTCCTCTCCGTCTCCGTCCTGGTCGTTGTCCAGCACGTCCTCTTCCTCCTCCTCTTCCTCGTCATCTTCCTCGGCCACTTCCTCCTCCTCTTCCACAGATGGCCTGGTTTCCTCTTGCTGCTCCGCTGGCTCTGTCTCCCGCACCATGCTGGGAGAGAAGGAGGGATGGATAGAAAAGGGAGGGAGAGGGAGGGAGGGAAAGGGAGAAAAATGAAGGCCAGAGTGAAGAGACATATGGAGAGAACAAGAGCGATTGGGGGAAGGAAAGGTGACAGAGAAAGAAGGATGTGGAAATGACGAAGACAAGGAGGATGAATGGGAAGGAGGGAAGGACAGAGACTTTAAATTATAACCAACCTGCAGTTTGCTTTCAAGGAGAGAAATGTTATCCTCATGGCAATGTTGAAAATGAAAGTGGCAGTATCTATGATCATCTGAGCGCTGATGTATTACTCTGCTGCTGCCTTGCCCTCATTTCTCTGGGTGTGTGTGTGTGTGTGTGTGTGTGTGTGTGTACCTGTTGTCAGAGTAGTCAGTCTCCGCTCCACCCCACCAGACATCGGAATCATCAGCGTCCTGCTCGGCGCTGTCGGCGTCACGCTCTGCCTCCGCGGGACAGCACACAAACTCCACTCCTCGGAAACGGTCGACGCCGCACGGCAACAGCATCCCGTAGTCGTGGAGATTCATGGTGCGGTCTCCGCAGGACTACAGACACACAGAACGAGAAAGACACACACAGACAAAGAACACATCAGTAGCTGTTCCTGCTAGTCATTACAGTAGTGTATGTTTCTGTGTGTGTGTGTGTGTGTGTGTGTGTGTGTGTGTGTGTGTGTGTGTACTCACCTCTTTGGCAACAGTGTGCCAGTGCAGGTGGCTCTCACACTGGTCCATGCGCTCCTGGTGCAGGAACTTGCACTTGTCAGGAACGAGCAGGGCGTCACTCACAAACTCTCCCACTGCAGCAAAAACAATATCCATATTTATAATTCATACACAGCGGGCAGCTTCAGCCCAGCCTTCTGACTGACTGAAGACACATTTCAACCAACGCTGATAACGCCATCAAGCATAGCTGACTCCAACTCCTTGGTTGCTATGGCAACTCTTGTAGTGACCAGAGCAAGATAGTGATCTTTTCTTTGTTTCTCCTGTTTTCCTGAAAATGAACACTACTTTCTAGAAATGCTTTCACATGAGCGCTGAAAACTGTGAGTCAGTAGAAACACATGGGACTCACCCAGGCAGCGGTACGGCACCACAATGTGCGTGTGACTGTGACACTGCTTGCGCCCCTTCTTGCACCAGTTCTGGATGCTGACTGGCTGGTTGGCCTCCACCACATTGGTAATCTGGAGCTCTGGGTACACCTACACACACACACACACACACACACACACAGTATTATATATTATAATAGTGTCAGAACACAACACAGCTTCATATCATCACTTCCAGTCAAACCTTTTTATTTCAGGCATTTGGAAAGCTTGTATTAATGTGTTTCACAGGTGATCAGTTCCTCCTTTTTGTACTGTCTTTGTTAACATATTCTGCTTCCTTACTTTGTGAAATTTGATCTTTTCATCTATACATTACTGCAGTGTTCCCTGATGCTGTTTCCGCCTGGCAGACTCTGCTGTGTTTACCTCTATGTTCCTCTCAGCCATGCATGACATCTGCCTCTGCACAATATTCGATGCGTCATCCCTCTCCAAATACCTCTCCCCTCATTCTTTTTCACGACACCTCCTCCTCCGTTTTCTCCCCCTTCACGCCTCTCCGAATGCAGAAGAAAAAGATAATAATTCTATAACCTTCTTGGTTCCTTGTCTGCTCTTCCGTTCAGCTTTGGGTAGGAAAATCCTCAAGTTCTCCATATCTCTGTTTTTGTTTCTGATACTTGAAGTTCAAAATGTTAAAATGTTTAAACCGGGGACTGATCGTTTGCTATCACTGGATTTGTTTATCAGTGGCAACAATGGAGGGATAAACTTATCTTCCTTTGAGTCTGTCGTACATCCTTTTCAGAGAAATCTCATTATGCATCACCTGCTCTTATCAGATAACTCCCTTTTAGCATTTCTTACATAGTGCATTTATGCAGTGATAGCCTACACTGCTGGAATAATCCCCAGAGAAATGTGGTCTTGTGGTTGGAGGAGACTGCAGTAACTGAGAAATCACAGGTTCAGAAAAACAACGGAGAGGTTCACCGTGTTGTTTCTCTGCGTTTGGTTTGGTTAGCTTCACACTGCCTAATTAAAAGCCATCCACAGCTTTTAAAGTAAAGTCACATGGACTTAAGCAGCTTGTTTACTGAGCAGAGTTTTGGCATCATGTCATCCTGCCAAATTGGGGATTTTGTTGACTGAAAACAAATCTGCTTGCAGACTCTGTAACCCACTCACTCAGTCTGCCCTCTAATATCCACAATACTTTGTGTTTTGGGGTAGTTTTGTGCAGTTGGTTCAGATTGTAAAGAGGACAGAAACTCACAATTTCATTTTTCTTTGGTACCACCTACGTTTGAAAATGTTTCTCACTTGCCCAAACACACCAAAATAAAACTGTAAATCCTCTAGAAAATGAAAGAAAAGACAATCCAATCTTGCTTGTTGTGTACTCCCCTAAAGTAGCCGCACTGCTACCTGCTCAATCATTGTAATTTGCTCCGAGAGTGTCAGCTTAATGGCTACAATGTAAATTATCCAACCCAAAAATCCAACTAAAATGTCACGACTATAAGAATTTATCATCCAGGCTTATTGCTCACTCAAAACTAAATAAACACTGGGTAATTACAGTTTAAGTATTCCATATATCATAGCATACATGGCCAAGTGAGAGCCATTTCCAAGGCATGACAGGCACTGAAAATGATGATTACAAATGGAGGAAATGACCTCTCTAACCTCTGTTGCTACCAAAAGGACTGAAATTTCACCTCCACACTATTATTATTTTTTCAACACTATCCTGACATTCTATATCTATATCCCCCACCTTTTCCACCTCCCTTTAGGCTGATCCTTTTTACTAGAATACATACAATAAAGATTCATATCAGCTTTAAAAGGGTGGATTAATACGATCATGTAATATCAGACTTAATTGATTCCACAGGGGAAATAAACTGTACAAATAAAACAGAAGGTGAACAGCTTCTTGGGTTTACCTCCCAGGCCAGCACCCACACACCCCCACACCTTCCCCCACACTTTACCTCCTGGCAGTACTGCAGGATGCCCTCCTTGGTGCCAATGCAGCTCTTGGTGCCGGAGGGGTCCGGCTCCCACTTGCCGCTCTGCACGTTGATATGCATGTTGAGTTTACCGCAAAACATGGCCACCTGGGGCTCCGCCAGCAGACCCATAGAAACATCTGTAGGCATCTAGGGGTGGGGAGAGACATACGAGAGAGAGAGAGATTTAATGAGATATACCACTCATGTTAAACTCCTTGAGCACTTGCGCTGAAAAATGCAAGACGGATGCAATTAAATTTTATTACTTAGATAGCAGGGGGGGGGCCGGGAGAGGAGAGGAGATTAGCGTGTTAGATGAAAAGTAAGATGAGATGAGCTAGTTTAAGATGAGAGGAGCGGGAGAGAGATGGGGGGGGGGGGGGAGAGGAAGGAGGGAGGATGGAGAACAGCAAGAGGAAAGCCAAAGATGAGGTGTTGGTGGGTAGGAACATATTCTCACATTTTGGGTGTGATTTCTGTGTTCCTATAATCAAACTCTTAACCATGGCGGTGCTAGCATGCATGCTCAATATCTGTTCATATTTGCCATTGGGTGTTGTCAAATGTACAAAAGCTCTTGCTGAAAAATGGAGCAAAATAAGTGCAAAAAAGTGATGGACACAAAAATCAATAGCTTTAGAGGAATAAATTGCCTGAAACAACAGGCCTGGAGCAATCCAATACACCCTCTGTTGTCTATGATGTTCATGCACAAGCACACACACCCACTCAACCTCCCTGTGCAATACCATTTATGGGAATAGTGTACATCTGTGTCCATGCAGCCTTTTTTTTTCCACAGACAGTATGGTGTTTATATAACCTTCTGTTGATTCATTTTTGGTTCATTTCTTTCTGTTAGTGCAGCACATAGAGAGCAAAAGAGCAGGTTGGCTGGAGGCAAGGGGAGTGTGTGTGTGAGCAAATGTGTGTTTGTGTGTGTGTGTGTGTGAAAGAGAAAGTCCGCCTTTGGCATGAATGTATTAATTTTTGTGTTAATTCACACTCCTGTGTGTTGGTTTGTGCCTCTGTGTGTGTGTGTGTGTGTCATCGGTGTCTGCCTGCATAAGGAGGTTTTGTGCTGAAGTTCCCTGAGGAGAGGAGGTGCAGACAAACCACTGAATGTCTGCATTGTACTGGCAAATGAGCTAGAACAAAATGGAAGGGAATAAGGGGGAAAAAAGAGAAGGAGACAGAGGGAGGGAGGAGAGGGACCGCTGCCATTGTGTGCTCCCTAATCTTGTTAATGGTTTTGAAGGCCCTGGCAGGCAAACAAATGTTGTTTTGTGAGATGGATAGCATATTTTTTCCTCCAGACTTGATTCTCCCCAAGCAGCCAGGGGCATGAAGACCTCTTCGAATGTGAGAATAGCTGGTGGGGGGCCATCAATTTGGATAAATGTGAAGCTGAAAAACTCACATTTTTGGATTGATTTAGCAGGCATCTATCTGGTGTATCAGTGGAAAGATGAACTTTATCAGTTTTCATTATATTCCATCTATATCTATACTGTATTTAAACACTTGGCAGAAGAAGAATACAGCGCTCTCTGGAGCTGTTAGATCCTTTTCTATTGTCACCTTATTTTGTCAAAAGAAGCCAGGCAAAGCAGAACAGAAAGCTTGCACATACATGAGGTGAATGCAATAAAATCAACACCTGTACCATGTACTACTATTGTGCACCAGAAAGCAGACACTGTAATGATAGGTTTGAAGCTGTACGGTAGGGGTTGGTGGAGGTTGTGACAGGTGTATAATTTATCTAATCCTGAACACTTTGGGTCTCCATAGTAAAATAGTCTTAACACAATGTTGAAAACATGCAAGCTGTTCATTTCTAATCAGTTTATCTGTCAGTTAGCATTCAGTTAGTATAGGCCAGATTTATATCGGAGTTTAAGATGTACAGAGGTGCCGTGAGCAGCCACTTCAGTTCCTAGAAATGTAATTAATGATAAGGTTTAGATCTGCTGATGGTTCTGATTTTGTCATGTTCTACTTCCAGTTCTTTGCTAAAATGGTTAGCATGCATTCTGAACTGATATGATCACTCAGTAACATGCACTTAAAACATATACTAGTGTGATTAACTCTGAACTAATTTCCACTAAAGGAACAAAACTAAACATTTGACTGTTGTTTGGAGCCACTGAGTCACATCATTTCTGCTTCTTTAGGAATAAAACGAAACAACTGTCAAAAAGAAAGTGTAGTAATGTGTTCAACCATTTACTGCAGTCAAGTGGGGGTAAAAAAAAATAAATAAAAAAGAGCGCATACACAGATCAGGTTACACGTCCGTGGGTCAAATAGGGATCTACAAAGTTCACATCCCTCACAGGCCAACATGGTGAGCCTCAAGTTGTAGTAGGACCGAAATTAGTAAATCCCTCACACACACAAAGTAGGTAAAATCCCCTCTTGCCCCCAGCCGTCCTCAGCTCCAACACATGGCAACTTAACACAGGTGGCCATCGGTCTTGACACCGAGCCATCTGCACCACACGGGGTTATTTAGGGGTTTGTCGCTTGATTCCCACACTACCATCTGTGAGCGAGCAGCGCTGACGGGGAACAGATCAAATCCCATCCCGCTCATTAAGAGTGACACCCAAGGCAAACTGGGAGCAGAAAGTTTTCAAATAAATCTTTAAAAAGTCGTTTTTGCATGTGTGCTATCTTTTAATTAACTCACTTTCTGGGTGCCCAGTTTCATTTTGACCTTATCTGCCCACCCTCTGGCCTCTCCCTGTCGCTTATTGAAAGAGATAAACCAGCTTCCCCTCTGCTCGAGGCATAGGTAGGCAAATCTGTGCCAACTGCTCGCTGACATTCAAATTCTTTGTGTCATCCTCTTTTGGCTGGCAAATCATATCCTAACCAATCGCTCTCTCTTCTCCTTCCTGCCTCTCAGCCTCTCCACTGCTATCTCTCCACCGCTCTGTCTTCTGCTGAAGGAGGAGGAGCAGGGGGGGGGGGGGTCGGCCAAGCCTTACGCTGCAAGCTTATAAATCAGAGTCCCGGGATGATGGCGAAGGCAGGAGTGGGAGGAGAAAGTGAGGGGAAGAACAATAACCACAATGGCGAGAGACGGGGAGAGATTGGAGAACAGATGAATTGGACAATAAGCCTTTGGGCTCGAGCAGAAGGTCATGCGCTCTGTAAAACAGAAAGGATGTGGGGATGGAGGGCCGGAGACGGAGAGGGAGGATGGAGGAAATCGGGGAAGGCTTAACAGAGAAAAGAAGAAGAACAGAGAAATTCTGGTGTCAGAAAGAGGTGGTTTAGAGAAAAAGAATGACTGCATCAGTGCCGGTTACGTCAAAATTCTGAAAGATCCTCCTGGCAAACAGAAACGCCACTGATTATACCGTGTACAGAAATAATCACTGCACTTCCCTTCAACATCTTCAAACGACTGGAGAAATAAGGAATTGCATACAATTAGCATTTTGCAAATCCTCCCCGAAAAAGCAAAGATAACAGTAAGACGTTTTTTTTTGCAATGCTGGGAAGCTCGAATCCATCCTGAGCGAGCAACAGATGGACTGAAAGAAAGGCAGACTGACAAATGGGGAGCCACATCAGCAGCAGAGTGTTAGACAAATACATATTATAGAAGGAGACACCAGGCTTCCCTCCTCTCTGTCTCTCAGTGTTTATCCTGTCTCAGCTCTGGTTCACAGTTCTGCCAGTCTGCCAGCCGGTCATCCTGCAGGGAGGGGAGGGAGCAGTAATCTGGGCACTGAGGATTAGCACGGCAGCCTGGTCAGGAGAAATATCCCCCTTTGGTCTCAATCTGGCATGATAGCCATCACCTTAACGACAGGGAATAAGCCAGGGGAAAGGAGGCTGATGCTATATGAGATTGACCCTGAGAAGATAGTTCAATTAAAGTCAGCAGAAACCCCAGTGGCATAATGCTTGGTGCGCTAATTCTCCCCCAACAGAAATTACAAGTGTTGCAACTAAAGCAGTAATCCATCAAAAATGTTTTCCAGCTTCTCGCTGCTCCTATTAATCACACCAGCTGATGACAGACCTCTACAGTTTGACAAAAACGAGAGCAACAGACCAAAAAGTTGCAGGCAAGGAAGCTAGCAAAGTCGAATTCCTGACTGCGTTTTTATTTGCAGAAAACAGGCAGTTGCGGAAGAAAATACAGACTTAAGCTACTGGGCCTGCTGACCCACATGAGACCACAAAATTAAGTTGCACATATCCCATGTCCAAGTTGTTAAAGCTGGGCACGCGATGTTGGTTTAGGAACTATACAAAGCGGCAAACATCCCCATAATAATTCGAGGATGAAATGAATTCGTTTTGCCCCGAGGGAGGCACATAAAAGATAGAAAAACACAAACAAACAAATCAACAATCTAATAATCTAACACAATAACATACAAGTTTGTAGTAGTAAAGCGATTAAAGTGAGAGATTATTTCCTACTGCAATTTGATAGAGTGGTTTGCTACCCCAAGGAGGTTTATGATGAGGATGACAAGCAGTTCAACATGAACCGTCCAGCCGCGCGTGTGTGTGTGTGTGTGTGTGTGTGTGATTTTGTTACACCACAATTCAAATCGAAATTCCCATCTCAGACAGGTGACCCATTTCCACAGCTGGAAATCATGACCCAAATCATACCCAGGCAAACCTTAGACACATGCAACGTGAACTGTGCTTCCTCCTTGTGTGTCTGACTGTCATATGTTCTGCCTTAAAGGATCATTCCGGTTTATTATAAGGTCTAAGTCTAAGTAAAGATTAGAGCTGGAGTAGAGTTTGAATTTCTGCCCCTCACCTCTCAAAGGCAAGAGCATTCTCATCGATCTATGCAACTGCACTGCACTCCACATGTGTGGGACTTTGTAAGACATAATAACTGTCCTTCCCCTTTATGTAAATTGCCTAACCATTCCCATCTCAAAGTCATTGTGTAAAGGGGCTTGCAGAAAATGTACCGATATGTGTGAACGAACCCGCTTATGGCTGACGCATTCACAGATGTGATCGGCAGCACTGAAAAGCAGGGAATGGTTTATTACCCATTAAATGTAAATGGGGGGCTGTCAGAAAAAGAAATATTACATCACACGCTTACAAACTGCAAATAAGTCCATTCTTACACACACACACACACACACACACACACACACACACACACACACACACCATGTATCTTCTAACTCACCCAGAGGCTGAAAAACAGTTTAATGTATTCTAGTCCACAGTAAGCACACACACACACACACACAATCTTTGAAGTGTCCCCATGGGCGCTGGTCCTGCGGTGCTATTAATTGTACAGTCTTATCTGAGTGGCCCAGGCCTGCCATGGGGAGTTGGGTGAAGGTGGTGGAGGAGGGGTTGGGGGGATAAGGGAGGAGGGTGTTTTAGATCAGCTCTCATCCCAGGGGGAGACTCCCTGGGGAGCAAGATGTGTCACAGGAGCTCCACACACACACACACACACACACACACACACACACACACACACTGGCACACATCTTTAACTGGCATCTTTGGCTACGTCCAAGCTAGTAGCGAACAAGACAAGGTTTTATTGTCCAGGCCGGGACATATTGTACCACACCCAAGATAGTGTCAAGTGGTGAGTGTTAGAGATGGTTACCATGGCTCAGATACAGATCACCATGTAGAAGAGACAGAGACGGCATCTCCTGCAAGTGGCAGCGTAACACAATGCAAATAATGGCTTTATTGTGTTATCCTTGGTAGCGTTTAAACATTTATGACTGGGATAACGTGTTATGTGATACAATAAACGTATATTGCTTTCCTTGAAGTCATTAATCAATCAACTGCGGTGGAATCGAGCAGAAGCGCGGCTGTCTGCGGGTTGTTTACAAGATGCATCGCTGTGGGAATTTGTTTGCTGAGCTTGGGAGGATATGTGACGGCTGAATTAGATAAGACTGGCAAGGTGACAGAAATGCTCGACGCTGTCGCACACAGCAGCAATGCTTGTGCACAAGGTGCGTGCACATCCATGTGTACACACACACACACACACACACACACACACACACACACACACACACTCTCTCTCTCTACAATCACCTTGACAAGCTGTTACTTAAAACCTTCAGATCATCTTTAACTGGACTTAAAGTGTGGGTGCAACGCTATCCCACTCTGGTGTGTTACTGATTACAGGGCAGCCAGACCCTCTTCCCTTCCCCTCACACTCCCTGCCGGCTAAAGTTCAATTACAGACCAGATGTAAAACCAGACAGAATGCCTTCATCAAAAAAATAAAATAAAATACCGGGCCTAAGCAGAAGCTCTGGTCCGAATATGTGAAAGAAAAAAGAAAAAACTGGGTGTGGGATTGACTGCCTGGCTCGTGCTCTAAGCAGCACTGCCAACGTTTTAGGCTGAAGTAAAGCGAGGGGAATCAGGTTATGATGAAACCCAAGCAGCTCAAGAAACACAGACAGCATCACATCATGTTCATTCAGACATTTCTTAAAATCAATAGATCTAAGTCTGAGTCTGGGATAAATATTGATCTCCTGGCTTATTGGGCTTATGCCTTTCAGACTGTAAACATTATTGCCTATGTTGTTGATTTTCCTCACATCTAAGATCAACCAGGCCCATCTGGTACAGGCTCTCTTCATGTGCAGTCCTCATCTTCCAAAGTTTTCATTGAGTCTGTGAGGAAAATGTAAGTTTGTTTGAAGCATTATCTTCATTCATATTCAACGCGATTAAGCTTTGTCTCGGGGGGTTCCTCAGGAATTAGCATCTCAGACAAATCTGTTTAAAATCTGATTAGAAGTGTGTATGAAAAATAGTTCTGACTTCTGCCCACTTAATTTGTCTAGACGTGATGGAGGGACTCTTGGTTTCCTTAGTTATAATCACCATGGATACGGAGCCTGCTCTCAGCCCTGGGGAACTGCCTGTTATAACTTCCCTCTGTCATCGCTGTGGCAACCTGAGGCAACACCATTATCCAAGTCAGCTGGGAGCAGGAATTTCATCAGGTTGGTTTGATTTCGTAAGGAAGCACGCGCGTGTGTGTGGATGCGTAAACTGCATGTGGCTGGGCGTGCATGCAGGAGTTTTTTTTGTGCCTAAAATGAACATTAAACCAGTGTAATGGCCAGCTCATTCAGTACCTGCCTGCTAAACCAGCTCTGACCTCACTCCAGAAATTATGCAAATCTGTTTACAATCTCACCCAAAAATATATTAATAATGGTTGTTTTTGCCTAAACTAAATCAATGTCGTACGTCATAAAATAGCTGCGTTTTGAGGTCTCCAAATGGCTCTGATCCATGATTCAGTCAGAGCTTTTCCTTGAAATAGCAGTAAGTATTTTATTGCTTGTTGTTTTAATGATGCTTATCTACAGTATGTGGAGGAACATAGCTAAAAACCATCTTGATGCATTGAATGTGAGGGATATAATATTATTCATTAATTTTCCTTTGACCTTATCTAAACTTCCCAACTTCTCCAGAGAGACTTTCCCCACCTGGAATACACACCTTGACTACATCATGTTACGTCATCTTTTTTTTTTTTTCCTCAAGGGGCCATGTCACATAAACATACATACATGTCAACCCTACGCTCATTCTCAATAAAACATTCAGCATCTGCAGCAACAGCATCTTCATTCTCCAATTATAACCGTGTTGACAACAGGAAATGATCAAAACATAATTTTTCATCATTTGTCATGTTACACACATGCTGGAAAAATACAAAATAAACAACTTGGTTTAGGCTAAATAAGCTAAAAGCAACTATTTTCTGTCCTTAGAAAACACTGCAGAATTTCATTTAAAAAAGGCTGAAATTAAGTATACAAACCAGGAGTCTAATAACCATGTTTACAGCTGCATAAAATATATTTTACGGCTGATTGTGAGTTGAGGTAATCCTTAATTAGTACTAGGAGTCATTGTGAATCAGGGCCTTGGGATGCTGATGGGTGTGTATAACAGGCATCATCATCAGTGGTTACGAGCACCGCCTCCACACAGGGCCGGCAGGTAAACTGGGAACACAGTGAGTACGAAAATAATCACCCACAGAAGAGTACTACCAATTTATACTTTACCGTCTTCAAAGAGTCCTACTTACCTAATTCATCCTTGGTTTAATTATAAATGACTAAATACTAACATTATTACTCTAAAATACAATTATATTATTATGATTAATATGAGCTTAAAAATAAGACAAAATTCTAATTCACAAATCCCAAATGAAGACTGAAGTAACTTAGGGTTTTCCTACAAAGCCTACTGTCAATTCAATGAGGGACTTTCTAAACAATGACGCACGCACACACTCGTGTCTCTCTCTCTCTCTCACACACACACACACACACACGGCTAGCATCACTCCTGTCGACTGTACAAAAAAAGTCCTGTACAGGAAGTCCACCTCTATTATGGAGACTAAACAGGAAGAAACAGATCCAGAAATAGCAGGCTACTGTCAATAATACTGGTCCACTTTCTGACGCAGATCTCCATCTCACCCCTCTCTCATTTACACCCACACACAAACACACACAACTTGGCATTTCAAACAAGTGTTCCAATTTCACACTTGGACTCCGAGAGGACTTGTCACTTGTCATCTACAATTGATGGTGTGTCACCCCGACACGAAGAGGTACTAGTTTCATAAACCCTCTGAACTGTGAATGTCAGACCGCGGCCATGCAGCACATCAGTAACATACTGTATGGATGACACAGCATTTCACAGAGGAAGCAAAGAGTGAGAAATTGTTGTGGTGGAAAATGGTTAAAAGGAAGGAGAAAGGGAGGAAAGTGCGAGAAGAACGATGGGAATAACACAGCAGCCTAATTATAGTCCAAGTACCAGGCACCTGGGGTAGACTCCAGTGCTATGGCAACCCTGAACACCCAGGACGGTGAGTGGAGACATGGGGAGAGCGAAGTGAGCGGACGAGGGGATGAGATCATTTCAGTAAGTGGAGGAATATAACCTTCGAAAACAAGGACCCTCGTGGGTATTTTTTGGGTGTTGACAGAGGTGGTGAAACAAAAAAAACTTCATCATTATGAGGAAACTTTCTCAAAAAGCTTCCACATCTTTAAAATAATGAGTCAGCAACCTCTGCAGGAATCAAAGATGTACTGGGGCAAAGCAGTTTCTTAGTGTGCGTCCATTTAATGAAGAAAATGAGAGTGCTGAAAAGATAAAAATATGAGAACTATGGAAACTAGTAGAGGAAAAAGAGAGCAGAGAGAGTCCAGCCCCATGCGGTTCCAGGAAATATTTCTATGGATCATTTGAAACAGTTGGTTTGCATTGGTTTTGATGGAAAGATCGTGTTTGTGAATGGCTTGTTGGGATATGTCATTAAACTGCTGAGATGAAATTAAGAATTTTACAATTAATTGCATGTCTTATCTTAAATTCAGCTCACAGACTGAAAACCAAGCGGATATTTCATCCACAAACATCAAGGGGTATACTTCTAATACCCACTTGTGTTAGCTGGCTAGTTGAATTTTTATTTTTTCCATTTCTGCACTTTCAAAAGCTTTCTGACCTTTTGGTCAGGAGTCTGGAGTTGGCCGTGGCCAAGGAAAACTTGCAATAGAAGCACATGCTCTTTTTGAACTGGGTCTCACAGTTTCAACTCAGGAATTCATTAATTAAATTAATTTAGGGGGAAGAAAATCTTTTTTATTCAAAGCAGAACTATAAGCATGTCAATATCAAATGTCACTTAAATATGATCTATGTGGGCACTAATCTCATTCCATATTTGGATATTTTTAATAGGTGTTAAAGATAGCATAGGATTTAGTTTAATTTGTAAATCCTGTCCAGATACATCCACATTTTGGGAGGTACTTTAGCCTTTTGAATTTCCCCTAGAAGGATTAATAAAGTATGCCGCCTTCTTCTTCTTTTTATTGACATTTGATTGGCAGATAGGAGACATGGGGGGAGAGGGGGGCAGATATGCAACAAAGGTCCCCTTGCAAATTGAACCTGGGATGCGTCTTAGCCACACTAAACTCAGGACTCTCATAGAGATACATTTTCTAACCCACTTTGTTGCATGCTTTTTTTTTAGGACGGAGATACCAAATATGCTGTATGCCACTCTGGTTTCACAGAGTTATCTCTAGACCGGCTGAATTTGTGGAGCCACTTCATATCAGCGTCAGTGCACTTGAACCCAAAATAAATGCCAAAACTCGCAGGCACAGAGGCGGGGGCGGGACCTCTGCTGGCCTCCTCTTTCGCAACTGAGAGCTTAGAGGTGAGCTGCCGTTTCATTGGTTCATTACACAACTCCAGTCTGGGAGCCGACAGAGAGGACACAAGCAGCCTGCTGGATCGGCTGCACCATTAAGTCAAACACCCCTAAGTGCCAGGCGGATCTGAGTCATGATGTGTGACGACGAACACATTACACGTAATATTACAATATAGCGATTGCAGCAGCACCATCCGTTAGTTACATAGGCGTGAATCTACACATACACACTACTGACTCATCCATCACACACTGATAATGTTGCGCCCATTTGACCAAATCCATGATTAAAACTTGATTGTATTGGCCTTAGTCAGATTATCACAGCCTAGGTCATATCTCAGTGGAAGGTCAGTCACACACACACACAAACATACATATACCTTGACTGGGACACATTATGGCACTTGATGATGGAGATGTGACTATAAAAGCACTGCAGAATTGATGCCCTAGCAAGCAATGGTAGGAACATGCTTTCAGATGGAGGCTGTGTGTGTGTGTGTGTGTGTGTGTGTGTGTGTGTGTGTGTGTGTGTGTGTGTGTGCAGCTTCCTCACTGATGAAGTGAAAGCTGAGTAATTGCGCAGGTCAGGGCGGCTTGTTTCTCAGCTTATTATTCAGATTCTGTACCAACAGCTGCTTACTCAGCAGCAGTGAAATGAAGAGTGTGTCTTCATGGCGCACTGCTGATATTTACAGATGGAAATAACGGTCCAATGGTGATGAATGGCGCTGCCTAGTGGGAGATTCGCTCTAATATGAGAAGTGGGAGGGAGAATGTCGCGTTCCCTAAAGACTACAAGGCAATAAAGCTAGGGGGGGTGTACATGTTTGACCTACTGGAGCTAATTATAAGCCCATCATAAAGAGGAAGAGGTGAGCGAGATGAAGAGGAGGCAGACTGACTCCAAATTAGTGAGTCGTAATATTTTGTGCACAAGCTATATTATTCACCTTTTGTCTTAGTTTGGTTAATGCTACCAGACTTCAGCTCAACTTAACAGAAAGCATCCTGTCTAACTTGGCAGTACTGTATCTGTACAGCACTGGTTTGCTCTTTGTGACAGTCAGAGAATCAGGTTCTTGACTCAATCCCCAAACTAGCTAAAAATATTTCTCAAAACAGTAGCTGATACACCCTCAAGCCCTGCTCAGCGGCGGCACTTCAGACTTTAACTGCACTGTGCTGCTTGCAGTAGAGTGTGAAACATCTCCATCCAGACCTTCGCTGTAAATCAGAACGCTCTCTTCATTCAACAAGCGAAGAAACCCAGTTCCTTTTGCTGTCAGATACTTGTTGGATTGAATCAAACCTTCTGGCATTCATCCACAGTATCTCATTCAGAGGCCAGGTTGCACTGCACAAAGCAGGCCTTTGAGCTACGCACTGGCCTGTTACCACTGAAATCAGCACTACCAGATTCCTAACATGCTTTGAAAGGGCTACCTTTCAGTAGGTAAACACATTATGAACACACAACGAAGACTCAGGACTGTGAGAATGCCAAAAAAAAGAAAAGTACAACACCGAGAAGGAAGCAAAGAATAACAGATAAAACCATTTTCAATGTTCATGAACAGCTGACTTACATCACCACCAGGGAAACTTAGTTGTGTGAAGTTTCATTAAGCAGGCAGAGAAGAGAAGCGATGGACAAACAGCTCCAAAAGTCAGAAAGCACATCAGAGTCACCCCTGTTTCCAGGGACCATGACAACAGAAACAACAGTATCAAAAGGTCAGGAATTCTTTTCTCTGGGACAGACAGAGGGGGATACAGCGGGAACACTAATTGGGAGCATTGCGGTGTCGTTGTTGTTGTTGTTGACACAACCAAGATGGACAATGTGTGCTGTTTGAACAAGGAAGTTTTTAGAGCCAGCTCTTTGCACCACTGGTTGGACATGAAGGATTAAATAAAAAGAAAATGACAGAGAGACAAAAATACAGGGAGCGCTGGAGAAAAACTCCTTTCATGTCTCATTATGGAGAGGACATCCAGTCCTGTCACATGAAATTATCCACAACTGAGATGAGGAAAGACAGGCACAGGGAGTAGTGTGACAAACTAAAATCTCCAGAGTGACTGGGATGACTGGTGCCTATTTATCTTACGTACTGATTACTGTCATTATTAAATTTTAGTTTGTTTGAATGCACAGACATAGATCTAAGCTAAGTGTCAATGTGTCAAAAAAAAGAAGCAAAAAATGCCCATGACAAGTTCTGAGAGCTCAAGGTGACGAGTTTGCTCATTTTGTCCAAAACCCAGGGATACTCAATTTACAATGAGAAACAACAAAATGATCACATTTTAGAACCTGAAACCAGCATGTTTGGCAATTTTGCATGCTTTAAAATTTACCTAAATGACCATTTAATTATCAGAATAGTTTTCTGGTCGATCGACTAAGCTATTAGGCTATTAGTATCATTTCAGCACTACAGTATTTGCACAGATAGATGTGCAAATGTAAATGAAGTAACTAGGGCTGAAAATAACGATTATTTTCATTATCGATCAAGCTACTAATTAATTCTCAATTGATTAATCCTTTGGTCTATATAACGTCAGCAAATAGCAAAAAAAAAACATCCATCACAAGTTCCCAGAGCCCAAGGTGGCATCTTAAAATGTCTTGTTTTGTGCCACCAACAGTCCAATATCCAAAGATATTCAATTTACTAGTATAGAGAAAACCTGGAATCACTCATTGTTTGTCTGATAGCGGAAAAAACACAACAGCAAACATCAGGTTTTCAGTGTCAGTCTCTCCAAGATTGAGAAACTGAATTATTACATGAGCCTCAGCTGACCTGAATTCAGCACAGCCATAAGACATGTTGCTTTTCTATCTACAAGTATACTGGAAGCCCTGGGTTAAGTTTCAGCTCTTTCTCTGGGGGTTGTCAAAACGCATTGTGCAAAACAAAAATTACAAACTGAAGCAGAAGTATAGGCAAGGCAGGCCAAAGAGGGTGCAATAAAAAGTAAAATAAGAAGATGGAAAGGAAGAGGAGATATATTAGTGTCGGGCGGATTTCTCCTTCAAAGAACTGAAACTGCGGTGTGAGCAGCAGAGAAGGTGCCAGAGAGAAACACTAGCAGCACCAACAACAGGCATAATGGCATTAAACTCACTAATAAGGGGAGAGGGCTGGTCCGCCCCAGGCTGAAAGACTGCAGTGTGCACACAAACAGACTGCCCGTGACCATCCAAGAGCCCATTTCCCAAGGATTTACAAATACACAAAGGCTGGCATCCAACTCCCACGCTCCACACCGCGGGCCCGTCAGGAAGAGCAGCTTCCTAGAGCTGCGTGTTTAGAAGTGTGTGTGTGTTGCAGTCATGAAGGCCATAAACAAGCCCTAACAAGATGAAAAACTTGCAACATCTCATTTTTAAATCTGATTTAATCGTGTGTGTATTATTTCTGAAATTTTAAACAACTTCTTCTATGGAATTACATCACTTCTGCCTTTGATGTTTTTATATGGTAAATACAGGACTCAAGGGGCAAAGATTGTCTTAAGTAACCTAAACAATGGATTATGAACAAAGACAGTGCTTTGCTTGATGGGCAGCCCAACCTATTCATTGCAAGTACACTGATTATAGGCTACGTGCAGGAAACAAGGAAGGTCGGCCGCCAAATTTCACCCGATTCATCTGATGAAAAACAAAAAACTCCAAAGCTGACCAGAAACGGCCAAGACAGCCAAAACAAGAGGCCCAAATGGAGTATAATAGCCATTGTTTGACCCTATCAATCTATAACAAGTAACACCTTTATCATGTATACAAGCTATAAGTGTTAGAACCAGAGATCCCACAGACAGCATTGAACTGCAGCTGCTCCTCAACCACAACTGCAGGTCCCACCAGAAACAATGTGGCTACTGGTGGTTATACAGGAATGTGTCATTTCTCTCACAACAAGGCAAAATCACGTCCATAGCATAACCTTAAATGTTGAAATTACTCATTAAAATAGATGGAAAAAAACCCAGTTGGGGAAAGCCCCATGTTTCAAACGGTGCTTCAAGTGTTTGGGGGAATTTAAAATGGGGAACTAAAGCTGCTACACAGTACCAAGAAAAATGACACTACTGACTGTGATGACATGACATTTTAACAAATCTATGTGCACTTAAAAATGGCTGAATTTGATTAAATGACTGCGATTTTTCACATTTGAGTGACGTCTTAGCTCAAGATCAAGTAAATGACATGTTAAAAAAAATAGATTCTTCTTGCAGTGTATATTCACAAAGCGATATTCTTGGCAAAGACGCATGAAAAATGGATGAGCAGTGGTTATGTGAAACTAGGTCCGCTGTAAAGACATTATTGAAGAATAACTTATATTTCCAGTGCGAGTATTATCACACCAAGCTCTACGACAGATAGAAAAGAGCTTGAAAGGCAACAATGATAGTCAAAGCTCCTGTTGGCTTCCCAGTTTCCCGAGCCTCGATAAATGCTGCAGTGCACCGCCGCCATCTTACTTCTCCGTTCCCTTCTCTACTCTACCATCTGACTGAAATATGTGGGAGAGCGTTAATAATATTTGTTTTCCAGTGGGTGCTGTCATCTTCACGGGTTCATTTGCTTTGTTTAAACCAGATTCTGGTGTCAAGTCTTCATTATGAGGGAACAAGACGTCTTATTTACTTATTTTCCTTCCCAAAACACGCCCACTCCCTTAAAATTAGCCCTCGGGATATGGAAAATGAGACAATACGCTTTTCATTTATTCACTGTAATGAGTTTAACAAGATTAAATTAGCCCGAATGACAAACAAATAAACAGCTGCGTTCAGAACCACTTGCGCAGTGTTATTTGGGGTAGATAATTTGTTGACAAACCCAACTTGTTTGTAACATTTTAAAATGAGAGAAAAGCAAGTTGCGTCTCCTGTTTACACAAAGGAAAAAGGAAACATAATGGGTTCAGCGTTAAATCAAGGGTGTCGGACATTCTCTCCATTGCCACATAGTCACAATAAATCAGTTACCACAGGCTTAAAAGGAGACTTTGTCTGAGAAAAGCCATTACGGAGCATCGGAACAGGGGTATTTAAAACAAATAAACTCTTTCTGTCTATATAGCGTGCTTAATGGGGGATTAATTACAAATAAAACAACGACAAATACTAACAAAATATCTCGACGGTTACACGTTGTTCTAAACAGTGTGTAGTCTGTGTAGGAATATTCACAATCAGTGTCCAGCTGGCTAGGTTTTTACATAAGACTTCCGGTTATAACCTTCAACATAAAACGATAGGCGAAAGACCTACAATTAGTTTTACAGTACATTGTGTAAAGTAGGGGTTAAGTACTAATGAAAACAATCGTTTAGCTTTTACATCGATGCACCTAAAATACCTTTATCAAATTGAGTGTGGCTATAACCAAAATACCACACACAGCAGTCATTGTTGAATGTCAAACACATTCTAAGCTTTAGCTGTGAAGGTACAACCGCTTAGCTTCCGGTCTAGTTATAGCTAACTCTAGCTAGCTTGACTCAACTGGCAGCAACAATATGGTGGAAAATACTATAAATTCTCGCACGAAAACGGATTTTCTTACCTCGGCAGCCAGGGCCGAAGCCGCTACAGCCAGCAGCAGTAAAGCTACTCGGTCCCCCATGTCGTTTCACTGACAAAACGCTCCTAAAGGCAGCGTTTCTCCGAACGGTTCAACGTATGTGTCGGGTGAGAAACGGTGTGTTCAGAGCCGGTGACTCCCGTTGTCTGATGGTGAGCGATACTGAGGCTGCACAGCTGCTCAGCGCCGGATCACCTGACCACGGCGGAGTGGGATTAACACACACACACACGTTATCTTTCTGACGCACACGCACATATTTTAATCTCACGTACACTCTGAACTTCATCAGACGCACACGCGCAAATAGCCTACATCAACAGCCTCGTGCACACGCATTCCCGTTTTTAGGCACAAAACACATTCTCATAATCAACGCACGGCACACGCACACATGCGTGCATTATTGATCATCCATATGAATAAATGGAGACTGTAATAGTAATGTCCATAGGTTACGTTTTAATAACAACAACTTTAATTTACAATACAGCCACTGAAACAGTAAGGAAACATTTAAAATCATTGACCTGACACATTAATACAATTAAATCCCGTCCATCATTCACAGTCATCCATCACAAGAATCAGTCATAGCACAGTGAGGTCAATTCACTTTCAATTAGAAACCTTAATCAGCATACAACTGCAATTCAAATGATGACTGCCTCACAATTTTCAAGAATCTCGCAAAGGCAAAAGATGTACAATTTTTCCATTTCAAAAGAGAATGCACTTTGGTTCAACTGAACATGCTGTGACCCCCCAGTTCAGTTCTCACCCCCACATTGTTTCAAGTAAGGCAATAAAAACCAGTTCATTACCAACAACCACATCCTTTCAAGTTGTCCATGCCACAAAAGGTCAGTATTATTATGCATTATATTCAAGTCTTTGTGTCTACACATGACTGGTCTGGACCTGACTTGATAAAAACAGCTTTAATCATCAACTTCCACCTCCATCACCGACATAAATCAAGTCTTTTTTTTTTTTTTTTTTTTTTTTTTAAATGGGGTGAAAAAAAGAGTCTACATTGTGTCCTGGAAAGACTTTTCTCCTCCAGTGATGTGAATTTCCCCTCCGTGCTGACAAAAGTGGTCTTCACCTTCATCATGTGCCTTTGATGTGCACAGCAGGGGACGGATAAGGATATTGGTTATTAGCAGGGAAAAAGTACCAGCTGCAGGCTAGCTAACACTTATCAGAATGTGGACGTGTCGGGGCGTTCTTTGGCGTCCTGACCAGCATTGTGTTAAATTGTTATTTATTTCCCCACCATTTGGTCCAGATGCAGAAATGCAGTGACATTTACAACCTGCAAGTGCATAGCTGGGAATTCTGGTCTGCTGAACAATATTGCACTGGGCCACCCCTTTTTTTTTTTTTTTTTTATGTGGACATTTTTGTGGGCCCCTTAAACTGTCTTTAACCCTGTTAGCAACAGCACTGCGTCAGAGGCCAGATGATGTGCAGCCATCACCAGGTCTGGAAAACCAGGCCATGAGAGTTCCCTTTGAGCTGGCCGGTAGATGATCTGTGCTTTCAGGGATTCACTTGCGGGTGCAGCCTGGGTAAGGAGGAGGGGGGGAGTAGTTGGCCGGTCGAGGCTGAGTTGGGGTGTAAGGCGGGGGGTGCAGCGAGGGAGGGTACATCTCGTAGTCGTAGGTGTATGGAGGTGGAGGCCCTGAGTTCAAGAAAGAGAAAGAAATAAAAGGAAGCATTAGTTCAGCAGGGAGGTCAAATGCATTTAGTTCCTTCATAATTACAGACTTAACATGTTACAAGGCAAACTTAAGCTCAGGAATCATGCCCCCATTTCACAAGGAGTTTGATGGAACATTTGCGCCCTCTAGTGGCCGAACCGAGTAGCTGCACTCTGGAGGAAGGGGCTTGGACTAACACCTAAAAAGATCAAAAATATGGCAGCAAAAAGTAATTTTGTTGACCACAATGCATCAGTCTCACCAGGAGAACTTACATTAATCACTGAAACATCGAAGCAGCAGAGATGAAAGAGAAGATGAATGGAGTTAGTCGAGTCCCACTCCAAACCAAAGGGTTGCATCAGCAAAACCTCACATTTATGACACTATTAGTATTAATAACTCACAGTCTAACATGTTACAGGAGGGGTTTTATTTTAAAATGTCCAGTGCTGATGTGAAACTGTTGTGTAGCTCAGACAAGACCTCGTAAGAATGAGAAAAAAGCAACATAATAAATATTTTATATCTCTAAGGCACCGTTACGTAAAATAAAACTAATGAATCATATAAGCACTAATCACCAAGTCAATTAAAATCATATAGAAATATAGATTGACTCATCTTTGTGGCAGTGGAGCAGGAAAATAATAGCACAACAACACCTCACATCCTTTGTCAAGACACAGAAAATAATTCTTATCACTGTAGCTACATACATGTGCATTCAGTATTGCATCGCTTTGCGTGTTTGAGTGTCATGTTTATGAAACATGATCAGAGCTGCAGGGCAGAGCGAAGAGTGGCGCTCCAGCGTAGCGTGAAGGCGATACACCGAGGAGAATGAAACGTGATAAATGAATGATGAGCCCCAGGAAAAAAAAAAACAGCATTCCTGGGGCTGGAGAGTGTCACAGAGTACAGACTCTTGATGCGCAGACAAAGTACCTGTGAGGACAATGTGGAAACACTGTCGCCAGTTTTGTCCCTTTGAGCGGGAACAAGGTGCAACAGACGTGAAACAGTGAAATCACGCGGATGTATACATCAGCATCCTATAGGAGGCGGTAGGTAATGACATAAGGTGTATTTATGTGAATTTCAAAAAGCAGTTATGTGTTTAAAATGCTTGAACAGAGCGCATGGTTAAGTTGGGGTGGGTTGAAGCCTTTACATTATGAAAAGAATCAGCTCTCTCTTTGCGTTACTTGTCAGGAATACTGCTCAAGGCCAAGGCAGATCCTGTAATATAAGACACCTATTCATTTTTTTTTTACATCTGCTGTTTTCCTTTCATATCTGGTCACCTGAGCACAGGAGATGAGGTGTCACTGTGGCGCAATGTGTAATGGACCACTGTGTGTACAGTTGTAACTAATACTTTAATAATATTGATAATAATTTAGTAATACTATACAGCTCAGTAACAAATGATCTATCAAAACTTTATTCACTTTAAGTATTGTGAAGAATTCTTGTGGCTGGTGTATGTCCTTTAAAAAGGTGTGTGTGATGGTTGGTATCACTTTCTGATAAGTCATACATATCATACTAAGTGTATAAGTTGTAACTAATGCTTTGCTAACATTAATAAATTATTAATGCATAAAATATCAGTAAGAAGAATTATCTTATTGTGAAAGATTCTTCTGGCTAAGTATATCCTTTAAAAGTGTGTGTGATAAATAAGTTGGTACCGCTTTCTAATAAGTCATACTTTATAAAAAAAGGGTTTTAAGTTGTAACTTATGCTTTATAAAATAAATAAATAAACAAACCATGTATCAATGTTTAATGGATCAGATCAGTAACTAATGATTGTTCAGGAAATGTTTAGTTGTGAAAAATGATTTTCTCTCCTGTATATCCTTAAAAAGTGTGTGTGATCAATATGTTTGTGCCACTTTCTGATAATTCAGACTTTAAGGGGTTTATAAGTTGTAACTCATGCTTTATTAACATTAATAATTTATCTATGCATTAAAGAGCAGTAATAAGCTATTATTAAGGACCACTTTTATTTTGAAAAATTATTTTGGCTGGTGTATATCCTTTAAAAGTGTGTGTGTGCGCATGAGTGTGTGTGTGTGTGCGCATGACCCCTGTAGACCCACCTGGGTATCCCTGGGTCACAGTGTTGATGTAGGAGGTGCTGAACACGCCGACCCGCGCGCCCCGTCCGTTCTTCATGCACATACACACGCACAGGAACAAGGCCGCCACCGCCCCCATCAGAAACACCACGCCGAAAACTATGCCGGAGATGGCAGTGCCCCTGGAACACACACACACACACACACACACACACACAGTGAGCCACCCAGTGTGAGAGGAGACAGCTGTCTCAAACAGGCATGCTACCCAATACTTCTAAGTTGCTGCCATGGAGATGTACTGCAGCATCTGATGTAGCCGTGTGATGCGTGTGTGTGTGTGTGTGCAAAGTGTGTGACAGTGCGACAGAGTGTATGTGCATTGGTGTGTGTGGTGTGTTCACTGCAGAGGAGTCTGTGAATTGGCACTATAAAATAGAAAAAACACTCATCGCTAACAGGTTTGTTACGTCTTCGTAGTCAGTGTTAGTCAGCATGTCAGATCGGCTGCTTTCAAGAGCAGCAGGTTCGGACTTTTCCCCAAGTCATTCAAGATTGTGCACTAAGAGTATTAGTACAAATATACAATTACAAACAGTAACCGCTATGTAAACAAACAGCTTTATCTCAAAGGGAAACAGAAGTCTGAAAACTAGGTCAAAGTGTTAAAGCAGCTGTGCAGAATCAAGGCAGGCAGAGGTCAAAGGTCAGATCCTCTGAAGGGTCTTCTGGCACGTTAAAAAAGGACAGCTGGCGTGCAAGTTAGCTGGTCTCCCTCATTTAAATCTTATCGCCAGAACAACAAGCAGAACACCAGTGTATTTTGCGATCAGCCATATTTAGACACATAAAGTGACCACAGTTTCTTTCTACAGTAAATAACAAATCAGTGAACGTGAAAGAGAACTTAATATATAAATGTTTGCCTTGGCAGAGAGTCTTTTGCACAGAACAGTACCAAAACTAAAGCATTAAACCAGCTGCTTACAGGTCTAGTTGGCAATGTACTTCATTAGTGAAAGCTGACCCTGTGACTTGACTACGTGGTCTTAATGTGCTTGTTGTGTCTGTGCGTTAACTCACGAGAGGACGTCCCCCACGTAGGCATAGTAGGAGCAGCAGAAAGGTGGCGATCCATCGCAGCAGTACTCTAAACAGCTTTCACACTGGGCTTTACTGCTACCTGCAACACACACATCCACACACTCTTTAAGAATCTGCTAATGCAGGATGTTAAACTTTGAGGAAAAAGAGGATCAACAGAGAGGAAAGTCATTAGCACAGATAAAGCCTGGGATAAAAACACATTCAGAGAATAAAATAACAAGCTACATTTTTTTTTGGTGAACACGGATGTAAAAAAAAAAAAGGCTTGGTATATTTCAAGTGGTTAAGCGTCCACTTATAATAAAAGACGATATATTAAGTCAGGTCTTGTTATCTGTGAAACTTTTGAACATTTCCCTAGATGAAAAAAATAACTTGAACGCTATAATGGAACCTTTCATGAACCAACCTCAAAAGTGCACAACCGCAACCAGCAGCCTCTATTTATACCTTCAAAGACAGATTTAAAAGCGCAGAGACAGTCGATTTATTATGAGCGCAGAGAACTGGAGAAGCACTTGCCTGTTTTAAAAAGAGGCAATCAATACCTGTGGAGCATCTGGGGAAGATAAAAACTAAATAAAGATGTCTGTAGGGAGCTCACACAGTGACCTTGGGTTTTGTTCCAATAAACACAGCCACCCCTGCCAGCCTGTATTATTGAATTTAACATTTTTAAATATCAGTCGGATCAGGAACCAAAATGAAACCAGTGGGAGATTTAAGTAAGTCTGCACCTACAGCAGCGACGGTTTTCCTCAAAAACACAAAGACTAAAAGTTCAGTTTGTGCATTTTAATTTAATCTTTTTGATTTCCCCATTTTCTTGAATTCAGATCACAATTGCAAATGGACTCAAAGAGCTTTCTGATCACATATAACAGAATAGTAAGATCACATGGCAACAAGTAACCGTTGCCATGTAACAGCTATAATGCAGCATTTCACCGAGTTAACAGTTAACATGCTTGACTTATTTTTCCATGTCAAGGCTGACTGAGGCAGCGAACCGGCCCACATGGCCAACCAGCCAAATCAAACACTGTAGGCTGCAAGCTGGCTGAATCTGACAGACCAATCTATGACACAGCCTGACAAATGAGCACGTCTTACGATAACATTATATTAGCTGCAAATTAGCTGTTCGGCTCCGTTTTAAACTTTTGCTGTACGTGAAAGTTTAAGCTCATTTGTTGATTAGTTTGTCTCGTCAGGAGGATATTTCGAGTACTTGGATGAAACTTGGTGGGCCGATCAGGACCAAGTTATCGGATTTTGGTTCACTATATTTAAAACATTTTGGCAGTTCTTTTAAATGTAGAGATTTGAGCTGAAACGATTTGTCAATTAGATGATTAGTCGATCCATAGAAAATTAACTGGCAACAATTTTGGTTCATCACTTTTCAAGAGAAAATTACAAACATTTAGTGGTTCCAGCTCCTCATATTAATCAATAATGAAAACTCTTGATTCCAGGAGGTCTTTGCATGATTACCAAATAAATTCATCTGATTGAAATTATGTCTTCAGGTTTAAAAGGGGCATTCCAGTTTTACACACACACACAAGTAGGTTTATTTCTCATAGGGAGTACTATACTCTGGCTTTGTCACGTCTCAGAAAATAACCCTGATAATGTCATTGGGGTCATCTCGGCTTTGGCTGGGAAACTGCAAATTGTTAACAGAGCAGCCCTTTAAACAGTGTAACAGAGAGCTGCTCAGGAGATCATGGAGGTTCAAAGGGTTACTCTAAAACTGCACCCAGAGACAGAAAGCGTGAAAACTGTGCATGATGGACACAGAGTCGTGAGCCACCGTGATCCAGCAGCTGAATTAATTACTTTTTGAGTGGGAGGTCATTAGTATGGGACCCAGTATGACTGATGTGTGTTTGCGTGGGGGGTCAAATTAAGATGATTTAAGAGCTAACATTTACCGTTTGTGCACTGACGCAAATCAAGATCCAGCATGACCATTTTTACATCTAACGTGCTTATTCCTGCTACGAACAGACGTGGCATTTGCAGGATCTATTGCATGCTTTTGTGTGTGTGATTAATGTCACCCCTCAGCCCTGCCTGCTCAGCCAAAGCCTCCATATTCAAAAGCATTGTACACACAGCTGTGCCTCTCTCTGTGTACTCGTCTCAACCTGCTGCCACGACACGAGCCTTTCACATCTGAAGACTTTTTCCCCTCGTGAGCTGCGATATTAGTGTGGGGTTTTGTTTTTTTTTGCTGTCATGTAAAAGGTTGGAGTCTTTCACAGTCCAGAGCGCGTCAACACACTTCAAGGAGGACGCTGCAAAGAAAAACAAGCTCTCTGCATATGTGTGTGTCTGCTTTCTCTCAGCAATCACTCACACTGAAATTATGTGTGCCTGGAGGCATATGCACATTTACAGGCATGGGTTCACACACAGGTAGAAAACTAAAGAAAGAAAGCAGAGTGCTGCCTTTGAATTACTGCAGGAGGATGCTTTTCTTCAAAGAATGTGCACAATGTTATGTAAAGTGGAGAAAACTGAATGCACACACCTTTTTTCCTGCAGAAAAGTCTTTAAAATCTAAATTCACAGTACATTGCAAAATCACTCAGGCCTTTTAAGACAGAAAACTTGCTTCTTTGTGATCTAATCAAGCTCTGATGGATGTTTCCTTCATGATGCAGCCACAGTCAACCCACCTTTTTAATCTAACACTACATCCCTGCACAAAAACTGTGATATTTCCATGTAAATGCTTAGAGGAGGTCCCACCAGCAGACTTCTGGTGTTGCTCTGTCTGGGTGGTCCTCAGGGGTCCTGGCTCCTGTCTCTCCACACGCTGGGAGACAATGGCACTATGTCCTTTACCCCCACCACCCCTTTTCACACACTCACACACACACACACAGCTAGTCCTCTCCCCTGCCCCCCTCCACAGCACTGTACCGCTGATTTGACTCAGATTAAAAGTTTCCAGCAGTTTTCACGTTTGGTCTGTGCGTAATTTGGAGCAAAACTCGATTAAACGGGTGGTTCCCAAAACGTGATCGGAATAAAAATATTATAAATCACTGACTTTTACGGATTTTCTTGACTTTCTATAGTTTCCCAACACTTTCCCCTTTTCTCCAGCAGCTCATTTCTGAGCATGGAGGAGTCACATCATCAATAAAACACGAAGAGGTGGTAAATTATGGACATGTGGCTGCTCGAAAAGGTGGAAGAGTATCCAAACAAATTAAACAAAACAGAAAACTCACCGGTGAATAAACAAAGCAGCAGCGAGTTCCTCAGCACTTTCCATCTCACCGCTTGCGTCCTCCTCCTCCTCCAGGGGTTTTCCATGACCCTTCTCTCCCTGTGCGCCCACTTTCCCGGTTTCTTTTATTTCCTTAATCAATGACAGAAGATATCAAAAAGCGCTTCTTTCCTGCTCCTGTAGCGGTCACCTGTTTGGCTCTTCTAGGAACATTGTTGTGTCCCCCCTTTCCCCGAAGACAGCAGCCAACTGCTCGTTATGACTTCGGGTTATTTAGGTATTTCCCCTCAAAGATGAAGCTCCGTTTGTTCCTCCACGTGTGAGCGTCTTTTCTGTCGCTGTTTAGTCCTGTTCCCACACCTCTGACTGACTGCTGAGGGTTTTATTTATTCCCCTCCCCTCCCCCGCTGCCCCCCGTTTGCTCAAATTACCCTGTTGACTTTACACTGAGGAGAGAGAGAGAGAGAGAGAGCAGTATAAAGTCAGCCACAATGTGAAAAAAAGACTTCCGGTCTACCTTTTCAAAATAAGACTCTTATTGAGGCCTATATGGCAGTGTTCATTATTTTGGAATAATTCAGATATACTGAGACTTTGCTAAATTCTCTTTACTCTCTATTTATATAGACTATCAAACTTGTATTTATTTATTATATTTTTTATATTAATCATAATTATTATTATGTTTATCTCCCTTATGTCATATTGCTTGAAAATATTTATTTGTTCTATTCTTATTATTTATATTATTCATGGGTAACTCACACACTTGTCTTCTGTGTGTGTGTTATGTTTACTTTTTATTTCCCATGCAAACTTTTGCTAGTGTTTAAAAATTGAGGTAATACTTAATAAGATTTTAAAAAGTTTCAGTTAGTTGAGATTTTATTTTGAAGTCAGAGTTACCTGTTTTCCGATTTTACTCTTGTTATGTCTGTCAAGCTTGACGCAGCAAGAGAAAAACGCGTCTGTGTATTGGTTTCTACGTATGCGCGCGTGTGCACGTGCGCAGTCACGCCAGCCTGCTATTCTGCGCTCCCCTGGCAGAGAGTGCCCTGCTTCACATGCTGCCGTCACATCACGACCTCTATTGAGATGAAAGAGAGGAATCAGACTGTAATGACCGAAGGCGGCACAGCATGCCGCTTCACACCTGTGTGACAAGACATTACGCGACTCTGGGCTATTTTCAGACACCAAAACAGCACGAAGCGTCCTACTTTTTTTTGTTAGGTTTAAATCTGTCCCGGAGCCATTATGTCTAAGGTGGTGTAACCTGATAACTTCATCCAATTATGTGCAAGTTGCTGTCATGTCAAAAACACTCAGACGCATGAGACCAAGCACACACACACCAGATGAGATCAGAGAGAGTCTTTGTAGTTTTGATATAGCAAAGTGAAGTCTTCTTATCCCTGCTGGTGAAGAGGAACACAGTGGCACAGAGGTGAAAAAGAAAAATAATCTAAGCCCAACCCAGAGGGCCATACCCAACATTAAATGGGGCAGAGAGGACCAAGGCAGGGGGCATGATAGGGCACTATGGTGGTAAGGCAACCCTTGGCTAGATCATCAACTGGGCAAAGAGGGATACTGTCCCTCTGCCCCAAATCTCCAGGCTTACTGGGTCTCAAATGGTCTGTTCTGATTTAGTTGAAATAGTCCCACATTAATATGTTTAGTCAAATTATCACAAAGCCACTCTGGGGCCAGTTATTCTAGCACCTGAACCCATTTCACAGTTTTTGGCAGGAGACCCCAAGCAGTAATCCATGCCTAGAGGACGTCACCCTAGACTATGGGGGAGAAAGGGCAGGGGCAGACCACCACACACCGCCCTCTGCGCTGGGAATACTTTGGATCAAAAACGCCACTTGTGCTAGCTTGTAGGGACCTAACTACAGTCATAAAAGTGATAAAGAGATAAATTATAGTTCTGAAAAGGCCCCTGGTAGGCTGTAAACATCAGCAACCTTAAAGCTTCAACATCCAAAAATGGTTCATTATACAAACATTAAAGAATAATATATAATAAAGATTTCTTGCAACCATATTTGTTTTTAGGTAGAAGTAGTAGCAACCTGACAGCAGCAATGCAAACACTCAGCAAGCTGTCCTGACTGCATGTGCAATCTATGTCCAAATAAGGATGATAAAAGTGGATTATTTTTGAAAATATGATATTTTATCAGTGAATAATACACGTGTGCATAGAGATAATCAATATTTTGCCTTTGTGTGTGCCTTTTTGACTTGTGTAAAATGGTTGCATCCACCATCTATTGCATTTATTGCACAGACCTAATAAAGCTTTTGTCCATAATGGATTTAGATTTTTAAATATGAACACTGTTTACTTTGAAGTTTGAAAACTGGACTCAAATCTGCCATAATTTAAACAAACTTGTATGGGCGACCAAGGGTGGCAAAAGAATGAAGATAATTTAGTTCTCGGAAATGCCACCCACATTGAGCAGCGATGATTCATGATGCCTTCCAGATGTTTCTTTTACGCTGTGATGATGTGACGCGGAGACATAAAAAAACAAGCAGGTAAAAAAGTAGTTTCATTACAGGCGTACATATTAATGATGACAGTTTCCTCCCCAGTTGTGTGTTATTCTTTGTCAATCGTAAAGAAAAAACAGGCAGTATACATCCTTGCCTACAGCAATTGTTTAGGCTTACAGAGTCTGGTGACACATTATGCCATTACGCAGATTACAGAGAAGGCCAATTTTCTTCTTAACCATGTATAATTACAGGATAATGATTTCCTTTGTGCTCGCAGTGGGAGCCGACAAGACGGGAGATCATCTTCCTCTGGGTCCAACAGGAAGTGCCACACAGGCTTCTAGTTTAGCTTTTTAGTGACGGTGCTGAGGCATTTTCTGGTTCCAGCTGGAGTCCAGAAAGTTCAGGGGGGGGGGACTGACCACAGACAATTTAAAACACAAAAAGTATCAAAGAGAAGAAAGCTAGATAGGGATGCAATTAAAGATATACTGTACCTCTACGTTACAAAGAATGCTTGTTTGTTGATCCTAAAATCCGGAATCAGTCTATCTTTGATTAGAGAAATTTTAAGGCAGAAGTATGAAGTAGTGGAGCTCAATCCAAGCCTTAGCAGTGATTAACAGTATATATTTTTTAACTTACTTAATATACTTTTTCCCCTTTCTTTTCCAGCCCGCAACTCCAAATGCACATTTACTCCACACAAACAAATAAAATTATGTGCATGCATTATGTGAATGAGGGTCCTCACAAGTAGAGAAAGACAAACGTGCCTTTCTTATCTTTGCTGACAATTCAGCGTCTCATCCATGTATAGAAATGCAGCTGCACATATTGTAAATGGCTGTAAGGGTTATAAAGGGCTCTGTACGGCACGACATGGACGCATTGTCGATATAATTGCTGCTGCTGTTAGAGAGGTGTTGCCAAGAGATGTGTGATGTCAGGATGGTTTAATGTCTATCAGGACCTGTTCTGCAACTTTTTCTGGATGAAGGCCGAAGAAAAGTATTAATCCTAGAGATAGGCTGTGTTTTCGACCTGTACGTGGATGAAGCTTTTTCTGATAAACTGATCAAGTACCAGACGCTGGTGGTGGCATATAGCAGTGGGCTGGGATGTGAATGTAGATTAGTGATACTGATATTTGGCAGCCTTGGACATGCTCTCAGACTGACTGTTAATGGGTTACAATTGGCAGGCTTACCAAAGAAAAGACACCCATGAGTGTCAAAGAATATATGAGAGCTTTGTAAATAGTCCTGTAGACATTGTTAATGTAATTGGCAGATTCAAATAAAGCATTTAAAATGTGTGTGTGTGTGTGTGTGTGTGTGTGTGCAAATCAGCGCACCTTCCGACGTCAAACAGACAAACCACTCTGGAGACATCAGCTGCACAAGGCAATGTGATACTTTATTCATGAACCTAGGACCATATATATATATATATATATAAAACACTGTATAAATACTCTATATATTCTACTCCCTTCTGTGATCTCAATAACAAATAAAAAATAATATTAAAAAAGCCACATGATTATATTTAACAGGCTGTACAAAAATAAATAATGTTTGGATATTCTGTACAAAAGGAAAAGACTTGATAGAAAAAAAACAAGGTGCCTTCGCAGAAGGCAGGAGAGACTTACTTATGAAGTAGTAGCAGGAGACAAGTCCCTCTTTAGGTCTCCACACACGCACACACACACACACACTCGCTCACACACTCCTCTTTGGTCTTTGAAGAGTTCCCTCATTGAAGGCTGTGTAGACTAGGGCAAGATATGGCTAAAGGACAAAGTACGGTGTACTAAGGCATTTAGAGACGACTGGGTGTTACAATGTGCCGCTGGCAAAAACAAAGATGAAGTGCTACAGGTTTGTGATAAATAAATGTAATCTGACAAGTCTGAACATAAACACTATGACTATAAGCTATCTTATTTTCCATACCTGATGGGGTGAGCAAGTAGAATACGAGCTATTCTCTTTCATTTGTTTCTTTATATACTCTGCAATAACCTCCCCCACCCCAACCCCTATGTGTCTGTCCAGCCCAGCTTGGACAAACATCATATACATGCATTAAAAATTTGACACACTCACAGTCTCACACTCACTCACACACACACACACAAGCATGACATTGGCACGGTAAGCAGCATGCTCCTTTAGGAAATCATGTCCATGCTTTCTTCCCCTTGATGGGAGGCAAAATGTGCCACTGCTGCGCTGAGGCCAGACAGGCAGCAAGCTGTAAAATAGTCTTTAATGCTGCAACTAGGTGGCAGTGCCACTGTGGACCAACATCTGGCCTTTGCAGTCACAGTCATTGTAGACCCATTGACATGTGGGGCTGTTAGACTACCTGGAGCCCATGAAAACCTGCAGCACTCGTGCTCTGGATGTAAACATTCATCGGCCTCTTTAGGTTGTCCGTGGGAAAAAGGAGGCAGTGAAGATCAGATTTTTTGTCTGATGTCTTTCTGAAAGCTAGGTGTATGAAAGGAGGTTAGGTTGTGGAAGCAGTCACTTAACAGGCTCCCTGATTGCACAGTTCCAGCAGGGGTCGCGGCCGGTCTTTGGGGTCACAGCTGTCATGGGTTAGTGTGCGCCCGTCATGGCCAATGCAGCGCAGCTGGCGCTTGCGGAAGCCTCGGCCGCAGGTCTTGGAGCATACCGACCATTCTCCGAGAAGCCAGGAGGGACAGGACTGGGTGGCACAGGACCGTGACGCCAAGGGGCGCAGCTCCTCCGGGCAATCTCTGGAGGGCCGACCCTGGGGATCTAGACACACCACCTCTCTCTGCTGCATACCTCCTCCACAGGTCTGGGAGCATGGACCCCACTCCCTCAGGGTCCACTCTGCTCCTCCCACCTCTCGGATGGCATTGATGGACTGGCGGCGGCCTCCGTTGTTGTTGGAGACTGAAGCAGCATTGTTGGGTCTAGGGGCAAAGTAGCTGTACTTAACCCGGGGCCTTGGGGCTTCCCCGACAGAAAGAACCTGGATGGTGAGGGGCTCGGGGAGTGGGGCGAAGCTCCGGAGGCGCTCCAGGGTGGCAGAGGAGCCGCTGTATCTCAACAGTGCCCCTCGCAAGGTGATGTCAGTCTCCATGGTCATCAGCTTGTAATCGCCATTTAACAGGTAGGTTCCATCCTGGCGACGCACTGCCAAGTAGCTGTTATCATGACGACTATTGCCTGGGGCACGTTGCTTGATATCCAGGTGGGTGGCACCAGCAGGGATGGTTACAACATCCTGATAACCAGGCCTGAAACAGAGACAGACAGAGGTCAGACTTGACCATAAAAATGATTTTGGCATACATGCTATGAGGTTTCAGTAATGTTTGTGTATAACAAAAAGGCTGTTAGATGTTTACCTGGCACGCTCCAGAGAGCCAGACACTTTCTTGCAGGTAGAGCCGTCTCCACCACACACACCGCACTTATCAAAGCGCCGGTTAGAGCTGATGACACGATCACATCCAGCCTTGACACACTGGCCTTGAACACAAACTGAGGTGGAGTCTGGGCTGCAGGGAGTGCCATCAGCCACCTGGGGGAAGCAGAGAGATACAAATGGAACTTTAGAGTTATGTCTAGTAAGACAGTTACATAAGAGTCTGAGTCAAAAGGTAAAAAGTAAAAGTCTTTTCCCCAACAGGGCAGTAGCCTAGGGGCTGAGAGAAATTACAATAGCTGATCTTTCAACTTGCAGGTCTGCACAAGTAAAAGGACTGTTATGAGATAAACTAAGACTCTGAGAATGTAACACCATTCTGAAACCGAGTAAAAAAACCTGTTTATTAATATAATCTAGCATCTCTCACCTTAGATTTGAGCACAAAGAAGTATCCAGTACCCTTGGCCCGGCACACCAGCTTGCAGCGGTCTTTGGGTGAAACTCCAGCATACTTGGGCACCCACTCGACACCCTCGCCTGAACCCAGCGACACTTGGGCTGACATGTCGTTGTGGGCCAGGCACTGTTCCTCGCGGAATGACAGGCCTGAGAAAGAGACACAGAGAGGACATATTTACTGCTTGTTCAGCCGGACCTGCATGCTAACTTTCACACCAATGTGCAAGGTACATCAAAAAATGACTTCTGCATTCAAGCTAAAGGACTTATTGCTTTGCAAGTTTGAGAACAACTACAGTATATGGTGCTAAGTCATTTTATTTCCATATAATTAACTAAAGAAAGTGTTTAGAACATTTCTCAAATCTTATCCCAGATTAATTATTTATATGTGATGGCAAAGATCTCTTACCATTGGTATCAGGGCAGGTGTCTGTGTTACAGGAGCGGTACTGGATCCTCTTGCCCTCACAGTACTTGCCCCCATTCTTGGGCAAAGGGTTGTCACAGGCACGAAAAGAATACTGGACCCCTCCACCACAGGTCCGAGAGCAGTCGCCCCAGGGACCCCACACTCCCCAGCCACCATTGACAGGAGTCTGAAAGAACCAGGGACATGACCATTACAATTCTGAACTGGGCTGGAGTCAGCTGATTGATTAAAAGCTGAGTTAAAACATTAATTGGTCCAACAGCAAGCCAAATAGAACAGGCATGAGAGTGCAATATATTAACTGTGTTTTGGGGTGTTTTGAAGTGTAGTTGGTTTGGGTCTGGTTCCTACCTGGTGTTTGGCTGCTTGGCTCTTAGTGAGACACTGTCCAGCCAGGCAGTAGCTGTCATGCCCACATGGCGTTCCATCAGCCCAAGGGAAGTTCTTAGTCTGGCACACCAGCAAACCATTGGATGTAGTCACGGTGCACCACAGAGCTGCGCACGTGGTACTCAGATCTGGGCAGTGCTGGGAGTCTTCGCCAAAGGTCAGCCGACACTGATGGTCTGCGTCATAGACTGTCCCGGGCAGGGGCTGCGGGAGCGGCTGAGGTTTGACCGGTTTATCCAGCAGGCACTGACCATGGCCGTTGTCCAGGAAGGTGGTGACCATGAGGGCGGAGCAAGGGGACCATGGCTGCTGCTGGTCCAGGTTGGACAGGGTGGAGGCCATCATGTGGGAGCCCCAGTGGGCACCGTTGACCCCGGAACACAGCTGGGCATCATCATGAGGCATGTTGAAGACGTGGCCTAGAGGACAGACATGAAATAAAAGTTCTTTGAGCTCCTCTGGTATAAGTGGTGATTAAATAAATTTTTTTTTTTTTTAAGTTTTTTTTACACACAAGAACATGGATTTTTTTCTACTTACCCAGTTCGTGTGCCACAGTAAATGCTGCTTGCAGTCCATCATCCTCAATGATTGAGCAGCTTCTGTCAGGGTCGCACACTGTACCAACATCTGCCATGCCCAGAGTGTCACAAGAGTGGGCACCACACAGATCCTAAACAGGCAGACAGGGAGCAAAATGAATGTTTGAATACTCTTGAATGCTGCTTCTCTTCCTCTTTTTCTATCTCTGATCCATTCTCTATCTTAACACACTTCCTCTTTTTCGACTCAAACTTACCGTCCTGGTGAAGAGCACAGCAGTGTCATAATGCTCGGGGTGGCGGTCACTTGGTGGGTTGTGCTGCCTCTGCCACTGGCAGAAGTTGCGGAGGGTCATGGCGGCATTAGAGGACACCTGAGGGCCTCGCTCTTCCTCGTAGACCACCAGCAGCTTCACCACCGCCAGGCTGATGGAGTTGTGGATGCTGGGGTGGCGGTAGAGGCGAGATGCCACTGCCATGATGGTCAGTAGGTAGGGTTTGAGCCCGGCACCATGGAACTCAGCCATGGACTGGTCGGCCACCAGCATGATCTCCAAGTAGCGAGGGGTGGAAACAAAACGCCTGGTCCTGTGGTGGGCTGAGAGGAGAGAAGAGAAAGGTCAGAAACTAGGTTCACAGGTCATGTGAGCTGATATCAGGTTTCAGGCCTAATTTTACTGCACTGTAACTTTTGAGACATTAGTTATTTTTGATAGAAATTATTCAGTTTGTCTGGAACAGCCTGCACACTGCAAAACTCTGCCAGTGTTGGTTTTTCTTCAAGGGGATAGAGGCTCCAAGGAGAGAGCTCCAGATGTGCCTGGAGGAGCCTGGCTGTGACTCAGCGTCACACCACCGGCGGCTCCTCCTCCTCCTCAGGGTCCACATTCCTACAGTGACCTTCTCTGGTGGAAAATAATGCGAGTGAGAAAGGGCGAAAGGAGAAAATCCTTTTTGGGGAAAAATGTCTGCCGGTGCGAGTTGTACCAGGAGGCGAGTTTACAAGTCTCAGTACTGCCGGGCTCTGGCTGGCCCCAACCCCGCTACTCCCCTCCCATTTCTCCGTCACTCCTCCTCCTCTTTTCCCTTGGAGAAGTTTGCCCCCCCCTCCCTCCCTCCCTTCTTCAGCTCTGGTAGTGCTTAGACGGCGCTGTCAAAAAGGTAGCTGAGTCCATTGCGCATGCTGTGCACCCTGGCACACGCACAACTCCAGCTGACAGCACTTTGCTCTGCATATTCACTAGCTTATAGCCAGTGACTTATATAAAAGATAAGCCAATTTCTTGTTTGTTTTCAGCTGTAGATAAGCTGCATACATTTCACGATATTCTACAGAGTAAATAAATCACTTTCTCTGTGTTTCCTTGGCCACTTTTAAGGTTGCTGGTCTGATCAATTCAGCTCACTCTATTATAAAATGAGTAATAGCGTGTAAAATGCGCAGTCTTCTGCAGCCTTACCTGTCTGGTCTGCGTTAGCAGCTCCGTGCTTGACTTCTGTCTCCAGATTCTTTGGCACCCTCTGCTCGTCCTCGTTGACCCCGCACTTGGAGCTTCCCTCCTCAGCCAAAGCTGCCCGACCTCTCCGGCGGATCATGTGGACATCCTCATCGGTGCCCAGGAAGTCACTCGAGTTAAGGGGCTGAATAAAATATTCTTCACCCTGAAAGTAGAATCCGCCCCTGAGCCCGTGGCACAGGTTGAGCGCAGCTGCAGAGTGTTCCTCTCCGTTCACCTTTCCCGAGAAGAAACAACCCGGCTCGGCTCCGCTCTTGGGTTCCTGTGTCGGCTCGGACTCGGGACTCCCCACAATGTGGAAGACAAAACCCGGCGCCAAGAAGGTCTGGTCAGGCTCTAGCTGCAAGACCAACTCCTTGCCAAATACGTCCAACCGGTACTCCCTCATCTCCGCCTCTTTCTCCTTCTCCTCTGCGGAGAGAGTCCGCCACGGTTCAGTTTCGCTCTCCGACCGGGCCGTCGGGTCTAGTCTGACCGGCACCACTGTGCTCTCTTCCCAGGCGCTGTGCGCCGTGCCGACGCACAGAGCGGCAACTAAACCAATGGAAACGTGTAAAAACCACATCATATAACTGTGAAATCCGACAAGAGGAAAGAAAAATTGATAATAAAGTCTCTACGAGGAAGCAGGTAAATCCTTTAAAAAGGGTTTCCACTATAAGCTACAAACCCCAAGTCTTTGAACTTCCACAAAACTGTCCCCTAAATTACGCACAAGCATAAAAATCTAAAAAGGGATCAAATCCAGTGCAAAACTCATTCAAAGTTACGTGAAGGTCTGACTTGTTGCAAAAAGTCCTTTCATTAAATGAAAATTAAAGCTGGAACTCCGCAGTAAATTCCAACAGGTCTCTTTCTCTCCAAAACTCAGCAGAACTCAGTTTCTAGATCTCTCTTTGAGTTCGGGGACAGGTTTTATCTCTGCTGGCCCGTTTAGTCTGTTCTCTGCTCTTGCCTTGCAGTCAGAACAGAGCCGGTCCCTCCTATATATCCCCCTGCCTCGGGACCACCCCTTTCTGAGGGCCCTTTGATCTGAGAGGGGCCAAATCCCGTGCGCAACGAAAACGCATCAGCGACCTGGAGCGTTGCCATAATAATCAATCATTGTGGAGGAAAGAGAGCTTTGGGGAGAGAAAGGATTTCTTCTTCAAACTCAGCTTTTCTGTCACAAGATGTACATATACACCCATATATACTGAATATGTTATATTAATATTTGTCATATAGCCTAATAGAAGTAGCCTTACTTGGACCATTAGTGTTACATTTATGACATGAGTGGCCAAAATAAAAACCAAACTTAACTCTGGCACTGTTGCAGTGCTCTACTTTCTAGCTTAATCACTGAGCTACATACCGCTTATTAAACTCATGCCTCTTCCAACATAAATCAGGGTGACAGGCAGCAGTGGCTGATGTGGAGCAGTGTTGTAGTGTCAGTGCAACTGGAGAAGGGAGATGGCAGCAGGTCGGGAATGGTAACCATATAGTGCTGGCCACGGCTCCGGGAGCCGTACTCACCTCCTCCGTGCCAAGCCGGCTGTGGTGCGCCGTGGCCGGGTTCCGCAGCTCTGCTCCCCGGGGAGAGGGAGCAGAGAGGGGCCGCTGAGGTCTTAAGGTGGAGCGGTTCCTCCGTCGGGCTGCCTCTGCGATCAAACCAAGGCAGGCAGAGCCCCTGTCCTCCGGGTTCTTCCCCCGCCCGTCCGGGCTGTTCCCCCTCTCCAACAGACAGTTTACGCTGGAGTTTCATTAAAAATAACTGGCAAAGCAGAAATCCTATTATCTACAGTGCACCGAGAGACATCACACATAAGTGAAAGCAACAGACTGTTATTTAGGGAAAGTGAACTAACGTAATCCTTCAATATTTTGAAGTCTAGCATTTCATATAGATCTGAAATTGCAGCTAAACATGCCATCTTTAATAAAAATAATGATCAAATAATTATATAAATATAAGAATATCATATATTAATATCACAGGGATGAAGACCTAAGTGTGGTGCTTTTTAAACAAGTACATAACAATTTAGATGGACCCAAGAGAGCGTATTGGCATAATTTCCACTGCAGTGTGTAACTTTTGCCTCACTGGAGCAAACATCACTGATCAGTCTTTGAAGGGACAGATTATGGAAGTCCACCTTAAAAGCAACAGGTCAGAAAAAGTGAATAGTTGTAATTTCATAGTTTTCCAGTAGATGGTAAGCATGGCTTTGGGAATTTCCCCAGACTGCTGCAGAGACTTTCCATGACTTGATGGACCAATCACAAGTTTAGCCGGCAGGTGGCGCCTCTGCATCACGTTTGGGAGCCTGTGAAGGTGCAAGCAGTGAGCCACATACCGCAGGGGGGCAGCCCTGGTACACTTTTGTACTGTGGGGAGAATGGTGTCTCTGCTTGAGGGTGCTGATCCTGGGACAGAACTGCAAGTTTAGGAGATGATAACCAGGTGACATTTGGATGTAGAGTTGGAAAATATCTTCTATTTTACATCTTCTATTTTTCTATTTTCAAGAGAAAGAGTGGCCATATAAACTAGGACATTTTTGTGTAAATAAGTGTTGATGTCTGTGACAATTACAGACAACCAAAGAGTTGATCAAGATGGACATTTATCCACTCAAGTCAATAAGTAACTAACCGGATTAACTGCCTTTGCAGAACTGAGATTACTATTAGTGTAAGAAAACCACCAAACTCCATTGCATTAAGGTAGTTTTTAACTGAGGCTTCAGGTTCAGTGCCATCCTGACATGAAGCTAAAATCACAGAGAAATTGCAATTGAAACATTTGTAATAGAATATTTATCATTAATATTTAAGTCACAATCAACGTTTGAAATGGTGTCTCCTGGCCAGTGTTGGAAAGTAACTAAGTACTGTACTTTATTCATTTCATTTCAGAGGGAAACGTTGTAATTCTTACTCCACTACATTCAGATTACAGATTAATATTTTACATCCAAATAACATGATCAGCTTTAAAATGCTGCTTACATGTTGTACCATCAATAATAACAACCCCATAATATGTATAACACTGTTAAAGTGTTTAAATCTATATCTCTAGCTAACATTTAGTGGATTCATTCTAGGTAATAGGAGCTGTTTTAGCATGATGACGCCATCTTTAATCTTCAATATGCTGAATTTATTGGCTTTTGTCTCATCTTGCTTTATCATCTTCAGCTTTGCAGAGTGTGTGTGATGATAGTGAGTGGTTTACAACAGCTAAAACACATGTAAGATCAATAAAATGTGAACGTATTGGATGCCAAGACAGAATTAACAACACAGACACGAAGATATTTAAATATATAGATTTTATGTACATATATTCATGTGGATGACTAGAAAAGAAACACTATATTCTTACAAAGGAATGATTCTGCACAGTCATATTCCTAAGTTAAATAGTAATTTGATACAAAATTACTATAATAAATAAAACTCATCTCATTGTTTTTTTTATTCACACATACCAGTTGTACAAACAATAAATTACAAGTTCAGTGCTGTGTTTCTGTCGTTCAGCGAGAGGGGTTTCCCCACTGGAAGAGTCAGAGTAGGTTGTGTGTGTGTGTGTGTGTGTGTGTGTTTATGTGTGTGAGCGTTGCTGAAATACTCAAATACTGTGTAAATGATGGATTGTGTCAATATCGTGTGTCTGTGTGTGTAAATATGGTTGAATACTAACGCATATATGAAAGATTTATTCGTTGTACAAAAATGTCTACATTGCGTAAATAAATCTGAATGTGTGAGGGAAGAAGAGAGAATGTTTTGTGAGTGGTATGTCGACCCGGGTCATGTATCTGAAAATGAAAGGTGCCAGATGGGTGGGGTTTGCCACACAGGAAAATACAGCAGGTGCCAGAAATGTTAACACAATTACAGGAAGGTGTTTTAATAAGTCCATTAGGTGTGTAATCACTGCACTTTGTAATGCTGGGGCATGATTAGCATTCAGAAGAGTTGAGGTAATGTTCTCAGTATTCTTTTCTTTAAGACATTTTACACATATATGAATAGTCTTTTGTCTACACTCTAAATGCAACCTAATTAAAACATGATTTTAAAGGTGCAGATAGTTTTTGTTTTTTTTCACTTAAAAAGAAAAGTTTGACATTTTTAATCACTTTCTTGAGAGTTAGATGAGAAGAATGATACCACACTCGTGTCTGAGAGTGGCACCAATCTCCTCATCTGTTTCTTGGCAAGAAAACGAATAAGTGTATTTCCCAAAATGTCAAACTACTTATTTAAAATCAACCGCAACATCGCTTTCCAGAATCAGTCCCCCAGTGGCCATAGGGACTATTTCTTCTGTGGAAAGTAGTTCCAGAGACATTGTAGACAGTGAGGGCTGTGGATTGTCTGAGGTAACCGAGGCATTGTTTCTGGAGTTACAAGTTTCTGCTGTGACCACCACAAATTAAATTTTATTCATCCACTGGGGTGGAGGCACCAGATGGATATCTCAAAACTTTGGCGAAACCAAACCGATCTGCATGGCTGGATTCCATTTTGTTTGTATTTTGGATGAACTGACCACATAAAATCATCCATTCTGTGTCACAGTCTGAACTGTTGTAACGTGGCAAACACCACCCACCAGGGTTGAAAACAATCATTTGCAAATACAGAATGTGAAGTAGTGAAATAGAGAATGAGTGATGAAAAAAGAAATAAAATGAAGAAAGAGTTGAATTGCAAAAGGACATTAATGACTGCATTAGTATCGCTCTTGCTGTCGTTGCGAGTATCCAGGGCACACATTGTCATATTAGCATTGCTTCCTAAACAGATTAACAGACAAACAAACAGATATTGACCACAAAAAAACAAAAAAACATGAGGACCGTAAACCTCCCAGCACCAGCATATTGATTGATACAAATGGGACTGAGAGTGAAGAAGCTTCGAGATGCAGTAGAGGACAAAAACACATGTTCGCGGTACGTACTGCATGTGCTTAAAACACAGGCCTGGGTACATGAATGTGCTAGCACATAACATGCACACAGAGACACACAGACACGACACAAACACACATCAAAAATCAAGCATTGCCCCAAACCTGTGAGTCATCATTAACCTCCATAAATGTTAAGGAGTGTCGTAGTTACTTTGCCCCTTTGTCGATTTAACGGTTGTAAAGTGTGTCCTCTGAAGGCCACCGTACGCTCCCTATCTATCCCATCACACCATGCTGCTGTTTCTACACTGTACAGCTGATTATCACTTTCAGTACAATTGATACTCGTGTCATCAGGAAGGATTTTCTTCTCAGCTTCTCAAGAACCTGAGCACAGAGAAGTATTAGAACAGTTCAAATACTTTGTGTTGTTTGGATGCAATGCACCGTCCGTTCACCTAATGTCTGGGTTTACCCATTCATTGCTGGTCGTGAAGTCACCCTCCCATACATCCTCATTTGGAAATCGTATTCATAACCTTATGCTTGCTATTGGATGCTCTCGACATAACGGTCATCACTATGAGGAGTTTATGTTCAGTCTTCCCCCTCTCCTTGTGCTCCTTTCTGGTTTTCAGCTGGACAGATAAGTCAAATAAACACACACATTGCTTATAGTCGGGGCATATGGGTAGCCCTGATCCAGGACTGTCATTCTCCGTCTGCTGTAGCTTGGACATTTCAGTCATTGAGCGGCTCATAAAATTCTTTACAGGAAGAATATTGGTCGGCAATCAGAAGATAAGGAGACCACCATTTTAGTGATAATGCCTTAAGATACCTTTTGGCCATCAGTAGCACCACTGACAGCACTGCTGCCGAGACAAACTCAAGATGGCTAATTAAAAAGGTGGTTTGTGTTGTTTTTAATGGAAGACACCTTTCTTTGTCAGAGTAACTCATGCTTTTTCTTGCTAAGAAGATTGCTACGAAGATATCTAGTGAGTTAGTATGTTCAACATTCTTCCTGTAACAAATTTTATGAGCCGCTTAGTGACCGAGGTGTCCAAGGTACCGGAGAAGGCAATCCAGGACCGTGGATCATAGTATGACGGTCGTGGTGCAGGGCTAGGATATGGGCAAAAATGACAACAAGGTGAATAACGATTGCTTCCCATCGTTGGGGCTCTTGTCTTGGACACACTCATGACAAAAGACAAAGGGATGCGACTTCCAAATCCCCACAGTGATTAGAACACATGGAATAGCATTAAAAAAAAAACACGACACACATGCCATTACAGGGCAAAACACACTAAGCCTCCAGGGTTTGGAGACTGAAGTAAAGACAATCAGTTACTGTCCATGTGGAAATGACATGCAATTGAAGTCCTTAGCTATGCCGGGACCATACTTGTCACTATCATACGGAAACTGTCCTCCGTCCTACTTGTGCTCTGCATAGCTACAATGATTCCAGGACATTCCTCTGGCATATAGTCAGGTATATCCATGTCAATCTGTCTCTGAGTCTCTGTGTATCTGGTCCAGGCGCATTCAGCCAACATTCACAGTCCTGTTTAAGGTCTTAAATTCATTGGTCCGTAGTCCTACATCCAGCACTTGAGACCTTTATCAGATGTACAGATTAAACTTCTTGTTTCTTTGTCTTTTCCTCTCCTGCCTCCTCAACATTTCTTCACCAGACAGTGTTTGAAGGCGGAGGGGCGGGAACCTAGCGTGCAGCCCCTGGACAGCTTCCCGTCCTGGTCCTTACACTGCACTGTCCGGCTCTGCCAGCCAGTGTCACAAGTCCTGGAGCAGGTCATCCAGGAGCCCGTTACCCACTGGGGCCCTGGGGTTGGGGTGGAGGGACCTGGAGCTGTAGGTGGCCCTGGGACCAGGACAGGGGGAGCGGAGGAAGATGTAGTGGTGCTACTGGTGGTGGGGGTGGTTCTCGTCGTGGTTGAGACTGTTGTAGTGCTCTGCACAGGGGTCGACTTTGGGTTGGGGATGAGTGGAGCCGACGGCTGCTGCGGGGCTGTCCGGCGGGGCATGAAGAAGCTATAACGGACATCCAGGGGCTTTTTAGCGTCTGTCGCTAGAATCTGGATCACCAAGGCTTCTTGGAGGGCCCCAGGACCCATGCTGTGAAGCCACTCGTCCCTTTGGCTCCAGCCGCTGTAGTTGAGCACAGAGCCGTTGAGCGGGATGATTGTCTCAGAGGTGGAGATCATGAACTTGCCGTTCAGGAGGTACTCGCCGCTGGGCCGTCGGAGGGCCAGGTAGGCGGTGTAGCGGGTCTGGTCCTTGGCCTTGTGCTGACGAACCTTGATGTGGGTGGAGCCTGCAGGGATCTTCACCACATCAGTGTAGCCCTTACTGTTTGGCAAGAGAGAAAGTAAAAGAGAGGTCAGATTAGTACGTAATACTGTGAATTCTTTGTCACCACTGGCTTGAATGTGGACAATAATTGAGAGGTCGGGGACCGGGCTACCCTGTTAGCTTGTTACTCAAGTGAGGAAGCAGAGGCACTGCGAACTGAACAAAGTTTAGGATTAGGCTACGTGGGTTGCATTTGAGCAATTTTCATTTAATTTGTTCAAACTGGATTTTTCTGACACAATAAAAACAGCTAATTTAGACTACATATCTGTTACAGCTACAAAGGGGGTAACCATCTTGGAATATTATGTGAACATTCAAAATAATGGGAGCTTTGTTTTCCCATTCTGCTGTCATGACGTGAACGCAGCATTAAAAAGCCATGAGATATCTCCTGTGATAAATACTTAAATATTTTAAATACTTAATACATTTCTCTTAATTCTGCATGTGCAAATGTCCATATGTACATGATTGTTCCCATAATATAAAGATGTGTAATGCACAGTTCAACTCTTTTCTCTTACCTCTTCTTGGTGAAGTTGCCCATCACGCGTATACATCCTGTGCTGTCGCCTCCACATATACCACACTTGTCAAACTGGAGCTTGGAGCCAATGATGCCGTCGCAGCCGGTCCGCACACATTTCCCCTTCACACACACCGAGCTGCTGTAAGGACGACACTCTGTCCCGTCTACCACCTGAAGACAAACAGTCACAGAATCACTGTCATCTTCCACATTTGTTTTCATTTAATACACTGCACCTTTTTTTTATTTTTTAAACTAACTCACCCTCTGAGAGAACACCACATAGTATCCTGTTCCTTTTGCTCTGCAGGTCAACTTGCACACGTCTTTAGGGAGGACCCCTGCATACTTAGGCACCCACTCAACAAAGGTCTTCACCCCTTTAGGATCTGTCTGGGGACCGTTGCGTACCTCACATTGCTCCTGCCGGAAACTCTTATCTGGAGAAAGGTTCCATTAAAAGAGGTTAGAAATGAAGGACTGTATACTTTGTATGATAAATACACATAAGCTCATACTATTATAATCATGCATGCATTCTCAGACTGTCACACTCACTTGATGCTGGACACGGTGAGACGCTGCAGGACCGATAGATGGCTCTCTTCCCCGTGCAGTAGCGCCCGTTGTTCCGCGGTGGCGGGTTGTTGCACAGACGCTGGGCGAACTGCACCCCGCCTCCGCAAGTTCTGGAGCACGCACCCCAAGGACCCCAGGAACTCCAGCTGCCGTGATTGGACGCCTGGGAGAGGGAGGAGAGTAGAGGAGTGAAGAGGAGGAGAGAGAGAGTGGTGAGGAAAAAAGAAAGAGAAAAAAAGAGGAGATAAGAGAGGACAATTAGTGCTTATCAGACATGTTGGAAGTCAGAGTGGTTGCTGGCCAAGCCACGTGTCACAAGGAAAGCCCTTTGGAGAGAGATTTGTGATAAAGAAAAATGTGTCACGCATTGTGGTTAAGACAGCATGACTGGGATCTGTGGTGTAACTGCTCACATGCTTCCCCTGAGGAGCAGCCTGAATGAAATTCTTAAGGTAATGTACTTTATTTTTGTGTTTTTCCAACCAGTGCTACATGAGTCATCCGTGATAAAAATGACTGGATAAGTAGCATTTAACATTTTATGACACAAAGTTGATTTTATAACCCCTGAAGTTCTGCAAAGCTTCTCTGGAAACAGCTTTTCCATTTAGTTCTTCATAGTACTTGACCAGCTACTTTCCACTGTAAAAGCTACTTAATCTGCAATCATACTGCAAGAAATATATAGAGGTTAAAAGATTCTGAAGGCTAAAATGGAGAGGGGCTTAACGATGCTCTGAGCAGTAAACTGGTCGTCATACGAGGCAGTGAAAATGAAGCGGATCAGAACTTGGGCCGGATCCACACATTCGTCTGCCAAGGATGGAGTCAGACTCATCAAATGTCACGTGACAAATAAACAAAGAAAATACTCTTTCCCATTCTTTTTGACTTCTTTCCCTCCCTGACACACACACTCAGTGTCGACAAGCCTGCCAAGAACAGATTTGCTCCTTTAACTCATTAAGGCCAAATTCAATTTAGATCTGTGTAAGTAAGGCCAAGACAACAAATCGCACAGATCAGCAGTGGCATAAACAAAGCGGACCACACAATGAAGTCACATAAAGAACCTGTGACATTTTCTTCTCTTCAAGTGTCTCTCTCTCCCTCTCTACTTTATCTTTTTCTTTCTTAATAGCTGCCCTGTGTACTTAAAATATCAGTTTTTGAACTATAAAAAGGAGTCTATTTTTGATTTTAGTCCTTTTTTGTCTCTCTTGACAAACAGATCTATCTCCGTGTCCTTTTCCAATCCTCCCTCATGTTCTGATACCATCCACCCGTCTTACCGAGTAGTGTCTCTTGCGGGTCTTGTCCACGCACTTTCCCTGCAGGCAGATGCGTCCCTTCCCACAGGGTGTTCCCTCCACGGCCGGCAGCTTCTTGGTCAGACACACCATCTGTCCCTGGCGAATCACGGCGCACCACAGCCGGGAACACACGTCCATTCCCGGGCAGACCGTGTACTCGGGGCCGAAGGCCAGGCGACACTGGCGGACGGCATCGTAGCTCTGCCCTGGGAGCTCCTCTGGGCCCAACAGGGGCTGGCGAGGAGAGTCTAGGAGACACTCGGCTGTGGCAGGAAAGAAGGAGGAGAGGAATTTAAAAAAAGCTCTGCAACCTGCATACTCTTGGCTGGTGACTGGCGATGAAAATCTCTCAAATCACTCAATAAATCACTGGATCAGCAGCAGATACTGTCAATCTTAAAACAATGCTGTTGCTACATGAATTATGCCGAAACAGGAACGCAAAGTATGACTCATCTTGATTTCCTGCCAGAGATCTGTCTTTGGCTGCAGTCGTTAAGAACTTAATAGGATTGTAAATAACTCTCTATTAACGGAGATTACAGCTCTGTTTGGTAGTAAACAGCTCTCAGTGATAGGTACTGTGGGAGAAAAGCTATCACAAGTTAAATTCACATGGATGCAATTTATAGATGCAGAAAATAAAACTTCTACTGGCTGGGAAAGGTTCTAACTATTAAAAAGAACTACAGATGTTTGCTGAACCACAAGCACGGACCCTTTCTTTCCCCCCGTGCCTTTATTGTTCTGCATTTTCTCCCACACTCACCGTTGCCATCGTCAAAGAAGTCGGTGATGGTGGCCGAGGTGCAGCGGCTCCAGGGTTTGGAGGCGTCGATGGAGGTGAGGATGGAGGACATGAGCCGCTTGTCGCTGTTCACCCCGAAACGCTCCTCGCAGAACTTGGAGTCGTCATGGGACAAACCGAGCAGGTGACCTGGGGCACAGGGAGAGAGGACACTTTGACTGGGAGGTTCTGGTTACATGATGTACAGAATTTGAGCTGATAGAAGAGAGAAAAATTATGAGACTTGTCACAGGCTTGCACATGCAGCAGCAATGAGAAAAGAAAACATACTGAGCGCTCAGGTATCAGGTGTATGACATCAGACAATACTTGCCTGATTTTAATCAACAAGAGAGATGTGCTGACAGATGTGCATGCCCTGGCGTGTTCATGTCTTTGTTTGCATGCTGGGGTGTGTGTGTGTGTGTGTGTGTGTATCCATGCCTACCAATCTCATGCGCGACGGTAAACGCAGCGTGAAGCCCGTCGTCCTCGATGACGGCGCAGCTTCTCTCCGGAGAGCAGATGGTGCCGACGTCCGCCATGCCCAGGGTGTCACAGGAGTGGTGGCCACAGAGGTCCTGGACAAGGGAAATAGTGTAAGTTTAAATCAGCACTTCATCCAAAAAAAGTGGGGAACAATCAGTCTTATTTCAAGATCACCTCTCTCAAAACAGTTTAAAAATGCTATGTAAAAAAGTAAAACCATTCACTAATATTACTGAAGGCATATCAACAAAAACTGGATGGATATTTGGCCTGTTACGTCTTAATGAAAGATGCGAGCCATCTCCCTTTTCTCAGGCATTGGGCAAATGTATTGTTGTCTAGCTATCGTGCTCCTTCTTGTTCAGCTTGCTACATCCTTTGTTACTGCCCTCCAGGCACAGATCCTATTCTAATCAGAAATCATGTGTTTCTTATACTTTCTTTGAAGATATTGCCATTTTTTTCAGCTGTTCCGCTAATGTAAGAGTGCAAGGACTGGTCCACTGTCACTGTCACGAGCCAGACTTTAGCTCTGGTTGTTCTAGTCCTCCTTCCTCTGCATCTTTTAATCAGTGTGAAGTTACTACTTGCTATTTATTTGTTTCAGCCATTGTGACAACACGCAATTCAAGGCATCATGTTCTTCTCATTTCTTTTGTCTCTGACTCTTAAAAGAGCACTCCTGCTATTTAGTATTGCAGTTCCAGAGAGTTGGAAGGCTTGTGAGAGTCAAAATCGCAGCAGAGCTCCACGCTCCAAAAACCCTGTGTACTACACCTCCCATAATGCAAAGCTTTAGAGCCTCCCTGCCTTTCAAACTCCACAACTACTGAGATATTCAAGTGATGTCAATTGAGTCATTTCCTCAGACTTGACAAAGCTCCCCCAGAGCTACAGAAGACACTTGAATTTTTCTCCGACTGCTTCTAGCACCCGCTTCCTTCCTCTGCCTCCACCACCTCTCTGTCTGCCTCGTGGGGTGCCAGTCTGCCACAGCACATAGTATTGATCTTTGCTTTGATTCCCACACATGTCCATGCAGATGAGGCCTCAGGCTACACTGCTTGGCCCCGCTGAGTGCAGAGATCAATCAGTTAATCATTCTGTCACATCAGAGCACACACGCCTGCACATGGACCTGCATGCATGTGCGCACACGCTCACAATGCAGCAGAAACACGCTCAGAATGTACATAGACATATGGAGACAAAAATCCATGCACGTGCACATGAGAACATCCAAAAAAAGGAAAAACACACACACGTCCCGTGGAGAGGATGAATCGTCATGTTAAGTGGTGCTGACAGGCCTGCTGGGTCGTGTGTGAGAGGCTCTCTGGGGAGGGTGTTTACCCGTTCCAGGCGGATCGGTTTGGAACAAAATGCCTTGTGTTCTGCGCTCGCACACATGACTGACTGGGTGGGACAACCTCACACACACTCGCACATACACAGATGCAACTACACACAGATGCACATAGCTATAAGAACGTATGGTACACTCACAAGCAAATACACACAAATACAGACACACACACTCTGAGAGAGAACAGGAAGAGAGTGCTTGCTTTTGCCACTTGACTGCTGGATGCACAAGAAGCAAACAAAGGGCAAGTCAAACACTCCCTGCATGGATGCTGAGAGATGAACTGTGCTGAAGTTTCTCTTCACAAGCTAGAAAGCTATGGAGGGAAGCCTGTTTGTTTTTAATCCGATGTATAGAGAAGTTTGTCTTCATATCTTATTGTCTTATAGTGTTTCTCTTCCCCCGTTTCCCACACTCTTCTCACATTCTTCACACCTCCCTCCATTTCATTTATTTATTCGTTCACCCCTCCCAGGCTCTACTGCGAGACCTGTTTTTGTTCGATCTTTCTTGTACACACGGCTTTCGTTGGTACAACACGGTGTAACAGGAAACACGTGGGTTGAAAAGCAGAAAAATGGGAATCTCCTCTTGGAAAAGAAATGGTGATGTGTGAAAAAATATCTGAAATTACCCCAAAACTAACACCCCTATCTCACGTATTATTTACTTCCTCCCTCACGCCAAGTTCCAAACTTTGTTTTCATCCAAAGGCCTCTCACACGAAGCATAAAAAGAGGGAGGGAAAGAGAAATAAGTTGAGGAATCAGACGCTGGGGGGAAAGGTTGGGGTGGATGCAGGAAATTAAAGAGAAGAACTGTGGAGAACAAGGAGTTACAGAAATATTGGCAGAAATAACAGGAGAACAGGTGGCAAGCTGGTTGTGAAGGTCAGGAGACGATCAGACCTGTTATGTGTGTGTGTGTGTGTGTGTGTGTGTGTGTGTGTGTGTTACAAGACCACTTGTAGTCTAAGCCAAGGATTGTGTTAAACAAACAAACAGCCAGCCAGACCTAGACACACACACACACACACACACACACACACACACACACACACACACACGGTCTCTCTTGCAGAGTGAGTTTAGCTCACTCTGTGTGATGAAAACACACCGCAGGCTGATTTCAACAAACCTGCTAATCAAAAGCAACAAAAAAACAGCCTTCCATCGTTGACTGCACAGGTCACTAAGGGTTGGTTGCCAGTGATTGACAGGTTGTCAAATTATTTCATTTTCATGCTACTTTATACTTACACTCTATTATATTTCAGTGGGAAATATTGTACTTTCTAGCCATGCTAGCTGCAGAGCTCTACAGATGCCAATGCTGATTGTCAACTATTGGATAGATTGGAAATTTGGTACAGACATTCATGCCCCCCTTCAGATGATTTGCAATAACTTCATCAAAATGTTAATTTGTCCAACGCTTTGGTTTATGACCAAAAACCTGCAAAACTAATGACATTCCCATCAGCCTCTGCAGTACTTTATGTTTAGTACTAATTACCAAATGTTAGCATGCTAACACACTAAACTAAGATGGTGAACATGATCTCTTCTGAACATCATGTTAGCATTGTCATTGTGAGAATGTGCTGATGTTAGCATTTAGCTTCAGCACCACTGTGCCTAAGTAAAACCTCACAAAGCCGCTTGTGTGAATAGATTCTTAGTCTTGTTTCTCCAAATTTCACTCACAGCTATAAATAGTAGTAATAGTTCAGATTAAAAATGTTCTATTGAGATTAATAGAAACATCTGTTGTATGTCTCGTTGGACTGACAATCAACAAAGTGGTCCCAGTGCTGATCCCTGTGGAACACCTTTAAACAGGAGGATGAGGTTGTGTGTCTATAACTAGTTGAACTGAGTAAATGTTATTTTTCTTTGCATGGAGACATGAACCAGCCTAAGGTCAGTGCTCAAAGGAAACGTCAGACCATGATTGCAAACAGAAGTGCAGTTTAAAGCCACTGATGCATCGCAGTGTGAAGAGGGTGAGGCTCATGTGTTGTTACCGGGCAGACTGAACTCTGGACAGTTGTGTATGTCGACAGAGCCGGGGCTGGGGTCGAGGGTTTGGGATCCAAGGGCTGTCTGCAGGTTGTCAACACATGCCAGTCGAAGTATAGCACGTGTGAAGTATCAGGAACAGTTAAAACAAATAGAGGGACTAGCTGTGACGGGGGCGAGGGCTGGGAAATGTACACTTCACTGTACAGACACACACACACAAACACATGGAGGAGGAGAGGAGGACGACGACATGACTATGTGTTTAACACGTGTGGAGGAAATGGATTGTGTATAGGTGCATGCTGTGTCTACATCAGTGAGTATCTTACATCAATCATCATTACATAAGGTCCACCTTGGTGTTTCTGCAAACTATCGCATAATAGTAGTATAATATAGAATAATCTTATGTATTTATAAGTTTACCTTCAAAATGTGTTATTGAAGTTTTTCTTTGGGCTCATGTATTGCATAGCAGTGGATACAATTAATAGCTTTGAAAAGATTTGATTGGTTATTTGTAGTTTTGTATACATTTGGCATTTACAGATATCTTTTCTCAGACATTTCTGAGCATGGAAGTTCTAATTTGACCTTGGGATCAGTACGCGTGACAACTTAATCTCAACTCAAGGTCCACTTACTCGTTTTCTTCTACTATAATAATGTATGTGTAATATTGAGTTTAATCTTAATCAGTTTGGAAAGGCAAAATGTAAAAAATGACAAAATAAAGTGTTATAAAGTACTATATTTCACATGTATCATTACAAATCTGACAGTGACCTGACCTCAACCCCAGTTGAAAAGGTCAGCACTTCAATATCACTGGCATCACAAGTGCCTGCTAGCAATGTCAATCCAAATATTTGAGCTATTGCTGCAAGAAGCAAACGAATGGGAAAAAAAAAAAATCAAATAGCAGCATGAACACACATGTATGTCAGTATCTCCACAGCTCTGCAGCTCCTCTCTGGTCACCTTACAGTAGGGCTTTGTCTACTGTCCAAGCTCACAACAAGTGAACACAGCCATGCATAACACTTAACGTTCCCATATACACGAATACACACGCAGAACAGTCCCGAGTCCCCTCAATGTGCCCCGTTGTTTTGTTGTGGTGCTGGTATGTGTGGAACTGGGTGACACCGCCACACGGGTCAGCTCACTGCGGGTACGGGGTGTTGGAGTAATTGGACCTGACCACAAAGCGAGTTCCCTCCAACTCTGTGCACTCTTACTGCACTCCCATCTGGGAACAATGGACTGGACTGACTTCACAGTCACAAAGTCCTCAGTGAGCTTCAGTTCTAGTTCAGGATCTACTTCACAGTCGCTCCAAATACACAGACGAAAAAAGTTATTTCTGTTCATGCATAAACTACTATTTGGTTACTTGACACCTCTGACGTTCAGTACAATGGAACATCTGAACTGAATCTACAGCACGTCCATGTTTGTTTTTCCCTGTTAAGTTTCCATTGGGGTTACAGCCAAAGTTATTTTCCTGAGAGAATAGTTAACACATTGACATGCTTCATATATCCAACTTCTTTTTCTTTCTTTTCTTCTTTTTTAACCCCAAAAAGTAGCAAGGTATGAGGTACCTGAGCCAAATAAAGTTATTTCCTGACTGGCATTCTGTCAGTGGAAACTCTAATGGCTCGACTCTGTTTGTAAAATGACGAATTTTTGTGCAGCTCTTGACATCGTATGGGGATGTTTTCTGACAGCCGCTCTTGCAGAATGATTAATGGCTAAATGAAAAGTGTGGTTCTTGTAAAGAATAGAGCAAAACGGCCCTTTTATTCAAGATGTCAGCATCTTCACATTCCACATTTTTTCCTTTGTATCACCTTAGCTGCAATAAGAGTGGATGCACGCAAAGGACTCTCACAAGAATGTGGCTTTAGAAATTTCACTTTCACTCAATCACACAGAGTTGGTCTGTTTTCCTGCAGTGTTTAGACGTAAACAAACCTCAGCTCAGCTTGTCTGTCTCTTATAATGATCGACAAGGTAAAGTAACAGCAATTTAAGCACTCAGCCCAAACACAAAATCCTGAAAATGGCCTTTAATAGCCAGAGAGTTCAAGGGTCATAGTTAAAGTAAGGCGGTGGCTTCTTTCTTTGGCTTATAAAGGTCACGACCCTAAAGTCAAGTCATGCATTAGCTGCTTATTCTGAATACTGATGTAGGTGCAGTTAGGCTCAGTTGTCCTGCAGAAATGCAACAGATAGGGATCAGGAACCCACCTCATAAGGTTTCTCAGAGGTCTGTACTGTGTTACAGGGGGCTGATTTCTGCTGACAGGTGACATCTACAGTACGACCTCCATGTTCATGATTCATTAGTCTGGGTTTCATTAGAGTTGTGTCTTCTTCACTAGGAAACTCTGCAGACTTTAAAAAAAAGGGTCTAATAAAATGATATCAATAATTGTATGAGATACTGTCTGAAACTGTGCATAATTGTAAGCCAACATGGACTGCTTGGAGATGAAAAGGCATTTTAAATAAATGGAAATATACTGAGAGTGGATGGGTTTTGCCAGGGTGAGGCTGGGTATTTTAATGGGTTCAAAGCCCAAGAAGAATACAGAAAAATCCAAAGTATACCGCCTGTCATGTTTCATTAGTTTCCTGTTCATTTCAACTCTCTGCCTTCCTGTCCTGGGGCTGCGTTAGAGGTATCCATGCCCGCCTGACCCTGCCTCACCCTGCCAAACCCAACCACTGGAGGATGGCACCGTCTTCTGCTTGGGCTCTTCCAGTCTTGCCCGTGCAGGTGTAGTGGCAACAGGGTTAGCAGGGAGCCACGAGGTGGTTGGCACACAGGAACTGTGCCACTTTGCCAGCTCGCTGACCTCAGGTATGCACAGCTGCCTTGCCAATGCATGACGCCACCAACTTGCAGTGCCAGGAGATCCGAGGTAATACCCCTGGTGCTTGCTTTTTCTGCGCCAAGCCATGACAAGACCCTGCATGAGTTGAACACACCGCAGTCCAAGGCAAGCTATCTGACATGTTAACTGGAGCTAACCACTATGAAGCCACACCCGGAGAGGTGAAAAATGCATGTAGATCTGCTGCTGCCCTGCAGCTTTCCACCAGGCAGGGAGGGAAGGAGGAGGAAGAAGGAGGATAGAGAAAGGGATGGTGAAAGAAGGGATAAATGAGTGTGGTCTTGGTAAACGTATGGCTTCTCACTGGGTGGATGTGTTTGTTTTTCTGACAGCTCCCAGCCCCAGCTGACAGACGAAGGAAAAGTTACTGGGAAAAAATGTGCAGACTGGAGTGATGAGAGAGAGCGAGAGAGAGGAATTTCAAGGCTGGGATGGCTACCTAATTAACTGCAGTTTGAAGGGAGTTTTAGGGATATTTCTGCAATGCACCCAGCAGCTGATTTCAAACCTCCTACCATGGGAAGAATTTGCGTGCACGACCGCGGGCACGCGCCCCAGATCACACAGACTCAGAGGCTTTGGGGTTGTCAGGGGACTGGGAGGGGGAGGCTGGAGACAGAAGAGCCTGCCTAGAAAAACACCACGCGCAGGAAATACAGTTTTTATGACTGTTTCACAGACGCTGCGCCGAATTACGCACGCAAGATTCAGCAAAAAGAAATAGAGAAGAGAAACAGAAGGACAAAGAAAACATATATAAAAGGGGTGGCTATAACCGGAGACATATGGGAAGCAGGTTGGGCAGTCTTCACTTCTGACTTACTGTGATGCAAACGGATAGAAATTACCACTTTATGTGTCGGTTAGGTTACATACCGGCTCAAGGCAACAAATAACAAATACTATTACTGTTCTAAAAGGTGACGTGTCAGTTATTTTCACTACATTGCTACACATTAGTGTGTTTTGGCGTTTATGGGCTATTTGCAATAAGCCCCCAGGGCTCAGTATGCCAAGTGCTTAGCTGCAGTGAACCAGCTGCCACCGCGTGCACTATCAAAATAAAAACAAACCGTGGCGTCACTGCGCATCACACCTGGGCGCTAGAGCCGCCTCCCCTCCGCTGTGTGGGACTGAAGACAGGCGGACCCGGCGCCTCGGTGAGCCTGCCAGGTGAGAGGAGCGGACAGGTGGAGGTGCAGAAAGCGAGGGAAGTTTGTTTACCTGCCTGGTGAAGAGGATGGCGGCGTCGTGGTGATGCTGGTGGTCGTCGTCCAGCGGGTTTTGTTGGTTCTGCCACTTGCAGAAGCTCTTCAGCGTCGCCGCCGCGTTCTTGGTCACCTCGAGCCCCTTCTCCTTCTCAGTGACCATGGTCACTTTCACCACCGACAGCCGGATGGGGTTCTCGATGCTGGCGTGCCCGTACAGCTTGGAGGCGATGGAGGCCAGTGTGAGCAGGTAGTGGTTCAAGTCTTTGCCGTATTTCTTGGTCATGGTGTCGTCGGCCACCAGGAGCAGCTCCACGTGCCTGGCGCGAGAGACCGACCTCTTGTGCCGCGTGCCAGGCTCCGACGCAGCCGGTTTGGCGAGCCGGCTCCACCATCTCCGCCCGCGCGCGCCGTGGTCATCTGTGTTTTCCGCTGCCAGCCCCTCTTTGTCCCGTCTCCCCTTTCCGCGAACTCGGTGCCGGCGTTTCCCCGCCGCATCCCTGCGTCCTCTGCGCCCGTCGCGCGTCCCGCAGCTCTCGCGCCCCTCGCGCATGGCCTCGAAGCTGAAACTCTCGCGCGTGAACACGTGGAGCGCGCTCTCCGCTTCCTTGTCCTGCAGGGCGCGCACGTCGTGCTCGTGTCCCTTCGCCCTGATGATAGGCGTGATGGTGTAGCGCGCATGGTTCACTGCGAAGAAGCCCTCGAGACCCCCGCCGCAGAGGTTGAAGATGGCCAGGGACTCCGGGTTGGAGTCCACTGTCCCCCGGTACACGCACTCCCGCTGCAAAGACGCAGGGCTGTCCCCCATCATAGCGAGCACATACTGGGGGCTGAAGTGATGCGACAGCACCGTCTCGTCCCGCTCCATGTCCAGCTGAAACCGGCTCCCATCCAGGTACACCAGGTAGCCCACCTTCCCTCCTCCGTGGTAAATCCGGTCAATGGTCCGCACGACCCCGTGTGTCCTCCGGGCAGGAGTGAGAAGCGACCCGTTCGCAGGTGGAAGATAGAAACCCTGGAAAGTAGAAAGCCCGGCTCCCAGCTCCAACTCCACGACGCACAGCAACAGTAGCCGAAACCAGAGCATGCCCTCGGCCAGAGCACCAAGGAGCCGCACCATTGTTCATTCCAACCCGAAAAACATCTATGTATCCACTAAAACAACCCCGGACTGGCCGAAGAGACAACTTTGAGTATTTGTTCCTCCAATAAGCGCATCCCCCCGGTGTCCAAATCCCCCATGAAAAAAACACACAGCAGTAACCAACAGGCGAGCAAACAAAACCATTGAGGAAAAAACGGAAAAGAAAAAGAGCAGCAGAGAGGAACTGTGTGCAGGCTGGAGAGCACTGAACTGAACTTGGAGAACAAAAACACAAAGTTTGCTCTTAATAGGACCCGGAGAGAAAAAGTCCTGCCCCCTTTGCGCTCAATCACCACTCCTCCACCCCCCTCTTCTCTCTCTCTCTCTCTCTCCCTCTCTTCCTCAAATCAGAGTAAAGTCAAGTGCTGGAGGAGAGTAGAGGAGAGAAACCTGAACAATGCTGTCACTGGAGTATTTCCCTTTGCTTCAGCAGAGGGAAGAGGAGCCTGCTATACTTTGAAAGTCCATGAAAGAGAAAAAGATCCGCACTGAAGTCACTTCTGGTTATGAACAAATCAGAAAATCTACCTCATCAGTGACAATCATCTCTGATGTTTTCACCAATTTCAGGGTATCAACATCACTTGTAGCCAGAATAAAAAAACAACAGCAAAACAAGTTCCTAAACAGCCACATGCTGCCACTCCCAGGACCAACACCATTTATCTAAAAAATGTCCCCATTAAATAGAAGCCTGTTATTTTTACACTTTCACCACTTTGACTCCTTTAATAATTGAAGGCTAAAAAGTCCAACAGGAATTGACTGGAGAGTTTTCAGCAAACTAGATGGGAATAGATAATTTATGGCCATTCCCGAATAAGAGTTCTGGGAGTTCACCGTTCCGTGTGAGACATTTAATGGCGTGTGTGTGTGTGAGAGAGCAGGAGGAGATGGAGGAAATCTGTGAGCGTGAATATAGTGGGTGCTGTATTGCTGCACTTGGGTATGAGAAAGTAAAGAAGAAAAAGCATGTGAGTGTGCAGGTGTGTGACTGGGCCTGGAACTGCCCTGGGAGCTGCCTTGATTATTTATTGCACCTTTAGGGAAGTGTGTGTGGTGGTGCCAATGGGATGTCATACTTGTGTGCTGACAGGGATTTAGCCATGCATACCTCACTGGGAGCTGAAGTCACCGTGTCTCACTCACACACCAACACAAACACGCAGCCAACTAGAGAGTGGCTTTTTCTTAAAAGTTGCAAGACACTGCCCATTTGCTGAGTCACCTAACAGCTATTACCTTTGCACACCACAGAGGGGGTTTCGGTGTCTGCATGCCAAGAGGGAGGCCTCTCTTTGTGGACGCAGAACTTGAGAACAGATATTACGTTTCAACTTTGTCGTGTCAAGCGGCGAGAGAGGCCGTGTCGGCTCTCCCTAAAGCGCCGCGCTAATCCAAAGCCCCTTCTACGTGACTGAGCGGTGTGGGTTAGTATGGCCTGGTGCATGCAGGGATGCAGCCAGGGAGTGGGCGTGAGAGCGAGAAAGCGTGTGGGGTGGGTGGACGCGCGGCCAAAAAAAAACGGAACACGGTGTGCTTGCCACCGTAAGCCTGGCCGCCCCTGTCAAATCCCACCGTGGTACGATCCACACATGAAACATCCCACACCAAAGGATGCACTCTGCATTCAAATAAGCCTCCGGAAAAATGTTGACAGTTCCTCAACAGAGCTGTAGCTGCTGAAGTCAACTGAAATTTTGCAGCCGGTTTGGGCTCAAAACATTTAAATTTGACAACAAAAAATGCATTTGATGTAGGATTTCAATAATATATGAAAAATCAACATAATCAGATACATAATCACATTGTACACTTTCTGTTTGGTGTCTGGTCAAACATTTCCAAAGGGGGGTAGGGTTGCATTAGGGGGCCTTGGGCTCATTACCTCAGTGTTTCTAAAATCTCTGCTACGGCCCTGCTGCCCAGTACTGAACATGAAAACATTGTGCCCACAACGTCAAGATGGTGGCCACTGCAGAGCGGATCCAGTATCGAGCTGAACTTCATGTCCACATCACCCAACTGTTATGCAATGCACCTCCCACCCCCACTACCCATCTCTTTTTCTCCCTGTCCTCAAGTCTCGTCTCCACCACCCCCCCTGCTGCTGCCGCCTGCTTTTCCTTTACACCAAACTGTCAAGTGTATTACCTGCAGTAAAAAGACGCCCATAAAGACAGCCATGCTATGTGTGTGTGTGTGTGTGTGTGAGAGAGAGAGGGGATGTTTGATCAGGACAGTGTGATATCAACACGGACCTTCGGCACTTATGTATGAGTGGGTTTGTGCTTCAGTTGGGAACAGAAATGTATCTCCAAAAGTTAATTTCAGAAGAGAAAAAGTGTTTTTCCTGCTATTGCACGACCAGGGTTCCAGATATTGCCTTCCTGAAAGTATTGAGACGTATGAACTGAGTATGTTCAGTTTAAATGCACACAAAAAGGATTGTTAATCCATGTGGTGAAATGTTTTGCAGCTGCAAACTAGTGGCACTGAGCCGGAGCAAAAAATTAGGCAACTTTCCACAGCATCTTTCAATGCTACAGTGAAACGACACGCACAAACACACACACATGCATGCTTTGGCTCATATCCCTACAATGTCCTCCTCTCCCTCCCTCTTCCTCTCTCCTCTTTGAATCTCACACACTCAAGCCCATTGGATCATTTTTAATCCCTATCCTCTGAAACCGAGATGTATGCCAAAGCAACCATATGGACATAAACCGCCCCCGTTATCCACACACACACACACACAATTACACAGTAACCCGGATCACAAGTGCAAAAGCAGGCTGCATACAGTATTGAGCGTCACCAAAACAAGTTGTGTGTGTGTGTGTGTGTGTGTGTGTGTGTGTGTGTGTGAACCCGCGTGCAGAGCCACGTGTGTGGACCAGCCCACTTCCTACGGTGGCTGGGAGGGGAGGGAATCCAATACAGTTAATTGACAAGCCGAGCCTTTTACATAACCGGGCTCCATCTAAGTGGTGGTGTCAGAAGCCCCCCCCCCCGTGCTTCAATGCTCCCTCCCTCTGTAGTCTCCATGACTCCCTCTCCTCCTCTGCACACACACACACACACACCCACCCACACACTCCATCCTTCTCTTCCATCTCTCCCTCCGTCCTCCTCTTCTATCACTTCATGGATGTTAAACCAGTAATTCCCATCAGGATGAAAATGCTTCACATGAAGGGAACGGCAATCACAGCGATTGTTCTTGTGATGGTTGAATGACTGATGGAGTGTGTGTGTGTGTGCTCTCTCCTAACTCCTTTCTCCTCCATCTCTCCTCTCTCCTTCATTTCCTCTCGTTCTCTCTCTCTTCGTAGAAGCCAGGTGTGTTCTTAGCATCTGTTACCATGGCGCCGAGGGAGACAATGCAACGTCTCCTGGGTGACAGCTAGCCTTGACCACAGGTATACTCCGTACTGGGGAACACAAACACACATCTGCGCACGCACGCACGCACACGCACACACGCACGCACACACGCACGCACGCACACCTCACTTCTTTTTTGCAAGAAATGAACACAGTCAACACAAACTCTTATCCACAAAGTATATATATATATATATATATATATATTTTCATTTAAAAAAGAAAATAATGATACACATACAAAAGAAGCCCATTTAAAAAAAAGGCACATCTATGTCAACAGAGATGACAACACACTTGGATCAATTTAAAGTAAATGAAAGCCTTTCAGAAAGATACCAGATGGGTTTAGCACTTTGCTTCTCGTTAAATTTATCTCAGAGGAGCATTTGAAAGAATTTCAATCAAAAAACCTGATCCAGGTCTGAATGACATTCAAGGAAAAAAACATTAGTTTCAAGTTTGCATAAGAAACTTATTTATCTTCAAAACATATTAAAACACATCACGCTCACTCGAGAAACATTCCTCATCCTTCTGGCTTTTGGAGATTTACACAAGTTTTCCCATTGAAGGGTACATTCTGTCCTAGACTTAAAGTATAGTAAGTTAATGGTGATTTCACAAACTAAACCCCCATTGAGACACCGGAAAGACCTCATGGTGCTGAAAAAATCAAGAGCAAAGTAAATTATTCAAAACCTAAAAAAAAAAACAACCTAAAAGTCTGTAGTGACTATACTCTAAGTGATATAGCAAAAGGAACATTATGAAGTTAATTCTATTAACAAGACAAAGGGGAATTATTATAAACTAACCTTTTTGAAAAATATATACACATTTCTCGTTGTCTTTCATTTTGATAAAACAAAGCACTGTTCGTTTTAATAGAGGACACCCTTACTGTCTTTGTGCATCATGAGGTAAGTGAAAAACATAACATATTTCTACAAAACTGACACGATTCTTCACATTCACACATCCTGTATTTTCTTCTGAAAAAATATAAACATCCCTACACTACATAGAGCTCATTTCTTCATTTGCATTTCAAACTTCTATTGCATGTTACCATTCACATGTTACAGTTAAAGACACTGTAATCTCCTCCACAAAGAGAATCACATTGGAGTAGCATGGATTATTTTGCAGTCATTTTCTTATTAAAAACCTACTTAAACATTATAAAATTAACATTTTGGGTATAGAATAAAAAGAAATCAGTTTTGTCTACACAGCAATATTGTAATGTTGTATTCACACGTGCTGATTCAGATACTATGATTGCATGTCTCCCAGTTTGATAAGCTAGTTATTTTTGGTACAGTGCTGATAATGCCTTTTGTTTTGCAGAAAATGCACTAGAATACTGTGCGTTTGCAACTAACAACAATTTTTTTACAAACATTTTTCTTACACACTTTAAAAAAAAAAATAGATAAATGAGTGTAATGGATGAAAACATTTCAATCATTTTGTCAGTGATAAAGTGTAACCATGACATCAAGATGACACTTGATATATTAGCAGTAAAACGTTGTATTTGAGTAAAGCAACTCTTGCATTCGCACAACTTGGTGTGGGTGTAAGGCAAGTTATGAACCATTCAAACTCCATGATTTGGAAATCACAGAGGGTGGAGCACATAGAAAAAAGTCCAGACAAAGTCACTGTATAAAACTACGTCTGACTCAGAGTCATTTCAGATGATACCAGCACCTAAACAGAACAACAGAAATATCCGGGGGAGAGTCAAAGCTAAGCACACATGCTAACACAAGCGGTGACGTCTCATAGAGAGTAAAGTGTTAGGCTAAGTTTCTCTGTAACGCTGACAACATTAGCGTTATTATTTAGCTGGATGGCTATAAGAACTGTGATTAAATGGTCCACAAGTACAGTGATTCAACAGGTAAATAAAAGAAAAGCTATACATTTTAAGTTGTCAAGATTGTGGAGTGTGTGATGTTTTAGAATAACCAACTCTGGTAGCCTGTAACAGGGGGTGGGGGCAGGTCTTAAAGGTGAAGCAAGCTGTGTACCAATTCAGGGCTGGACCCTCAGAAGGAGCCAAACTCAATGGGCTCTTGAGGGGGCCAGACTGAACTTAAGTTACGCCGTTAACTCTAACCTCGATCCTTGCCTTCGCCACGCCTGATTGGCTGAGCAATGTTACATCATCACTGACCATTATCCGGTCATGTGATCCTGGATGATGGCTGTGAGCGGCTCCTTTGGCTTCTCAGTCAGGGGCAGTGCAGGGCTGTAGGGGAGCGCTGAGTTGTTGGTGGGGAAGTGGCGGAGGGCGAGTGATGTGTTTTTGGCAGGACTGCACAGAAGCTGGAAGCGCTGAGGGGTCAAAAAGTCACAGTTAGCTGATTTAACATCGTAACATCAATCTGAACAAGTCTTTAGTTTTAAAGTCTTCCAGGTGAAACATCTCTGGGTTAATAATATATATTATCAGGAGCACATGGTACTAAACAAATTAACATGAGTGCTGGTATAACCTGTGGCAGGGTTCCCGGGGTGGTGGCCAGGGCGTAGATGGCCCAGATGGGAAGCAGGGAGACGGAGGAGAGAGTAAGGAGCCAGCCCAGCGTGGTGGCCCAGGCTGGAGCGACCAGGCCTTTCCCCAGGCTCAATGGAGACCAGTGCACCAGGGAAAACATGAAGGTGGCCTGTAGGAGACAGAAAGAAGGAGGACTGGGTCAGTTAGTCTGAATCAATGCAAAATGTCTTTGGACAGAAGTATATATAATAATCTGGGCTCAACCAGTACGACTCTCTGAAGTCTGATACCAACACGTTTAGACAGCTCTTTAAATTTAATTTTAAATTTCTGCTACCGACACTTTGGTTTTGGAGGGTAGCCACAGCCATGCTAGCTGCTGCTGAGAGTAACATAAATCTTTGCATGTAACCAAAATGTTGAACTATTCCTTTAAAGCAAGTGACACTAAAACTCTCCTGGACTACTGAAATTCAATAAAAAGCACTGAAAATATCATTTAACAAATGACTGAAATATAAAAATTACATATTACATATTTTATGTATTACATTACATAAATACGTAATATTACACATTACTTATGATAAAATGACTAAAATATTCATATTGACATGCACTTCTAGACAGTGAAAATCTATTTGATTTAACATGTGATTTTGTATGTTTGCAGATATATATAAGAGTACATTTTATATCCTTTCTTTCCAAAGAATTATGGTGGGTCAAAAAAGGTTTTGGATATATGGTAAGCATGGACAGAGCACATATGTCATGAGAGGTAGACTGGTTGACAGGCACGGGGATGGATTTGTATGATATCCCAAACATGCGTTTATGTGTATACTATTTCACAGCGAGCAGCCGCTACAGTGTGTGAAAGCAGGTCAGCAGGGAGGGGTCGCTCACAGTGCACACAGCAGGGGTCAAGTATTTCCAGCACAGCTGGAAGACAGGCAGGGGGCTGTAGCCGGTCATATCCCTGATGTTGGCACTGAAGCGCTCGGCTCCTGTGGGCAAAACAAGAACAACTTCACCATGAGTGGTTGGGGTTTGGTTTGACATCACGGTTTGGTTTATGACTGCCGTGTTGTTTTTGGTGGCGGTGGCTAACTTTGGTTGGAATACTTTTTTTTTTTTTTTTTTGCCAGTATCCACCACAGCCGAGGAAGGTACTAGAAAAAGTTAGTGAAAAAGAAAACATTACTTTAACCTGACATTTCATTGTTTCTATTATGTAGCAGCAGTGCCAGGAGTAGCAATTGTAGTAGCAGTATTCGTAACAAGTAGTAGTAGTTGTAATTGTAATAGTGGTACCAGTACAAGTAGTGACAGTTGTAGTAGTTATGGCCTGTGCTCATGACCACATAGAACTCAAACATATAACTTGAAATGCAAATATATAAAATTATAAAAAATTAATAAATGTATTTCTTTAGCAGCTGAGCAAACTCAATCCGCTGATAAAGATCATGAGATGCGGTTGAAAGCTGAAGGAAAAGCTTTTATAAAACGGTAACGGTCTCTATTGGAATCTATATATTAGTAATGACGTTATGCCACGATAACTCAGCAAATAAAATGTTATCACAACCTATAAGAATGATGGTCAAAACTACAAAAAATAACTGCCATATGTAAATTTCATAGTAAAAAAAAAAAAAATCACTGATATTCAACATTTTAAAGACTCATTTGGTAAAAGAAGGCATCCCTTTTCTAAAATAATAATTCCTTCAGGACCACATAACCAGCAGCAGAAGAGTGTCAGTCATAAAAAAAAAGGGGGGTAAAGGTGCACTGGAGTCCTGGCCTCTGTGTTACCCAGTCCACTTAAAACCCCTCTCCTCAACTCTGCTGCTCTACTCACCTACTGCTGGGAGAGCCATAAAAACAGGCAGGCTTCATTGGCTTTCATATTCACACACACACACTCTCTGACACACACTCTCTGCTAACCTACTCGACGTATTTGTCATCACCTGCGATGGCACTACTCTTTTTTACATTTCACTACTTTTCTTCAAGTGAATTGTCTAAACGCTGGAGCCCCTATTGTATCGTCCTGATGTATGTACATGGCACAATCCAGCTATCTCACACTTAAACAATGTTTTTTGTGAATGCTCTAGAGGTCTGGCTGGGATAGGGGCTCCCTGGGTCCCCGCAAACTGAGACTGAGAGGCGACGGGGCCCAGGGGCTGATTTAGGGCCCGGAGGAGACAGACAGGGGCCTGGCTAGGAGCCAGTCTCCTTACAACAGTGGGTAGCTGCAGCCATGTTAATATACTGTCTACTGACTCCAACTGGAATGCAGGAGGAGGGGAGGAAGTGGACCGGTGGACTGTGTGTGTTTATCAGATTTTAGGAACTGCTTTCATTAAGAGTGATAAAAAGTGTTTAACTCGTGGCACTGCTCCTTCTTTATATTTTCTGTATGTACTGAAAACAATCAACCTGAGATTTATTTATGCATTTTCTAATTTGTAATTGTCAGACTAATGAGCTCCAGCATAATTTAATTAGACATCATCAGACATGCAATGGGATGGTGGGATATTTTCTACATATAAAATGTGTCTTAGATTAAATGTGCTACAGGATTCAAGGTACAAAGAAGAAAAGACAACAAAGACAAAAGAGGATGTGTGAGGCTGTAGAAGAGGAGAGAAGAAGAGAGGAGAGGAAGGAGGAAAGAAAAGGAAAAGGGAAAAGAGATGAGAGGAGATGAGAGGAGAAGAGGAAAGAGAAAAAATGGAGAGGAGAGGAGAGGAGAGGAGGAAAGGAAATGAAAGGAAATGGATAAGGAGAGGAGAAAGGAAATGAGTGCAGAGGAGAGACAAGGAAAGGGAAGGAAAGGAGAGGAGGAAAGGAAATGGAAAAGGAGAGAGGAAATGAGTGCAGAGCAGAGGCAAGGAAATTGAGGGAAAGGAAAGCAAAGAAGAGGAGAGGACAAAAGGAAATTAAAGGAAAAGGAAAAGGAAAGGATAGGATAGGCAAGGAGGAAAGGAAAGCAGAGGAGAGGAGTTGGGGTTCATACCGTAGACCCAGCCGATGGCCAGAGACTGGAAGATGGAGAGAAGCAGCAGGCTGGCTCCACTGCAGGAGAAATGGTCATAGATCTGGAACACATACAGACCACCCTGCATCGGGAGAGAGCAAATTCCATTATTCCATATCATAAAAACCAAACAGGGTACAGGATCACGTACACCTCTCACACACACACACACACACACACACACACACACACACACACACATCCATCCTGAGTGTGACTTACCGGCGTGACCATGACCAGTCCTATCAGGAAGCAGACGGCACAGACAAACAGCAGCAGCAGCTCCCTGCGGTGGCCTCGTCTGATCAGGTGAGGGTACAGGTCAGTCACCGATGTCATCAGGGCCTCCAGACTCACAAACTGAGAGACAGAGGTGAGACGGGGTCAGTTTTACACGGTACTACGCATAATACATCAATGCCATCAAAAGTAATTCATCAAAGTCGGCGTGTGTATGTGTCTCCACCTGTGTGTCCAGCCCCAGCATGATGATCATGAGGAAGAAGCAGACAGCCCAGAGTTGGGGTAGAGGCATCATGGCTACAGCTCTCGGGTAGGCAATGAAGGCAAGGCCAGGACCTGAGAGGACAAGTATGATGAACAAAGTAAATACATGTTATTCAAACATAAAATGTATGTTGACTTTACGATTCAGTCCAAATCCTGTTTCTAATTCTTATCACATTGTATAAGAATAAGCAAATAATAAGCAAATATAACCAAATTATGTATAAAACAAAATCATTTTCAGCTAAATTAGGCCATAAATGATGACACGTTTTGTAACGTGTTGGTAAAATACAGAAAAAGATAAATATTATAATAAATCTTTGCTAATTATAGGATAAGGCTGGCTTCCAACTTCCCATTCATTCCTCAGTAATTTCCTAAAGAAGCTGGGCACTGTAATTTTTAGCAAACATTACTCTCTCTGCATTTGTTAGGGACTATTTTAAGCCGCAGATTAATACAGATTAATGAGTATGAATAATAAAGTGGATTCATTCATTAGCTAAAAGTTTAGCTTCTTTTCTGATTTCCCTTGAGCCGTTTTCCTAAACAAGATCTCCTCACTTCTGCTGAGGAAAATGCTGCCATCTGCAACCCTGTTTCACCTGACTGGGCCACGGTGGCTATGTCCACGCCCTGCTCCTCAGCCATGAAGCCCAGCACCGAGAAGATGGCAAAACCTGCCAGGAAACTGGTGCCGCTGTTAAGGAGGCACAGAAGGAAGGAGTCCCTGGAAGGCCACATACACACAAATTAATTTAGCATTATGGCAAGATACAACTTGAAGAAATGCATGTAAGAATTAGGAGAAACAAAAGCGCCTTTAGTAAAAGGTCTTTGGCCTTGTATTGTGGAGCTCTGGCCTAAATAAAAGCTTGGCTCTTTCTGTGTGCGAGTGTGTGGGAGTCCTAGAGTGTGGGAAACATGGCAGCGAGGGCTTTTCTTTAAGGTGTGGCTGTATCAGTGTGTTTTCTCTGTCCATTCCAGCCATTCCTTCTGGTAGCCATCTGACCAGCGGGAGCTTACATCTTACATTTCAGTGAATAGGGTTTGTCTGTAAGGAGATGCTGTGCAGCTGGAAGTGCTGTTGTGTGTGTCTGTGTGTGTGACAAAGTGTCTCACTTATAGCAGTCATTGTTGTATTTGTTGTAACTGCCGAGGGCTGTGAGACTTCCCAAACAGATCCCATATGAGAAAAATATCTGGGTACCTGCATCCATCCATACCTGTAGAAACAGAGGGACAGAGAGAGGGGAGAAAGCTGCATGTCACTGAATGCAATATGATGTATTTAATCAGAACCTCTCTCTGTCAGCTCCAACTAAAATGAGGCAATAAAGTGCCATTAATTACAATAAGGGAACGAGGTATATTATGTGCATCTGAAATTGTTTTTTGTGATGAGTAATTGTTGAGAACAAACACTTCATTTCAGGAGGATAAAGTCTTGCTGTCTCTGCATGAGGCAAACCTGCAAACACAAAGTGTACAGACCAAAAAGTCCACAATTTTCATCTTCACAACATTAACAGTCCTGCCTACCGTAGATCTGTCAATACACCTACTCAACTGACAGGTTGGGCCTCTTACCTGTAGGCTGCTTCTATACCACCTGAAAGAATGACTGGAAGAATTTCTGTTGACTTCAACAGAGAGTTTTGTGTGTGTTTGTGTTTTTGTACCTGTGGGTCTGCCAGGCGGGTGTGGTTGGGTTTGAGGTAGTAGATGATTCCCTGGGTCGCTCCAGGCAGGGTGGCACCGCGCACCAGCAGCACAAACAGCATGACATATGGGAAGGTGGCTGTCAGGTACACCACCTAGAATGTACACAGCGTGCAGGGATGTGGTCAGAGGCAGAGAAAACAGGAGGGACACGTCTGTGAGGTCCTCAAACAGAGCTGAAATACTAAAAGAGGGAACCCTGGAAAGTCTTAAAAGCTGTTGACGGATGGTGGCAGTGACACAACAAACAAGTCCTAATAAATTATTGTAGTGTCCAGTCCCCTATTTCATTTGCTAACCCTATAAAAGAATACGATTTATGTTCTGTTTCTAACTTTGGCACCAGTCAGGGTTTTGTTGTTTCAAAAAAGACTGTGTCAACACAAAAAAATGCAACTGACTTGCATTACACTGGCTTATAACCCATTTAAGGATCTCTTCATGGTATCAAATGGTTAACCCTCCAAAATGCAGCATCTGCTCTGCTGAAAAGACCATGAGCAAGACACTGAGACACTCCCAGCTTCATGGACGCTGCTATTTATCTGACCTTGTGCTCTCCGCTCTCAGAGGAGTCAGGCAAATAAAAAGTTTTTTTAATATTCGTTTACATTTTGGCAAATTAGCATCACTGAACTGAATATTGAATATGCCGAATTAGCTTAGCGGTTCCTGTTTGTAATGTACCCATGGATGTAGAGACAACCATCACTGGATTACTTTGATACTAAAGTAAACTTAAAAACGTGATGATTCTCAGGCCAGTTCTGGAATATAATGCTTTTTTCTATGATTTCTAATTGGCTTTATGGACTTTTTTTATTACTATACATGAAGATAGTAATAACCTCAGAAAGAGTAAGCCACACTGAATCTAAAAATATGTGTATCATGTCTGTGTGTTTGGATTTGACTGAGTGACTCCAGAGTAGGCAAATTGCGGCAATATGGCGCAAAGGGTTTTAAAGAACCATAATTGCCTCCATCACCTCTGTGTCACATCCACTGCTGCAACTGCTGAACGTGTTGATAACCCGGCCAAACTACAATAACTAACTTCCTGTTGTTTTTACAACACCATCATGCACCTGTCCCCTTTACCTCACACAGTATCTGTGCCTCACTTCTCTCCCTCTACTCTCCCGTGTTTTCTGCTCACCTTTCCGGTGGACTTGACCCCCTTCCAGACACAGAAGTAACAGACAAGCCAGACGACGGCCAGACACAGAGCCAGCTTCCAGCTGATGGGACCCAGCTCGTCTAAAGTGCTGGAGAGACGGAGCACCTCCCGCCTAGAACACACACACACACACACACACACTGCTGTTAATGCATGATCAATACCGCAAAAAACACCAGTGAGAAACCAAACAAGCTACACTCACTCCCAAAACTCCATGACAGGGGAAGTGGCGTTCTCAGGCAGGCTGCTCCCATTGGCTATCTGGTTGTGGTGGTCAAATAGGAAACACGCCTCTGCAGGAGAACACAGACACACACAAATGGACCCTAGTTTCCACTTAAAGTTTTACACAGCAGCCTCAAAATAAGCGTCTAATTTCCTGTTTTTACTGACCAGTGTTCCATGTGTTGTTACAGTGCGACCAGGGCAGCTCCGCCTGGAAGCTGTAGGACAGGTAGAAGAGAGCCCAGGCCAGGATGACGATGTAGTACACACAGCCGTGCAGGATCATCACCTGGCTGGCATAGCCGAGACCTGCAGGGTCATAAGAAGATGCAGACAGATCCTATCGTTAGCTGATGTACAGCAGGATTACAGAAACAGATAAAAGTATGGAGAGTCGCTGTAACACGAACTTCAAAGCATTCATATACACACATATTCTGCCATCAGTTCCAAGTCACTTGAGTTCCAGATGAAAGCATCCATTTATTGAGACACTCGACTTGCAGCCCACATCTAGTATATCTTTATTAAGAATGAATGATGGTCTTATGAGGCCTTGAGTGGGTTAGAAAGTGTAGGCTGTTTGCCGAGACAAATAGCTGTTTGTGGTATCCTCTAATGCAATTCAGGCCTTTATCTGATGATGGCATATTAAATGTGCAAACCAGTGAGGAATTCCTACAGAAGCATTTCTTTGTTTGTGTAAGTTTAAACACATGTGCCCGACGAAGTACTGCATATTCTGCCAGTTTGTCCCTGTGCTAAACTCATGCACTTCACACAACTAGCTGTCAACAAAATACTGGTAACCCTGTCAGCGTGTGCAAATGTGTGTGTGTGTGCATCTGCAGGCCATATGGACCAAGGGGCAGAGCAACACATGTTGGCACACTCACTGAACGGAGTAAAAAAATAAAAGGAAATATGGAGCACGCACATATTCTGTTTACAATGCGTTTCCCAGGTGGTCCAGCTAGCATGCTACCTTAGCTGCACCGGCACATGAAAATGTCAAGGCCTGCTTTACAAGAGCTTTGACAAAAATCAATTTAACTGGAACATTTTGTCTCTTATAACATCTCTGAGCCTCCTGAATGACTTTTTCTTTCACATTTTTCCCTTGAAGCATGGCTTTTACTGGAGGGTTACCAGTCCCACTGCAGGGTGGGTGGAGTAAATGAGCTTTACTCTGCTTAATAGCTAGTGTCGGTGTTAGATTCTGCTTTGAGGAAGCTGCATGGCAGTTTGGCCTGAGTGGCAACGGTGAGTTCAGTTTAGGTACACTAAAGACAAAAATCTACCCTGCTGAAACTGCTCCAGGGCTGTTCTTGAAGAAGGTTCCCATGTCAAAATGTAGTTCTAAGAAAAAGATCTCATCACTCCAGTTAGTGGTTGATAGTTAGTTAGCATTTATCCACCAATTAGTCATTCTGCTGCACCTATAAATAAATACAGCCGGGCAGATTGACGGATCAAAGACCTCCATAGCGCCTAATGGGCGGTCCAGCTTGATATCCAGAGGAAAACTGTAAGCAGATGGAGTCTGTGTACAGGTCTACTTAAAGACCGTAAGCCCTTCCTTCATACTTTAATGCATTCCTACCATCCAAATGTTTAATTGTCTAAACCAGCTTCCATTCCTGAAGGGTTTGGATTATCCAGGATCATGTGTGCAACTTAAATAACTTCACACAGTGTTTTATTTCTCTTAAAAAGCTTCGCATTGATCACGGCAGGTTCTGTTTCACTGGCGCAATTGTGTATTAAGTTAATGCTTAACTGTAAGCCTTTGTTTGGATTGCACGACAGCATGAAAGCAAGACATTCAACCTCAAGTGTGTGTTGTTATTGGCCGACAGGGAGCATGTTGCCTTGTGCACTCGAATTGTTTTGATACACAGGCTGAGATTCGATGTGAACTGCGCACGCATGCAGCTGGCAGGGCATGCCAAATGTTCTGATTGCAGTCGGGTTGTTAATATTGTTTTTTGTATTGATGTGGACATAGGAATGCTTTGAATGCTTGTGCCAGCCCGGAGAAAGATTATGGAAAAAAGACAAGGGAAAGCAAAGGAGAGAGTGAGTGAAAATGAGGAAGATAACATGGAGGAGCTACTACAAACTAAATTATTACACTGTAGTTGCCTCTACGTATGTTTTAGTTTTTCCTAATCGATGTTTTACAAATTCACTTGTTTTGCAAATATACCTGGCAGCTTGAAATCCTTGCATATTCAATTCAATTCAGTTTTATTTATATAGCGCCATATCATAACAAAGTTATCTCAGGGCACTTTTTCAAGTAGAGCAAGTCTAGACCGACTCTTTATATTTACAGAGACCCAACAGTTCCCACCATGAGCAAGCACTAGGCGACAGTGGCAAGGAAAAACTCCCTTTTAACAGGTAGAAACCTCGAGCAGAACCAGGGGGGAGGAAAGAGAACATACAGCAGCACAATACAGATCTACATAGGGATGCAAAGCAATAGTTGTGGTAATGGTATTGATGATAACACCAACAGAAATAATACTAAGAGCATCATTTTAAAGTCAAAGTGAAATAAAAAATACATTTTTATATATGAAAGTAAACTGAATATCTTTGGGTTTTAGACTCGACATGGTGTTTGAATATGTCACCTTTGGCTCTGGAAAATTACAATGTCAATTTTTCACTATCTTTGGCATTTTGTGGAAATACAATTAACTAATTACTTGAGAGAATAACCCGCAGATTAATCAATAATGAACATAATAATTAGTTGCTGGCCTAAACAAAACCTGGGAACAACATGCAATGCAGCACAACAACAGCACAAACTGCAGCCTAACATCGTCTACTGATGACTTAATTAGATGAGTGTACCTCCAAATAATGGGCAGATACTCCTCCAGGCGCTGACCCCTCCCAGGCTGGTGTACTGTCCCAGTGAGGTCTCCAGGAGGAACAGGGGGATGCCGCACAGCACCAGGAACAGCAGGTAAGGTACAAAAAACACACCTGGACACACACACACACACACACACACACGGTGCTATTATTGTGAGGACCTTCACATTACATTTAGCCCAATATCTAACTCTAAAACAACTTTTTACCCCAGTTTTAATTGTAATCGGAACCAAGTAACAATCCCAAATTAACCCTTACACTGTTATAAAGCTTGACTAATTTTAATATTAATGCTTAATTAAATTTCCAGTCACCAATCTTACCTGACAAAATAGTAAAAATCAGTGTAATGGACAAATGTTTCTTTCTTCATCTGTCCATCTTCAAGAGGATATCTTCTATCATATCATAGGTGTAAAAATACAAAATACAGATATCCCCAGATAACCAAAAAAACCTTGCAAATGGCATCCCTAGTTTTAGAGAATGAGATAAAGATGGAAGTAAAAAAAAAAAGAGGGAAGATGACAAGACAGAGAGCAAAAAGAGAGAGTGAAGAGAGAGAGGGATGAAGACAGAATTTACAGAATGACTATTTTTCATGCTTTTTTTGATGAACACCGCCCCCCTCCTCTGCTATCCCACATGCTTTACCTCCTCCGTTCTTGTAGCAGAGGTAAGGGAACCTCCAGACGTTGCCCAGGCCAATGATCTGCCCCGCCACGGCCAGGAGGAACTCAGCCTTGCTAGCCCACTGGCCCCTGGCATGCAGGCCGTCTTTGGTGGCTTCTTTCCCGTTGGGGAGGCTCCCTTGGTGGAACTTGTTCAGCAGCGGGTCTCCTTGCTGTGAAGGTGTTGTGTCGGCCATAACTGGGTCTGGCAGAGACACACACACACCCCTGGGGAAAGAAAAACACAAGTAGCCTAATAATGAGGAAAAGCTGAGAAGAGAGAAACCAAAGAGGATGAAACATACTGTAAAAAGCCATGAATGCATAATGACAAAGAAGAAGAGAAGAAAAGAGCACAAAGCAAGGTTCACTCACATCGCAGCAAGTAACAAGAATTTGGGTGTTCTCTGGACAGTTGTTTTCTCTGCTCACTTATCTGTGATGTGTGTCTCAAGGACGGACTTACTTGGGTGTGTGTCCTTTATCTGTACTTTGCAACACACTCAAGGACTAAATTTGTCATTTCGGTTTGCGCATCTGACTGGGGACTATTTCTCTCACAGATCTATTTCATAAAAAAATACACACTTTTTGTTCTATTGTGCAAAGCCTTACATCTAACACCTTGAAAACTTTGGTGCACAAAACTTTATATAGCCTATATTTGTTTTTACCTCAAATGATTTTACAGACTTTTGCAATTTGCTACTTTACTTCAGAAAGAATTTACTGATAGTCTGACCCAAACCAGATATCCAATTTGAGGTATTTTAAGAATATTTTGTCTCCTGTAACATCAAAACCTCACTGTATATACTAAATGTTTTATAGGGACTTTTGTGTATTGTAGTCCAACTCATTAGTCAGTTGATAGCTGTTAATTACATTTTTTCACACTTTTAACGTTGTCATTGCATGTGGTATCATTGGGGCACTGTTTATGGTGCATTTAGAATAAAGCAGACATGTTTAGGAGTGATATGTTATTTCCATTCTTTCAATTCCATATATTTTAATTACTGAAGCAGGGGCTGATGCACTTGACTGCACCGAGTTGAAGCAGGTGTTGCAGTTTATTTTCCTTCTGAAGAACTTCTTCCTTTCATTGCTGTGAACGTGACCTCAGCTCCACTCCCACGCTGTGCCATGTGACCGCTGATATAACGAGCACAAGCCACCTTTCACTATCACTGACATACCAATGAAAAATAAAAACGACATAATTTGGGGATACTGACATTGTAGCGACACATGGGCTAATTTATAGGCTCGGTTATCTCTAAATTAGAGGCGACACATGTTTCAGGAGAACGTTACGTTACGTTATCTGTGATGAACTCAGCAGTACAGGCGTGGATAAGTCTCTCTTTAATTGATGCCTAAAATAAAAACTTTGAACCTGAATATTAATCTTCTCCAGGTATGTCGCATGAAAGGATAAACTGCAGAGCATTCGACGCTACATTGCCTACCTCTGCGTTTCCTGTAGCTCTCTACACCGCGACCACCCCCGCCTCCGGGTGATCAAATGGTTTGCTCCAGGAAGGGGCAGAGCTGCTGGCCGGTGCAGCGCAACAATCCAAATTTATAGAGGGACTATGTTTGGCGCATGGATATTAACCAGCAATGAACAGCTTACGAAATGACCCGCGAGCTAGTGTTAGTGTTACAGAACTTTGAATGGCTGTATTTTTTAAATTTATTTTAACACAAGCTCTGATATTGACATTATATATTAGAGATGGACTTGATAGATATTATTAATGAGTAGTTATCCTCTACATCGTCATTTTTAACGCTTTTGCATGGCTACTAATGATGTAATGATAAAATAAAAACACATCATTATTTATGCCTTTATTTCAACATTTATGACACAATGTACAGTATATGGCAGGAAACAAGTAGAAGCAGAAATGTGACTGTACTGCCATTATTTAAAATGTTCATCCTGCTGCCTCTCTGGGCCCTCCTCAAATTGTGATATCATCACTGTAGACACACCTGCCCCTCCTCCATCCACATAATGTATTTGTCTTTAATATGGACAGATACAGTAGAATAGAACTAATGCATTACCTATAGCATTTGTGGCCTAGACTAATTTGCAATACATAATAATAATAAAAATCATCATCATCATGACTTCCCAATCAAAATTATTATTTTTTGTGTGTGTGTATATTTTCCCACACACTTATTCTGCTGTGACAGAATAAAACCAAACCAATCCATTAAATGTGCTTGTGAGTGTTTTACATCACCTGACAGCTCTCCATACCAACACCGGTCACATGGCAACTGATCTGCATGTTCCACTGAGGCCTTACAGGGTATACACCGATACAGCGCATTGTTTAACCAGGATTCAAGATCACTAGCTTTGTTTTCTCATTGGTGAAACCCGAGGAAAAACGCTAGCCTTCGGCTCCTTATTGTGGACTTTATTGTGGATTATGGTCTCGGCGTCTTAACCATTTAGGCCACCTCAAGCAGCCCTCAGCACATTTAATGGGCTGTGTCATTGCCTGTGCTCATTCAGCTGAGCATTTATAGCCACAGTAAAAAGCCCAGGCTCCAGCTAACACTCTGCTCCAAGGACTTCATTCAGAAAATAGCATTCCACTGCATAGACATATTAGGTTATATTAGTAGGTGTATAAATCACATGCAAAAGTGGACTTGTGGATATATGCACACATGCATACCTGAGTTTCAGCTAGGAGGATCATGCAATACACCGGTTGTTTTCTAAAATTAATTATGCTCCTCAGACTTTCTAAATAATATTTATTCCCTGGATTCTACACTGCATGTATGCCTACTGTCAACAGGGATGTCTATTTTCATTGAATCACCTGCTGCATCAATTCAGCAGAAATAAAATACAACCATTGAAGCTCCAATTCAGGATTAGCCTTTATGTAGATAACATGTTACTTTACCTATATACAAGCAGCTCCAAGCTCTCTTCAAGACCACAAAACTTGTTGATGTATTTTCCCTAATCTTAAATTTCAGTATACTAAATAAATTATACTGAAACCCTCGAACTCCTGTAACTCAAATCATCCCCACCCATCTCCACATTAAAACTAACATATCTAGGATTTCACCCTGGCTGACTTGTTCTGTCTCAGTTTCACTTCTCCTGCTTAATACTCGGGTCACTACTTTTGACTTGAGTATTTTTCCCTTACATTTTTTCAGTATTATTCAGAAATTTCAGCAGGTTAACTGAAGCCCTACTTGTTTTTCTCTTTCCTTTTTTAAAAGTCAGACTAAGAAGGGAGTCTATGTTTGTTCACCAGTCAGTACGTCTCCTTAATTGAGCCACAAGTGGGAGAAATAAATAGAAAAATGTTATTTCCTATGATTTATTTTACCCCAAAATAACCCTATAATTCTGCTAAGTGACCTTAGTGAGTTCAGCCTTTTTTCTGTTGTCCTGGCAGGTCTGATATGATCTGCTGACAGACTTTATGAGGAAAAGTTACAGCATGTTCAGTACATCAGGATGTTATGTGTCCTGGTTTCTCTACATTTCAGCTCCTCAGTAATTATAACTGATAGAGGGAGCACTTCAGCCAATGACATTGCTCCTTTCTTCAGATTTAGACTACACAGAATATGCAAATTAATCAAAACAATGAAGAAAAATAGATTTGAAAAACTACATATTTTGACTCACATGAATACCTCTCCTCAAATGTGTAGTTTGACATTTTGTCCCCAGTGATCATGCAGCTCATCTCGTCCTGTTTTTGTTGCTTTTGACTGAGGTCATTTATGGTTATGCTGATAAAGGTTTATGATTAGATAACATTCAAGTGTTAAATATAGCGCAGTCACATCACATTAACAAAGCCAGTGATTACAGGAAAGTATGTACACCTGTACCTACACATACACACTCCCACACTACACCCACAACCACAACCACACACAGACACACATACATGTATGTAAATACCTAACAAAGCACCAGTGCAAATAGCATCTTGCCACAATATTACAGCCCTGGGTGCAAAGCCAAGTCTCCATAATTGGAGAAGTGGTCAATTTGTACCATTCACTGGATTTAGCTAGCAGCACAAAACTTAATAGTCTTGAAGCATTTCATTTCCACAACTACTATCTTGGAAATCAACTGGTATTACTAATATATTGTTAAATGGATTCTCTTGATCCATTTTTGCTGACAAATGAAACTGATTGCAACAATGTTAAAATTTCAGATCTATTCTTCCCTATTAAAATATTTAAAGCTGTCTCAAAACTACTGTAAATTCTGACCATGAAAAGTAATAAAATCCCAAAATCCACAATCATACCTTGTAAGTACAACACTGACACCCATCTAGTTAAAGAAAAGATTTACTGAGTTGTTAAAATTACACTATTTCTATGTACAGCTTAGGTCTGTAATTAAGTCCCTATATGAATTTATGTCACTATTTAGTCTCCCTCATTAGTAGAGAAAATCCCTCCCCTACAAAAAAAATCTAAAAGTCAAGGGTCAAGAGTCAGGAAGTGGTAAAAAGTCTTGCAATGATATACAATGCACAAATTCCTCAACTCCACGTGCACTCCACTCACACACACACACACACACACACACACACACACAGTGTGCATACCCTCTCAAATGCAGACTCTGCTCTGCTTCCCAGGGGCCAAATAAAATCCCAGCATTAAGGTCCTTCAATACAGTCGCCATTGTTCTGTCCTGACAAACCTGTAGCCCCCCGTAAATGTGCTGCCACAGTGTGTAACTCAGACCAGCCGTAGCCACACACAATTTCTGCATGCTTTATGGCTGCATTTATTGGTGTCTGGCATCCAGGGCAAGGGCAGTGGGTCACTGATATACAGTGGTAGGCATTGTGAAACTCCTCCAGCCTGCGTCTATCCTGTTGTATAACTGCAAGGTTTTCAAAACCTTTAACAGGAAGCAATGTTGCAGCATGTTAAAGAAAGTGGCAAAAATTCAGCTTTGATTATGACATCTGCTTTGAGTTCTCACGATGAACACAACCGAGTGCTCATACTGCATATACCCAGTTACTGTGACACAAACACATGCAAACATGCAACTACAGCACACAGTAAAATAGTTGCTCATATTACACACTTGCAGCACAGGCAAGGCCTTCAATATACACAAAAACACACACTCAACCAAATGCAAATGTAATCTAAAGTTTGAGTCTTATGACAAACATTGTAAATTCACAGCACAGTTTTTGAGCCCAAATCTAGTTCAGGCGTTAGATATGAAAACTTAAAAGTGAAATTTAAAGTGATCTGTTGAGGGGAAGATGCACTCACCAGTGTAATCTGTTGATAATAAGCATCATACACCACCTGAGTTGGTAAGCAAGACCATGCCTTGTGCAGTTTAATTGCGTCATGTTAAAAGGAATTGTGGGCATTGAAGTCCTTAAATTACAGTTACCTCATTTTGCCCGTGTGTGAAACCAGTGTCTGCAAGTTTTGGGATTGGCTAAAGAGATCGTTCGACAAGCCGAAGGTCTCAGGTTCACTAAGGCGTCCAGCAGTGGTGTCTCTTGACGTATGGTCAGCAGAAGAGATACCTAACACCTGCCTGCTCATTCATTGTGAGCCAACCTGGGTGCTAGCCATATGTCTAAGGTGACAGGGCTACGAGAAATGGTTACTGGTTACAAACATACCCTTTTAGTGAGCTATTGTTCTGTATGGCACAAAGGAAAGGTAAGAGTGTAAAGACAGCACAACAGCTTTGCTACAGGTGACTGGTATTATTTTGTAATATGATATTGATCTTGTATAATTTCCATTTTTACTTCTATTCTTATTTTTATTTTATATACTTCTAATTATTATTTATTTTTTACTTCCTCTATTTGACTGTACTTATTTCTGTCCTTGTGCTGCTGAATTTGTCCAGCTATCGCTTTCCTGAAGTTAATTAAATATTACAACAGTTCCACACCAATCTCATGTCTGTGTGTTAACTACGGAGCTAGTCAGGATGTGCTTAGCCTAACTTGGCGATAAAAACCTGAAGCAGAGGGAAACAGCTAGCTTGGCTCTCTCCAAAGTTCAAATATATGCCTACCAGCACCTCTTACGCTCACCACTTGGCATGTTGTATCTTATTCGTTTAAACTGTACATAAACAGAGCTGTTAATCCCATTAACTTCCGTCTCATTCTCAGAAAGAAAATGAATAAGCGTGTTTCCTAAAATGAATGAACTTGCAATGCAGATCAAGTTTGACAGTTTAACAAAGGATTTAATGACTTGAACTGAGAGTAATAGTGATCATATATTACATGACAGATTTTCTTTTTTACCCCCTTGAGGGAGGTCAGAGGTCAGAGGTCAGGGTCGGTACAGTGCAAAAGCACCTCAACAGCGTGAATGTTTGACAACACTTGGCCATCTGTTTGATTACAGTCTGCCAACTATCAGACCAGAAAGGTGAATGTAATTCAATATTTGGAAGATGATTCCACATTTTTGTGCATTCAGATGAGACATATTAATCTGTTGCCTCAACCTTCAGGTCAAACTGTAAGGCATTTAAATGGTCTTCTTGCCTCGTTTGAACCCTTTGAAAGAGGAGGTCCTGATGTGGTCAACATCTCCTTACCTCCTTCCCATACTCTACTTCCCATGTCCTAAATAGGTAAACATTCCTGTGGCTTAACCCCTTTCCTCTTCAACCTGTGTGAAAAACATACCCTGGAAAAGAGGAGTCATTTAACCTCTGGCCTTATGTCCACACTGTACAGGGCTCCCCTGAGGCTTGTGGTAGGCCAGATATTTGATGCTGATAATCTTTCCTGGAGATTTTATGGGAACGTTTTGAGGGACAATTCCTTACATGAGTCTTTTAACCGCAGTGGGTTGTCCCGTGATGTGTTAGTGCTGCTTTCAGAGGTTTGTGGGGACTGGCTCTCTATGCTGCTCAGATAGACCAATAAGTGATTTCAGCCCTACTCCAGTCAATTAGCTTATATACTGAATAGATGGTTTTATTCTCTGTGCAGTTTTTTTCTGTCTGTGGAAATGCAAAAACAGTGCAAATCAGATTAGATATATTTATGTCAGGTTTGTATCCCACACCAAAAAGTATGCCTTCGGACAGAGCCAGGCTAGCTGTTTCCCCCTGCTTCCAGTCTTTATGCTAAGCTAACAGTTGGTGGCTGGCTCTATATGCGTAGTTAGTGTACAGGCATGAGAGTGGTATCAATCTTCTCATATAACTCTCGGCAAGAAAGCGAATAAGCATATTTCCCAAATGCTAAGCTATTTCTTTAATATTTTAGCTAAAACCTACCAGACAAAGCATCATATGAACCAACTTCCAAACTAAATACACCAAAAATGTGATTTATAAAAACCGTCTGTCTGCATGCTGAATTCAGCTCTTAAAAACCCCCTCATGGATCCAGATTTTGGTGGTTTCATTAGTGTCATAATCAAGACACGAGCTTCCTCTAAGCACAGTACCTATGTGCCATCTTTTCTCTAAACCAAAAGTTGATTAATTTACTGTTTAGGAAAACTAAAAACAGAGCTTGATTTGAAGACCGTGCTTCCTGGGATGCCCAATTAATCGGTCATGTCGTTTGAAATGAGCCTCCACTTGTTTCTAGGCAACAACGTGCAAAGTTATTATGATCACACATTATAGTTACACTAATAGATGAAATCATGCAAAAAGAATGATATACCAAGATGATGTGAAGGCATGTCCTTTGCTGAACTTACCTCTGTTTATGTGGATGTGGATTCTCACTAAGCCTTCAATGCTGCGCCCTTAATTAGATGGATTAATTAAGACCCTGTTCGTCCGGATCATTTTACAGAAAAGTGAGTACAACCCTGCCTCTCCCTCGCCCATCCAGCCTTTGCCTGGGATGAATCAGGCTCTCAGGCAAATCTCGGCAAGCTAAACAAACCCGGATTCCTGTTGCTCACTGAGCCTTAAGCCGGGGGCTAAATGATCAAGTCATGGGATTTTTCTAAGCGGGGGTGTTGGACTAATACAGCTTCAATTCACTTTACATGTACGGTAGCATCAATCCTTAAGCAACATGAACAGTGGTCATTTTGTGTACACTGAACAATGTTTACAATGTTTAACATCTCGGTTTGCCAGTGTGACAGCCAGGAAGCTAAATTTAACACTGCTGTAACAATGATGTATCATACATTATATGTCACAAGGTATTATACAGGATATCAGTATAATATTTGATACAGTGTTGTACACACTAATGGAGGATAAAAGTGAGAGTGGAAGTCAAGCTTCCAGTCTGCAAGTCAACTGTACAGTGATTAAACCATCTAATGTGGCTGATTCTCCCAGACCTTCACACCCTGGGCTGAGGTTGCCCCAGGGAGGAATGCAGCGGTGGATTATCTCAAAACATCAAATAATAAGCGCCCCCCTTCCGCCACTACTGACTCCTGTTTTTCATCCCCGTGGAGAATCAAAGACACAAAGGAATCCCAACTCTGCGGGAATCTAACTCTGAAGGCAAGTTAATGAATTAACTGCTATTTTAAACCCACAAAAATAATAATTTGATTAATTTCCAGTGACTAGTAGCCCACATATCTCCATTGTTGTGCACATGACAACATTGTGGGGTACCTTCGAGGTAATTATATCATTACAGGCCATCGCTTCCATTATAACCTGATTTGATTATTTCATTACTGTGTTCTTTGCTGACTTGGCAGCTCTCGCTGGCAAGGTTTAGCATTCCATAGACAGCCGTTATGTACGCTTGGATGCCGAGAGACTTAATTGAGGTTAAACACCTCGGTCAAGGGGCTCTGAGGGCCACACTGCTCCTCTGGGGATTAGTGGAGGGGCCCCTTGATTCTCTGACCTGCCAGGTTACAGGAAAACATGGCGGAGAAAGGAAGCGTATTGCATGAAAAGCGTTCAGACAGGAACATTTGGAAATAGCTACCATGTTGTGTTGGTCTCGTAAAACAAATTTGATGGCTTCCAGAGAGGAACTGAGCAACAAGTGACGTGAGGGATGATAAAAATCACGCGGGTAGCTACCATTGAAGACACCGAGGTCATGTCCTCTGTACTGTATGAGGGAATGTGGGTGTTTAACAACCTGAGGAGGAGTTTACATTCTACAGTTACACACAAATTGTGCAGTTTTTAAAGCCCGATTCTGACATTTATTAGCATCAAAATTCTTAAATTTGACTGTTTTAGGGCAAAAACATAAATTAAAATAAAGGGCTTTTGCATTTCACCACCAGGATTTTATTCCTGGCATTGTGGGGAAGGCTTTAAAACAACCTTTAGACCATCGTGTAGGGATATAAAATATGCAGAAAATATATTTTAATAGTTAAAGTAATACAGAAGATGTGGGGAAAAAACACATACACTACATACATATAACACTTTTTACACATAAAACAAGACAATGGGGAACATTTGAGCCTCTAGAGGAAAGGAAAACTAAATTGTGTATAATGTATATTTTGTTCTTTATTGTTTATTGTAAAGATGGTGCAGGATTCTTTTCTATAACAACTATAAAAAACTGCCATGAGCAAAGGGCAAAAGCATTTATTTTTATTGCACTTCACCCGTTACTATAAAGGAACAGCAACTACACTTTTTGTTTTGGCTGCTCAAGAAAAAAAAAAGGCTCGGGTGTGGTTGTACTTGGGGGACTTGATTTCTAACATCCTGGCTAAAACCCTGACTAAGATGCAGCTGGTTGTTGGCAATGAATATTTTCAGTGATTTGGTCATCTGTTATTCCGGCCAGATAGTGCAAAAACACTAGCAAAAATATGATCATTATGTAGATAATCCATGTGGTTTTCTGCTGAGATATGAATGAGTGCAGGCCAGGATACTGAATCACAAGCACGATGATGAAAGTTAGCTACAGCGGATAGCATCTTTGACACACATGTATCCAATGAAGTGACCACATAGTATTTCCACAGTGGGCGGATGACACAGAATAATAAATTCTCTGACACACAACTCTACACCAAGCCTCCTGCAGCTATATTAGCTAATTTGTACACAGCTATGGTTCATAAAGACACCGCAGCATCAGGTTCATCCTTGTCCCATTGACATACAGTGGAACTACAAGGATCTTGGCGCCTGTTCAGTGCTGCTGGGGGGAAAACTGGGCCCATATGACTGGTTTCAGTTATTCTGTTCAATTCTCCTGCCAACAACCCATCAAAAGGGGCAGACTGCTCAAAACAGGCCAAAGTCCCGCCACACGGTGATGACAGAAAACGACATTTGCCAAATCCAAGTAGCTGCCTCAGCACTGTGGTCGGATCACACGAAAGGCTTGGAAACATAACTCTGTTAACTCTGGCAGGCGTTACAAAGTCCATGCAGCTAAATAGGGACCACAAATAAAACACATGTGCTGTAACACAAATGACGTCATACGTTAGTAGCACAGACAGGTGAAGTAGGTCTTTAGGTGAATAAATTATTTTCTATATGTACATATATATATATATATATATATAGTGTAGATAGCAAGTTGTTGGCAAAACTGCACAACAGCAATGGCTCGTAGCTGCATGCAGTGTTTATGTAGATTTACACCAATAAGTTGAACATTTAGTGAAGTAAATGGCTGTTTTTTTTTTTTTATGGATTACATTTTTAACATAGTCCAACAGAATGTGTGGTCGACAGTGAACTCAATGAAACACAGATGGTGTTAATAACTGTAGGGCAAAGAAACAAGACAACTGCTGAGTTTTTAAAATGTAACTGGATCAATCTAATACAAAGGTTTATTACAAGACCCAGTCGGCTTCAGGTCACAAGCCAAAGCCATGCTTGCGTCTGGAGGAGAGATAGCGGCTTGTCCCGTAGACCACCAGCCAAAATTAGCTATTTTCAGTTTGTTTTTAAATGGTTTACTGATGCTACCGACATGGTAAGCTGATGAAGACAGAAATCCCGAAAGTTCACTGGCTAAGTTAGTTCTCCCCTGTTTGGATATAAATGAGTGAGAAGTGAGTCTGTTGTTTAGCCTGTAATATTAGCAAATCGCTGCTGAACTACAAATCAACACTGGACTGTAGCTAGAAGCATCTCTGTCAACTTTATATGGGCCGTTGAGTGAGAAATAATCTGGAGATTTAATCATTTAAATTCAATTAAGGGCAACAACAGTGAGAGATTCTGTGGCGTAAAACTGTTTTTGATTTATTGACACAATTTTCTAGAAAGAAACCATCTTAAAGGCTTTTCACACTTACACTTCTTGAGGGGTCAGTAGGTACAGTATGCTTCAAACAAAGTGCACGCCTGATCTTTGAACTCATGCGATCCATGAGTGTCTTTCAGCATGTTTGGTCAAGGTATGCACTCTCTGACTACTCTCTAGTTTAATATTTGCATTTATTAACCCAGTGCCAACAGTACACGGTCAAAAGCTGGATGTGCAGGAGGACAAACCTGCAAAAGGAAATACTTTTTATGAAAGATTATTATCATAAGTTAGTATCATAAGTTTCACACACCACAAGTGACTATAACAAGCTAGCTTTACCATCAGTTTTCTGCGTTTTGATTAGCAACATCAAATCTTGCATCTGGACTGTTAATCATGCCTAACCATCAACTTTTGTATATTCTATTTTGTAAAATATATTCCATCATATTATATTACATGAGGTCCGCAACATGACTCACAGCATTGTGTAAACACAATATTTCATTTACGTCACAATTTTCTACCAAAGACTCACTTACACAAACACACACACCTGCATACACATATAAATATCTTGCACCTACCAGTGGAAACTTGACTCTGTTGTCTCTATGCTGTACTCTTCTCAGGTGTTGGATGATAGAAATCAGTCAGTGCAGGAGAGGCAATAAAAATGTCCGCTCCTCCCACCTGACCTGCGTATTTTTATTGCTCCTCCTGCACTGACTGATTTCTATCACCCACCGCCTGAGAGATATTTTTTTATTTGGTTATGGTTCCGAGCCACACTTTGAACGTTAATAAAATGAACATGAATAGATAGTCACACAAAGCAGTTATAGATGTCCCTCACTCACTTCGGGGCTTGCAGTCTCCCCGTGACACTTCAACTCTTGTCCTGTCCCGAACTCAAGTAGTCTTGTCTTGGTTTAGGGTGTGCACTACTTCCTTTCTAAGGTCTTTAATCAGTTTCCCTTCTTTAGTTGAAGTGATTAAACACGTGTGAAGGTGTATAAGTGTGGGAGTATGATTGTTTGCATGCATGGGCATTAAACCATGCACGCCTCATATGTAAACAGAACCAGGGGAAGGTGTTGGGTGGAGGAGGCATGAGGTTGGATGGGGTTCCTAATCACACACATTTACACTCTCAATTCACACTGAACACCTTGTGCAGCTTTTTCAATCTGACTCCTAATAATCGGACATTTTGCTGGTGTGGGGTTGTGTCTGGATGTGCAGGAGGACAAACCTGCTTAACACATGTGAAGGTCATACGAAGTACTTTTTATGAAAGATTATTACGTAAGTGACACATGTAGGTGATGTATGTGATGCTAAATGACATGATAGAAACTGTGCATACCATCAGTTTTCTGTGTTTGGATTAAGAACATCAAATCCTTAAAGTTCATAAGGAGTGTCACTGATAAATGTTCAGTATTAAGTGAACTAGAGTTTAGGCTAATCAGCACTCAAACAGTGAATAGGTCAATATTCAGCTAAATGCAGATGCTACTCTGCCAAGAGGCTGCACATGCAATCATCTCCCATACAGGTCAGTTGGCCATGCAGAGCCAAAAGTGGCACCCAAAGGCCTACACGTCATGTTAAAGTGCTGCTGTCTGGCATTCAGAGAGGAAACCTTTCATTTCAGGATGGGGTCAGGAACTCGAAACAATTACTTGGAGTCATGACGAGCAGTGCCTAGCAACATTTCAGGGAATAATAGTGCATAATGCTGTTTCAGAGGAAGGGGAGAGGCAGGTTTAGTGTGTTAAAAGAGTGGAGAGAAGTCCAGAGCAGACACACAAAGTGAGGGCTAGTGCGAGCTGCACACAACATTCCATAGTCTCTTTATTAAGACGTCCACATTAGCCCGCGTGGTTGGTCCTCTGTCATCCCAGACTATTGTGGCATGTTGATGATCCCCCTACAGCTTTATAATCTCAACACACACAGGCTGCCTCATGTAAAGACAGGTTTGCAACATGTCTGTGTGTGACAACAGAAGGCAGGTAAATATTGGAATCCAGGTACTTCAAGTGTTTCCAGTAACTTACCGCTGATATTATTACTGAAGTGTGGAAAAAGTTTCCCAATCCTGGATTAGTGGTCCTACTGGCGGTACAAGCAGTCCTCAAACATATAAATCAGCATGACTGATGTGTGTGTTTTTGTCAGTCAATGCTGCCTAAAGCTTTTGGCTTCTCAAGCTGGAGTGCAATGTGGAACTCTGTGTGTGTGTGTGTGCGCATGCATCCTGCACACTGTGTATGTGATTGTAAAACCCCAATTAGGCCTGTATCTGTTTCACCTCAGTGGTTTTCTGGGAAAGCCAGCGAGAGAGAGAGATGCCGACTGATAGAAGCCGAAGCAGTCTGTTATTAAGAGTGCAGGGCCCCATCCAAACAAGACCAACATGCTCTAATAACCAGCTTTCCTCTGCGATCTGTCTCCGTCGCTCCCTCTGCATCTCTCTCTGGTTATATAGCCTATTTTCCTCTGACTTCCTCTTTTGTAGCTTCCACAGGTGCTATTAAAGTGCAAGACAAATGACAGTTGTTGAAGTTTAAATCTGATCCCACACCAAACCTATGTAAGTTTTTCTCCATTTCTGCATGATAAGAATATTTTCTGGAGCGAATGATGCATTTTGCATCAAGCTTTTTCAGGTTCTCTCACCAAGCTGCCAACCTGTAATAACAGTATCACAACACAATATGATCACACGACCAACAGATTAATAGAGTAAAATATCAATTATGTCAATTATACAATGTCAGTATATAGACATAGCAAAAACAATAAGCAGTAGAGGCAAAAATCTACATGTATGTACTAATGACAAATGATATCAGTGAAGGTCATGAGAATGTGACATTAAATACAGTTCCAATGAAAAAGATATATTTCATGTAGTCAGATATTAATATTGAAAAACTGCCACAAATGACAAAAAGCCTGTCAACATTTGCTAATTAGCACTAAACCCAAAGTACAGCTGAGGATGATGGGCAATTTTTCAGGTATTTGGTCATAAACCAATACCTGGGAAAACTGAAGTGTTGATCTGATGATGGGGCTAGATGAAAAGGGGATCACCAAAGTTATTCATCACAATTCATCCAAATTTGGTGCATCATCCAATAATTGTTGAGACGTTTTACTCAAAACCTCAAATGCCAATGTCATGGCGGCGCTGGAGGAAAAGTCAAGGGATCACCAAAGTGAGCTAGATTTCATCCTCTGGAGATGAAACCATGAATGTCTGTACAACATTTCATCAAAATTTCAATCCACCCAATAGTTGGTGGGATATTTACCAAAGCAGTGGACCGACTGAGTGTCAAAACGTCCAACAATATTGAAAATGTGGCTGCTGACGGACAGACTGTTGAAGATGCTCTGCTTCTGAAATGGCATTTGAACAGACTGCCTACTTCTCCTTCTGTCTGCTCTTCGTGTCTTTGTCTCATTCCTGTAGGACAACATCATGCAACCTCTTCTCAGAGTTGGTATCTTGTATAGTCTGGCTATGTTGTCTCAACATTAAATTATTTGGGACTTTCCCAGTCACTGAAGCAGAGGTTAGACTTTTGTGCAACTTGTCCTTGAGGAAGGTATTTCCTAAAGTTGCCCAAACAGCTAAAACTTTTCACATGACGACAGTTTCTTGCAAAATGGCTGCAGCTGGAATAACCTGTTCGCTGTGCAACAGATAATTGCTCTAATCTGTCTATACTGTGATATTTGAGACTGTGTATTTGTGGTTGTATTATTTAGCAGCTGTTATTTTGCACACCTGTTGTGTGTTGCTATTTCCAAAATTAACTTCATTTTTATTGCAAGGCCCTTGGAATAATAATAATAATAATAATAAATCATTAATGCACAAGGTTTGGAGCTTGTGGTTCAACTGTAGCCCCCCAAAAATGGGAGAACCAATATCCTACTGCATTAGCCTCTTGCTCCTTTCTGTCTGGTTGTTTAGGGTCACAGAGCTGGAATGAGGGTGGACAGACAGTGATGCAGAAACCTATTTGGCACAGCGCTGTGGTCACAGAGGCAGAGGGAAGGGAAAATATGCAGAGAAACTGGCTTGGTCAATAAAAATGCGAAGATGAGGCAAAAAAAAGGGGGAAAAACATGACAATTAGGATGCGGTTAAATAGTTTACTTCATATAATAGCATTCAATACCGTCAAGTATGTATTGCAGCCTGCTTAAAATCACATCTGTCCCAAACAAAGCAATGTCGAGCCTTGCCACACCACAATGAGCAACTGCCAAGCTAAACCTTGAGGCCTGACATTATGAATAATTGTTCCTGTTCAGCTTGATTTTGCTGCTTACTGTTTTCGGGATGAAATAGAAGAAGTCGGATTTTCTGTCAAGGCTTTTGGAAAGACAATAGCAAACATGTGGGCCTCCGAATAATCAGTAACGCATAACGTGTGTCGCCCTGTTTTGATCGTGTGCTGTGCTCTCCCTTCATATAATAAATAACTTCCAAAAATCTGCCCAGCAGTGTCTCCGATAACTCATCTGACACTTCGACATGTGAAACAAATTATCCTTAAGCCTCCCTTAAGCCAGTATGTATAATTTTGAAAATAAAATGATGATGTCATGCATGACGGATGGACAGAATTAACATAAAACTGATTCATATTCGTCCCTGCAATTTCACTGGCGCCTGAACTAGTTTTATTTTCCGTTTTTGATCAGTGGGGTCAAATTAACATTTTAGAAAAAGTCAAGACAAGACAAATTCAGCGCTGAAGGACAATGGTAATCCCCCTAACGAAACACGTGTCTGCACTGAACTGTCAGCTGTAATTACTGTATTATTAAAGTGAGATACAGAGTCATTTTTGGTGTAATTATACCCACACCCTTTTCCCCTCTGACAGGGGGAAATGCATTCCAGGCATCTTTGCTCCAAGCATTTACTACAGACTGACATGCTGTCACATTACTCACTTAGTTGGACACTGTCAGCCAGAGTGAGGACAAAACAAATGTCAGAAGTGTCATCAAAGCATCCAGAACTGGAATTTGAAGGGTTTTAACTTTGTCTCTGTCGAATCTATGCATGACTCATTTGTTATTATGACAATGAGAAGAACATATATCAGCTGTCTCTCTTGTTTCCTGCAAACAGTAAAACCTGTAAACCTGTAAACTGGCTCAGAAGTCTCCAAGTTTACAAGAGCTCAGAATCCTTTATTACACCCGTCACCTTTCAGCAACCACTTATTTAATAGAGTAGGTGGAGGAGAGGAATCTGACAGCGTGCGTGGAGCCTTGTCTCGTAATGACACATTTGGATTCCTGAGCCGTAAACAAAAAGGGCTGAGATCAACAACTGCAGTCCTGCTGCCAGGACTCGACTCCAGTCTGTTAACATTCTTTTGGAAAAATCTGGGGATCGTAAGGAGAGCCGGGAAGACAGGCGTGGGTAGTGGTGTCATGGAATGAGGCATGTGTTTATGGTTTTTTGGCGTGTATGTATGTGTTTTTAATCCCTTGCATATTTTGCTGACTTTGTAGTGCAAAAGTTCTGTCACGACTTAGCTCAACAGAAGAAGAAAAATAGGATTTGTGACCCACAATGTATTCATAGTATGTCAGAGCAGTAAAACAGCCAGAAGAATAATTTCTGAGGACTGCAGGGAGGGTCCACTTCTCTGGTCCAAATAGGCTTATAACCTCACTATCCTCTGCTGGGACCTCATTTATAAAATCCTCTGTGTGGTTTCTGTCCTTTTGGCCTAATCCAAGCCAGAGTTGTGATTCATGAAAAGCCCAAGTGTTTCATTTCAAAAGGAGCGTCGTAATAAAATAGTAACCTCCTGCACGCTGTCTGCATTATAAAACTCTTTGTCGCTGGAGCAACATCTCACTGCATCAAGGAAACAATATGGAAGGCGACACACTCTCTATAGTCTGAGTCCGGCTGAAAACACTTCATCAGCATCATATCCTGCGAGTACGACGGAAACACCAATACACAAATACAAATACACCAATACAAAGGAATCAAAACCTCAAAACCATAGAGTAATCATTCAGTGTGGAGGATATAAATTGATAAGGGGAAAAGAGGAAGCATGGAAAATGTTGAAAATAGGGCATGATACAGTCAAAATAAGATGCACACACAACAGTAGAAATGACTCATTTAGGCTCACTGGAGAAAGAGTTAGGTATCTTTACGCTGGCCGAGAGAGCTCAACACACTGCAACTTAAAGAGTTTTTGACCACAAGCGGTGCTATTGAGCAATGTTTTTCAAGAGTGTGTCCCCATTTTGTTTGTATCATGCACGTGGACACCATACACATTCTTGCCACTATTTCCCTGACCTGGCAGTAATGTGCCAACCAAGGCAAAGAAGAAAAAGACTACAGGCTAGCAAACATGGATGTAAACAGTGTCAGTGCCCTTGACAAAAGCACTCCTAAGAACTGGAGTTGGTCCCTGGGCTGGATAATCCTAAAATAAAGGATTTGTTCTGTACGACTTCCTTCTTTACTTGTATTCTCTTTATTTGCAGTGCATTTCTTTAAGTCATGAATGTTCTTTCTTGAATTTTCTTGTGTTTAATTGAGTTGCAGCATTTTTTCTAAATGTGTCGTCAAGGTGATGAAGATCTTTCCTTTATTTGCTTGTGTTTTGTGTTAAGTTGCAGTGCGTTGGGCTCTCTTAGCCACCGTCGAGAATGAATGGATTCGCTTTTTTTGAGCAATCAGTCAAGACTTTACACTTCTGTAAAGAAATATGATCCTTTTTGTTCCTATAAACTGGACAGATATGAAGTGATGAGCACCACAACATTACATAACCTCATTACATATCATAAAATACCGATCAAGGTACATGGTACGTGTAATAGCAGGTTAGCAGGTAACTCTTTTACCGTCAGGAAGAAAGTTACAAACATATAAAAATATAAATATGTAATATTGTTTGTTTTTTATATTGCTTAAATGGAATTAAAGATAATAAGGGAATGAATAAGGCTCTAGTAGTGAGGAACACACATAAACACACTCTTTTCCACACTTGACTTAGTGCTCTGGCCTGCAGCTTGTTGCGGCTTTGCTAGATTTACAGTCACCCCTCATGTCCCCTCCAGGCTTTTTATTACCTTTGCCTTGTGATGAATGGTCCCTGGACACAATGGGCACCCGCTGTCCTCTGACACGTTTCTCTTGCCAAAGTGATGACACCCCTCAAGGCCAGAAAAACTGCATTTTTTTTGTAATAAAAAGTTCAATACACAAGTCTATATTTGGTCTCTTGACCAAACAAATGTTTCACGGATTCTTCTTTTGGATTTCCTGGGATGCTGCGACCATAAATCTATCAAACAACGCCGAGAAGTGTCCCTGTGCAGCTGCTTTGTCTTGTTTTTCCTGATAAAAACCAGTTCTGATTGCCTTTACTGAAAGGAATGCCCTCAAAATTAAGCAATACATCAAGAGAATGAACTTGACCCCTTGAGAGGTCATATGAACTTTGCAATAAACCCTTCAGCTAGTAATATTATTCTATATAATATTCTGGGCTCATAGTCAGTTTAGACTTGACCTTGCACGACATCCTGCTGCTCACGTTTTCTATTACAGAATCTTGTTTTCTTTCTTTTCCTGAACTGAAGGGCCTCTTTCCTACCTAAGCTCTTAATAGCCAGCCGAATAGCATTCCTCCACATTAGCACGTCATAAAAGCAAAAACGTCTTTTCCTCGTGAATCTGCGCCTCCCTTGTGCTCGGTGGTGCTAGCACTGTGGCCTACATATGAAGAGTTTAACTCCAAATGAAGCTTCTAATTACAGCAATCATGTTGTGATTGGAGGTTTCACAGCTCTGAAATGGTGGATGTCTTATTCCTGATCTTCATGTGTCAACCCATAAAAACCCACATAAAAAGTAGAGTCAAGAGTACACAACTGCTTTGAAAACGTACATTTTAAACATGATTTTCCAAATGCAGCGGCTGAAACAAATTACTTTGTCTATTTGTGGCAATCAGTGATTTTGTGGTATGATGCCCTCTGAGACAAAAAGAAAGGAAAGGAGCATAGAGAGAGAGAGAGAAAAAACGACAAAATGTGTGGATGTAAGGAGATCTGTCTGGAATGCCGTGTAAGAGAATGCATGACCGAAAACCACAGAGGCAAACTCTGCCCTGCATCTCGCCTGGCCCGCACCCAAAAAACATGAGCTTAGGAGACAGAGACCCAGACAGTGGTAGGAGATAATGGAGCATGCCCCACAAAACAAACAGAGACCCCTCCCCCCCCCCAGGAAAACATCCAGAGATGCCTCAGGTTATCAGTAATGAGAATTTGTGGTATTATGTTATCTGATAGGGAAGAATTTAGCCAAGTGGAATACGAGCCCTTGAAAAATACATACCATGAATATACATGTGGGATAAACTTCAATATACTGCTGTAGAAAAAGACACCAGTACCGTATGTAATTCTTTATATCAGTTTGAACTTTTTTACACCTTTCTTTCTGACTTCAGTCTTTTTAAATGTAATGTAAATATAGACTCCAAAGACTTAATGCATTCCCAAGTTTAACGGGTGTGGTGGAGATTTTGTGTCACATGGTGTAAATTAAAACTCTGAAGGAAATTACTTTCATCTATTTCAGCAGAACAGATTACATTTGTGGACATCAAGTTCACACAAATTGAAAAGTCTCACGTAACCTTCAGTCAAGAATATAGTTTGGGTTGTTGACATCATTTTTCAGTGCCTGTCAAAGCTCTTACAAATCACCACTGCAAAAGAAAAAGTTTGGTTAAGTTAGGTTAAAGCACAAAAATGACTTGGTTTTCTCATCAAGATTGGAGGACTTTTTGGGAATTTTTGGAACTTTTATCCCCCCAAAAAGTTCCAATGATCAGGGCAAATGAAACCAAAACTATCTAGATACTAGTAGAAGTAAATGAGACAATAAGTTTTAATTATTTTATTATTATTTGGGCAATTTTTGAATATGTTATAATTTTTGATTGCGTTTTTGATTACATGCTGTTGGGTATGAAGTTAAATAAAATGTCTGGTGAGTCCAGTTGTACTCTCCAACTGTGGGTTTTGTCTCTAATGTCCTGGAGCTCCTTTCCTCCGGGAGGATGTTTGACAGGAAATGGAAGTGGCCGGAATCCCTTGTGGGGTTCAGGCAGCCATTTCCTCTGCCAACCCATGCCAAGCCGTGCCAGCTGACGGCTCGGCCTAGACCACCGTGAGAAAACCAGCCTTCAAAATGCTCTGGGAAATGAGGACTGGGCCTTCCCTTCCCCTGCTGTGGTCCCAAAAAAAATGTGTCTTTGACTCACATGTACACACGTAGGGTGGATGCATCAACAAAAAAAACCCAGATCAAACGTTGTTTGAGTGTCTGGCAAAAGTTGATAAGGATACCAGCAAGGTATTGAGGTCAGAGGGTGCAAAAGGTTTGAGAAGGAAGTAGTACAGAGAGATTAAAGACGTGCTAAACAGAAAGAGGATAGGGGATGAGGATTTGAGGTGGGAGGTAGCTGGTTTTGATGTTCTGTGACTTTTGATTAACTTTTGTTGACAGATAAAAGTGAAAATGTCTAGGAATTTGACCAGCGAGACAGCAAAGAACTGATAAAAAGGGGGAAGAAGCAGAAAGGTGATAGTGTGGAGGCGAGGGGAAACAGATGGAGGATCACGCACGGAGGGGAAAGAGCAAGTTGGAAAACAGAGCGGCGGAGGAGGAGACCGGGAGCCCAGGAGGAAGAAGGGAGTTTTGGCGGTGAGGGTTTCCCTGATGAAGCACAGCTGACGGCGCAAACCTACAGCGCTCTCATGACAGGCCTCACCACATCAACCCGTTAACATTATTATTCAGCCGTCCAGGGCCCCGGCCCACACACACACTCCTGACCTGCTGCACTGCACTGCACCGCCAGCGTGTGTGTGTGTGTGTGATCTCTGATTCAAAGGCACGCACACGGTGCAGCACATGTACGAAATGCTTATTCATGCTCCTGCAATCAGGTGTACACACTGCTCTTTCTACACAGTCTGTACACACTCTGCTATGTTCTTTGGCTGTTGTCTCGGCTTCTTTTGGACTGAAGTCACACCAGCAGCAACCGAATGATTCAGGTGCAACGTGTGTGAAGGTGTGTGTGTGTGTGTGTGTATGTGTATCTTTGCAGGCATGCTTGTTCTACCTTAAGCTTGGCATCGCGCTGCAAAAGCAAACATGTTGCTATTATCTTGGTTGCCAGGTGTGCAGCCCTCCCATCCGCTCAATCCTCTTTTCCAAATTGCCACCCTCAGTGTTTTAAGTTCTTTCAAATTGAGTTGAAAACGTAGTGAATTCCTGCAGATTTTACAGCACGGACGTTTACTGGAGAACCACACAGCGGCCTATCAACCAACGTGGTCAAAAGCAGCCCTGGTGACGCTCAAAACACCGTTCTCCATCTTGTGACTTCATATTATTTCACCCTCACGCTGCTCGTACACACCCACAAATATTCCTTACACACCCTTTTCAGCATGCTCTGATAAATGTCTTGCTGTATTGACTGTGTCGTGTTCCTCCACAATACAAGTGCTTTTAATTACTCCCCAAATTTAGTGTTGCACTCCTATGACACTGTCAGACTCACGACGGACAAAAAAATGATCAAATTCGATGAAACAGAACCAGAGATATCCTCTTTTTATTGCATGCATTCTTCGTTCTTGTCAAAACCTGGCGCCTAAATTACCCACAATGCAACTTGACTGCTGACAGTTTGGTATGCTAGTAGCAGCTAGTTTAGCCTCGACCCTCATGTATGCAGTAGTGCTCCACAGGCCTCTTTAATCATGCTTAAGCTGCCAGGAGTGGAGCATTGTTTTTGTAGTCCTTCTGCAAGTTAAGTGAGTCAGATTTTATGTATATCTGCTGTATCATTTGCCAAATTAAAGAGATTCTCTATATGATTCTGATGTGTGTGCGTATTTTAGTTTCTTGTGATGTGTTTTTACCTCAGATTCTGCGGCCAGACCTGCGCTCCAAAACAGTCTGCAGCTGCACCGCAGGTAGCCGGCAACATACATCACCTGACGAGCCATGTGAAAAGTCAGCCCCCTTGGTAAACACTGCAGTTATCAACAGACAAGATGGTCAACGGTGAAGTTTTGTTTAAAGTCAGCGGGGAATGTTCTCTGTATTTCTGCTCCGGTGTTGTTATTGCAGATGAAAAGTGCATGTGTGTGATGATATGTGTTTGCTTGACCCTTGACCCTTGACCCTTGACCCCGCCTGTCTTTGTGTATAGAACTCGGCAGACTGTCGGGTTGGAGGGCTGATAGAAAGATGGAGGGAGGGAGTTTTCCTGTTTTGCTACTTTAATGCAGCACATATGCACTTACACATTAAAAATAATTGATGAAATGTACTGGTACTAGTTAAAGAGTGAGTACAGTGCAACATATAGGATATGACATATTAGATTACTTTTTTGGACTTTTTTCTGCAATAACGAACAAAAAAGTATGACTTAAAATTGACATCAATAGAGTAATTAATACATTAGATTTAATAAGCTTTTTAAAGTCTAAATTTTGACTTAGCTTTACACGACTTTACATTAACTGTCCGATGTGTGTGGAGTACGTAAAACTGTGAGAAAATAAAGTTTGTCCTTGGTTTCCATGGGCGTGAGAGGCGGTATGTTGCATGCGGCTGCATTTCCCACAGCCTGGAACACTCATGAACGCACGCACACACACACACACACACACACACACACACACACACACACACACACACACACAATCCCCTCAAGGTGGCACGTGTGGTGTGAGGGAGCAGAGGTCTCATAGAGCCTCTATTCCCCTTTGGGTTTTTCTGAAAAATACACACAGTATCTTGAACCATCCATCAGTCTGCAGCCACCTACATAACTGCTCCAACCGCCTTTGAGGCATGCATCCGTCACTCAATAGGAAACCAAACAGACATGCACGCTGCAAAAATGTCTTACAGTAAATGTTATTTTTGTAAAAGTGAAATTAAATAAGTGCAACGTGCAAATCTAAGCCTTTGTTTCCTGGGGGGGGGAAAACATGCAAATAAATAAAGAAAATTTGATTTGTTAGTTTAGATTAGTTGAAAATGTATTGAATGAGTCAGCAATCAGGCACACACAAACACACACACACACACACACACACTATGAAGTCATATCCATATCCGATTTCTGTAAAGAAAACACATCGCTGTAGATTAGTGTGTGAAGCTGAACAATAGGAAGGGCCAAGGGTTAATGAATGTGCACACATTGTGACGAAGACGGCGGCCCTTTCCTTGCCCTCTTCCTGTCTGTGGTCACTAATGGGAGTTAACACACACGCACATAAACACATAAGTGCACACAGGCTCAGAACACACACCATCAATACATCCAGTGCAATGCTTGCCTTGGCCAGGCCCTCTCGGAGGAAGAACCATGACGGAATAACACAGGGGAACAATCAGCAAGCTCTGCCCTGGAACAGCTGCCCATCCCTGGGCGACAGAACCAGTGAGGCCCGGGTGGAGGTCTGGAGGGTGTGGGGCGAGGAAGTGGAAAGCTTGGAAGGGAGGGTCCGCTTGCAGAAGGATCCTTTTAGCTGCAGCCAGGGAGATCCTTCTGCGGTCACACACACACATATGGAAACACACATGTACACATTGCACTTCTCCCATGGTGACAGGAGCAGCTTCCTCTTTCACACACACACCGGGCCAATATCAATATGCCCACATTGTGTTTGATCTGCGTTGGGTCTACAAGCACAGCCGTGGAAGCTACGAATCCTCCATCTTTCAGAGTAAGAAACCCTCAATTTGTTAGCAGAAACACTGCTGAACGTTACGCCTAATGACTCCCTTAGCTCCAGCTCTACAGAAACCTCCAAGCTAATTTGCTATGTTTTTAAAATTTAAAGAAACATACGATTTAGAGTAAACATAACATGCCATTCAACATTAGTATTTTTGAATGAATTAGCAGGGCTCATGCATGAGACACAAGGACGTAAGAGCATTTAAAACGACCACATCACTTAAACCACCCAGAGTCACACATTACATTCTATGTCAATAAATGCTACATTACACCTATATGACATTTACAGGCCTGTTTGAGCTTGACTCACAGTGCATATGACAGTGAAAAATGTCGGTGCTTCCACAGGGTAGTTTCTTAGAAAAATCCCGCCATGTGGTTCTGGTTTGGTCTTCTGGGAAGTCGCTGAAAAATATGCCGTGCATGGTGCTCACTGGTCCTGACTGCTGGACTGTCCTGGATGCCAAAAGAAAATGTCTCTCTGCTTTCAGATAGATGGCAGCGATGATGATGATGATGATGGTGGCCATGGAGATGTCACTCATGGGTACTGTTTTATGGTTACTGATTGATCACGGAGTTTGGCCAGCGGAGCAGAGATGTAATTAACTGTGATTAGGACCAGGTGGAAGGTGGAAAGGACTGGTTTTCAATACTCACAAGCACGCAAAACACACTGTACTGATTATAGAATATAATATAGAGATAATATATAGAGAGACAGATGCAGAGGTAACAGAAGAAAGACGTTTCATTTAGATTAGGGGCAAAATAATTAGTTGGTTAATCACTTTGTTGAAAAGAAAAGAAAATTAATTGATAACAATGTTGCCTGGGTGTTTAAATTAAATCGAATGCTGAATAAAAATAGAAGTAATGCTAATATTAAGTGTCAACTGCAATTTTCGATTGACACGACTGCATCTGCCACTGAATCTGAACTTGAACTCTGCCCACTTAAAGAAAAATGTTTAGGTCAAGGGACAACCTTGACTTCAAGGCCCTTAGTGTTCTAATATACAGGGGTCGTACAGCTTTTTAAGAGTAAAATTCAAACACTTTTCAAGCACTTTCAAGTTGAAGCACTTGAAGCCTTTATCATCACATCTAAATTGTTACTATAAATGCCAGGAGACAGAAAACAAATATGACGACGGGATCGTTTCATTTCAAATATTAAAATATATTTGGTTTCCATGAGTGATTGTGTAGAAGAAACACCAGATTATGTTGTAAAATCAAGAATTTTTCAAGGAGTATATTCGAATTCAAGCATATTCCTGACCTTGAAAACATAACAGTTAAAATTAAGCAATTTCCAAACTTTCAAGACTTTGTACAAACCCTGAATATATGTTCTCATATGTGAGGATTTGCTGCTTTTCTCTGGTTCCTATCATTGTAAACTGAATATCTTCGGGTTTTGGACTGTTAGTTTGACAAAACAAGCCACGTGATAACATCATCTTGGGCTCTAGGAAATTGCATTTGTCACTACTTTCCGATATTTTAGAGGCTAAATGATCAATTGATTCGTCACTTTACAGTTCTGCTAGTTGCTGTTTTGCTATTCTCTACTCTCATGAATATCTCCTCATATTTACAGGACATATCATCTCAAGTTCATATACAAACAGGATTTACAAAGCCGTACCACTAATAAGCCTCTCCCACCCCAGCACCTGTTGTCAATAAACGAAGGATTAACTGCTTTGGAAGGCCACCAAAGCTACTCTCATTTAAGAGGCCACGGTGGTCACAGGAATTCTTTTCATTCTCATCCAGGGAGGGATAATGATGAGACAAACATGTGATATGCGATAGCGGTCTGTTCTCTCCTCTTTCTTCCTCCTTTAATCTCATTCCATATGATATCTTTCCCTATCATGCCCTTCTATCTTCTCCTCTTCTCTTCCTAAACCAGAGTCAGACGCTACGCCACATCTGCCAAGGACTGACAAAACGTTATCCAGATGACTTTCAGCTGGCAAGGTTGTCTGTCCTCTCATCTCGCTCACTCTTTTTATTTGTCTCGCCACGTCAGGGACAAAGGAAGAGGTCTGTCTTCATCGGTCCTCAACTTCTGTCTTTCCTTCTCTCCATCTGCCTGTCAGAAAACATCCTGCTCTCATTACCCACGTGCCTCTCCTTTATTTCATCCATCCATCACTTCTTCCCACCTCCATGTGGTTGTCAGTTCTCCTGTTTTTCACTGGACATGACCCACATTTAAAAGCAGGCTGGCATGTTGTTGGGTGTTACTGAGCTAAGAGGGAAATACAGCTGGAGCATGTTACAACAGTCGATTCAGCTCCATAAACTGACTCGACCCAATAGCCAAATTATGGTGCGGTCCAACTTCGTATGAGGATATATGAGATATGCTATTAGATTTCACAATCAAATGAACTGACACCTAGTAGCCCTGTTCACCTCTACCTGACACCAGTGCTATTGTTTCCCTTAGCCACAGTCCACATTTCCATTTTACTTTTGTCTGTTGTAAAGAGGAACATTGGTACTTCCCCTTCTTCTCTTTTTATGATGTTTCTGTTTGTTTCTTTCTTTTTTTCCTCTTTGGCTTTACTGAATACAAGGCCTCTAGGGGCCCCTCTTTTCAACCTACCTAGATTAACATCAAGTTCCCTGGAAAAGAGCTGGCCTGTGAGGTGATTTTGTTGAGTGGCCACAGTGGGAATTGCAGGTCACATGACACCCTGTAAGCAAAAGGATCTTTCTCTTAAATGATGGACAAGACTTTTAATACAACTACTAGCACTAGACAAGAACTAAATCAAAGTGTTTTCTGATGCTGGTAAAACTCTCTATTAAGATCAGTTTATCAATGAAAACATCAATGGACAGGGCCTTTAAAATGCCATATATTGCATATTTAAAATATGTTGTTGTTATGTAAACAATTGGAAAGTTTGTTAGAACATCTATACCCAAGTCTGGAACTAACATCCATTTAAATTCCATCATTTTCAGTCTTGCTGTTTCCTGCCCATTAAAAAAGGCCCAGCTGTGCATCGGCAGACTCACAGTTCAGTCCTACATCGACTGTGGTTTTGTCTGGAAGATTGTTTTCATAGAAATCTGAATGGGGTGATGAGGTCTCTGGGAGGAGGCCTTTAAAAGCTGCAACCATTTGTAATCACATTTAATAGGAGGGAGTCTGACATGGGCAGAGAAAGTCCAGCCATGTTGGGCTGTAATGGAGAGTGCTGGGAGAGTTCATTGTCTCCCATCGAGATACCATCTGTGAGAACCTCCCTGCGACGTAAGCCGGCTGGTTCCAGAGATAACCCCTCACACTGACCCCAGCACGATCTTCACCATCACCCACAGGCTGCGGTTCAATGTCTTTGTATGGGTGTGTGTGTGTGTGCAATTGTATGTGTGCGCAATTTCTGTAATAGCAATAAGCAACCACAACAATACATGATACAAAAATATATAATACAGGTGCATAGACAGGAGGTTTTTGTTAATGCAAAACAGTTGCATTAATATTTTTACTGTAAGAGAAAGGGTTAAATAAGAGAGTAATCGTCATTCCCATACACGAAATTGAAAGGCTCCATATTCCAATCCTATTTGCGTATTTAAAGAGTTTTGCAGATATAGTTTGGACAAGTGTAGATGCTTGATTACAGTTTTTAAAGGCCCTCAAACTCAATTTTCTCAATGAGCTTCTCACTATGAGCGATGTCGCTGTAAATGCACAAAAACATTTTTGCCAAAGTTAGAAACTTTTCATTTTTATTTTATGAGACATATAATATTAAACACTAAAATTTAATTTATGATATAGTATGTGACTTATCCTCAAATTTCAAATGAACTAACAAAGAGAACAACTAGTGTTGATTAGCAAAATTTAGGGACCATCGAAAAGAGATTTTACATTTTTAAAAACCTAAAATAAATGCCTTTGCTTTTGATACTGAATTCAATAGTAATGCAACAAGCCGTACTTCCACTGGACTATTCCCAGGATTAGATTACCTCCTATACCACTGATTGTATATTAAATGTAGGACTCAAGCAAGTCGAACCGCACAGTGAGCGTGCCTGTGCATTTGAATGAACGCGTGTGTCAGTAATCGTTAATCCATACAGACAGACTGCCACGAGCCTCTCATCTGATACAGCTTGACTTCGTGACTCTCCCGTTCGCCATTGTTACCCTATTTATGTCTCTCTCCAATTAGACATCTGGAGACGATCTGCGCCCCGCGTGTTTGTGTGTCTTTGTGTGTGTGTGTGTGTGTGTGTCTATCAAAACGCTGACAGCGGGGTTTTCAGCGAGGGCAGACAGGGTTGAAAAGTGGGATGCTGGTAAGAGAACGACAGAGGGAGAGCTTTCCATCTTTAGTGGTTCTACAGTGAGTCAGGTTGGTTACTTTGGTCGCGTTTGAAGAGAACGATGAAAGATGGTTAAATGACTTTGCTAGTTAGTGGTCAGCTGAAGGTGATTTACGCTGCCTTTTCCCATAATAACCTCCTCTTTTTGAGGTATATGTGTGTGTGTGTGCAATTTCCAGTCGACAGTACACTTGCTTAATCACGCGCATGTGAATTCTTTTCCTTTTTCATTGCATTAGCGTGTGGCAATGTCAGCTGCGGGTGCCAAACCAGCGTTCTCACAACGTTACACTGGGATTGTGTAAGCACTGCTGCAGCGGCGAGGGCCAGAGGACGAGGTCAGCGGCTGCAGCTGTCCGCATGTCCTCATCCTGGAAGCAACCATGACTTCACCGCGAGTGCCGGTTCCGCCTCGCTTCAAGAATGAACTTTGCACTTCGCAGTTTAGCACTCAGCAGTCCTCAGAGATCTGCTGAAATGTTGTCTCGTGTTACGTTGTTTTTTTATTCTTCTATTGGGTGCCTTTTCAACGTGTTTCTCTGGCATTGCATGGCTTGGACATACTCTTAATAGCGTGTTGAGTAATTTAAGTTGTGTCAGTGACTTGGAGCACTAGCTAGCCGTCTTTTTTTGCCAGATGGGTGGTTTCATTCCTCCACACATGTCAAATTCACATCAAAATATTATTGAATTCTTTCTCCACCAGTATCCAAACTGCACTCTGGTCTGAATACTTCATACAATCCCATTTTAACCGCCAGTGTATCTTATGAATATCAGATATGTCCTCTCCAGTGCAGCATATCAATGAGGATGCATCCTTTTTTACCCCCACCTCTCATTCCTCTCCTCCCTTCCCTTCCTCCACCCTGGACTCTGTGATACTGTCCAGAGGCTGCACTCTGTTTTTCCTCACCTCCCTTTAATGGCTTCTGATGCTCCCCGGCTTCCAGGATCGTGTTCCCACCCCTCTAATACCCCCTGGACGAATGGCAGAATTAGCTAAACACACCCGTTTGGATTCCTTCTTGGACAACCACACCAAGCTGTAATGCTTAAACATTCTACTTCAATTAAACGCAGTAGATTTTTCCCATGTGTCACCACATCAGCCTTGAAATTTTATATATATTTTGGAAAAAGAAACATAAAAACACAATGCTGTATCTTTGGATATGGATGTTTGGGTGCTTTCCCGGCGTGGATCACCCTATCAGCTCACTGGCCGCCTGTCCATCAGCGTGTCAACCCTTGACTCTGACTGTTTATTTTGCGCTAAGTGGGAATTCCTCTTATGGACTTGGCTTCTCCACATGAAAGAGTGTTATTGGACTTGCAGGTCAAAAGTCGACTCGGCTTCAGACGTTTGTCAGCTGTCAGCTCTGTGAAGGAGTGGTTGTGGCATTATCTGCATTTTCAAAGGGCAAAAACATGATACAGAAGTTGATAATAAGACACCTAAATTGTGGGCTCTCTTTCCTTCTGACCAAGTTGTTTGCGTTTTCCTGAGGCCAGCTGGCGGTGAGGTTGTGTGGCTCTGTAATGATGTCGTGCCGTGGTCACTCGCAGGCTCTGCTGCATGTGTAGAAGAGCGTGCAGGATCAGCGTCTGTTGGCCTGATTTAGCGGAGACAAAAAAAAGAGCACTTCCTGTTGTTGTGTGTCTGGGTCTCATGGTCAATGACCTCGGGGTCAAAGGTCGACTTCCTGCGAGAGCCCCGTCTGGCTGAGTTACAGTACAGTAGTCTGTGGAGGGTGTGGTTTAGAGAGGTCACTTGTAACAAGTGCATGAACGGCGAGCTCTCTTTGTTGCATCTTTCAACACACTAAGTGTGTGTGCGTGTGTGTCTGACAAAGACTGATGACAGGAAGTAGCCAGCCCCCCAATGGCAAAGTGTGTCACCCGCCCCTGCGAAACGACCTGGTGCACCCTGACACACTGACACACTGACACACTCATGCATAAATCCCACCAACCCACAAGCTCCACACACACACACTCTGGTCACAGATAAATCATTCTGAGCGGCCCAAAAGGACGGCGAGTTTTTGGAGAAGTAGGTCAGTGCCTCGGGGGCAGTGGTCAGTCTGCCAACACAGCACCACAATGATCAGAACAGCCAAAAACACCCTATTTGTTCAATCTGAACACATCAGGAAAATTCCATAAAATGGAGTTGAAAAAAGTCTCTTGAAGTTGTTTGAAATCACAGGTTCAGGGGCCCATTAGAAATGTAAATCAATACGCAATACACATTCAAAAATGTACTCAAGTGTGTCCTTTCTGATTACTCTGTGTCTATGATTAGCAGCATTTCGATTCTAATCAAAATGGCATGAGGCAAAAACACACCAGCATCCTGCCTCCAGTGAAAGGGCTTTATTGAATATCTGGTGTCAGCTGTTATGACTTTCAGCTTTACTCAGTGTCCTTTGACCTTGCTGTGCTGAGTAACTGATCTCTGGGCAGTTGTTTGAATGAAAGCATGGCACTGCTTTGTGTCAAAGAGCATGAACTGTATGTAACACACACACACACACACACACACACACACACGCACACATATCTCTGTCTCAGGATGTGCCACACAGGAGTACAAAAGCACAGTGACCCAGACATCTATTCACTACCTCATTACATACAGTACAAACCAAACATCAGAGCAGCGACATGGTTCATGTCAGCAAGACATTTAACATCAACAATGCAACTGGCTGTGTATGTGTGCAGGTCATGTGGCGCGCTCTGCACGCGTCTTTATCAGCTCTCTGACATGCCGTGGCATTTCAAGATCAGCTGAGTCCCTCTTTCACGCTCTTAAACATGTCAGAATGTGTTTGTGGATGTAACGTTGACAAAGTCCTGTCTTGGGATGTTCGCAGCAGAATTGCGACTCTCTAAAATCCCTCAACAATAAGGGGGAGAGGGAACATCTTTTGTCACGTGATTGACAGGGGTAGCCAAGCTAGCACTACAGCTAATATCAGGCAATGAAGAGGAAACGGTACAATGTCATTGTAGTAAAAAAAAAAAAAAAAAGTTGAACTTTAATACCCAGATATCCTACATCAGTGAACAGCACACCAAACACTCATGTTAAAGAAATGTATACCCAAAGATCTCAGTTCATCTTCCTGTGAGTGGCGGCCATTTGCAGCCAGTGATCATGTCCGATGCTAGAATCTCATTTGAGCAAGTAGGTTGAGGAAATGGGTGGCAATTAGAGGGAATGGGAGACTCTGCTGCAGCCCACTTTGTGATTTATGCCTGTTTTTAAAACAAGTTAAAAGCTTCAAGTGCAATTTTAAGCCTTAAGACAAGATGGATTTATAGAATTAAGCAGTGAAAATTGCACCTTTCTTTAACACTGAAGGTATAAGAGAGGCAGATTTTGATGAGGAGGTTTTGAGGATGCTATCTTTGAATACAAGAAACAGACATGAGATATTTGCACCTGAAGGGGGCTCAGTACACAAACACCACTGGCTTGTGAAGGTATATTTTTGCAGGAAGGCTGAAAAAGCAACCTCTGTTCAGAGTGTACAGTTAAGTTCAACAACACATGCTTGGTCAGAGAGGTTAAAACATACATTATCCATACACACACACACACACACACACACACACACACACACACACCCTGCAAGTGGAAAAACTGAGAATTCACCACATGCTTTTGAATCCTAACTATTTAAATGCCAGGGGGAAAAAAAGATGTTATGGAATCCATCATGGAGTCAAATCATCTGTGGATACTCTGAAGTGATACACTGTGAACCAGAGCGAGCTGCTTTAAAACAGCAGGAGTCCGTATCACTTCTGCTCTGGATCTTGACACTCCACGGGAGTCGGGTATCATCTAAGCATTACAGTATCTGCTAAAGTGAAATCTATTGCTCAAAATGATTCAAATGACCTCTTTAATGATTCACTCCTTTTCTTCCTTTATCTTTGCCTCCTCCTGACCTGTCTGTCCTCTTCCTTTCGCCCCCTTTATTCATGCTTTTTGAGTAAAGTGCACTTACTTCTCTCTCACCTCCCTCTCATCTGTTTTCACAGACATGCATGAATGTTCAGAGGCTGGAATGTGTTTTTGTGACCCATATTCTCCGTGTGTGTAAGACGAGCGATGAGGGCAAAGCGGCAGACTTGCCCACGCTCTGCGTTGTATGCGCTCACTCTTTTCCAAAACTCTTCCCTCCCCCGCCTCCTTCTCCTACTTTTCCTTCCCCTTTCTCTACCTCTACCTTTCTCCTTACCTCTATCCTTTTGACCTGTGCTTTTCCACCGCCATATTTCTGTCAATTTTCCTGTGCAGCAGGAAATCTAATCAAGCAGGGAGTGTCCTAACAGATTGTTGAGGGTGAGAGGTTAGTTGTGGCTGGCGATGGTAAAACGTCACAAGACTGAATGTGTTGAGAATGGAAGAGGTGTGGAGGTGTGTTTACACTGGACACTATGTTTCATTTATCCAAGGAAAGACAGATGTCCACAGTTGATATTTCCCAGTAACGTCCTGCTTCAACTCTCCTACAGTTGGGTACTGGAGAATTTGGGTGTTAAAGGAGCATTCTGGTGTTTTCTTTTTCTTTTTCTTTACAGCTTGGGTCACATTTTTCATTGCTTTGGCCATTGGTTGTGTTAGCATTTTACTAACTAAACTTCATTGCTAATTTTTGGGGATGAAGCAAGTCCAACAGGGGAAGGAGCATGAGCGGTCAGGCGATCAAACAGGTTGTTAAAAACCAATTTTACCATACTTATTTTGAAGAGAGAAGAAAGGCCAGCATTAAAAATTGGTACCCAGTTTAGATGTTGCAGACCAACCTCCTGGTTTGGCCTTCACATGCACACAATCCCTCTCTCACAGTCCCTCTTTAACAAGTCAGAAAGGTTGGGAACCACTGGTTTAGATAATCCCTCTATACTCTAGTTTTATTTGCAGTCAGTATGATCACGTGAACGCTTATGTCCTGTTGCACTCTAGCTCTTGAGATCAGATTCCTCAGAGTTAACCTGGCGAGCATAATGTAAATTATAGCCTACAGACGTGATGGCCAGAACTAAAAAAAAGAATTTGGTAGATGATGAAAGATCACAGACATCAGTCACGAGCTTCACACAACAGTATGATCACATGTATGTGTGCATAATGGATGTATTTAATATAGGTCTCTGTGTCCATCTTGTACATGCTTTTCTAATGTATGTTTGGGTGTTTTTTTTATCCCTCTTATCCTCCTCCGTCCCATTCAGGCCCTGACAGTGATTCCTCCCTGTCTGTCAGCAAAGCCCCATTAATTGTTACGACTTACGACTCCCACACACACACACACACACACACACACACACACACACACACACACACAGAAAAACTCCTCTGTCAACACCTTTGATTAAGGCTTACATGTTTGGGGGCGGACATAGATATGAAATTCCTAGAAGTGCATCCAACTCAAACACGAACTTCAATGGATCTTTCCTAATAAACAAGCCACAGAGTGAATGTTACATCCTGGTTACAATGATGTCAGTTAAACACTAACATGATTGTGGTTGGCTGAGTTTATGGCACATTCAATTGTGATTTTGTTTTTCCCCTTTACAAACTCTGAACAAACCTGAGAAACATTTGCAGTCATATTAAAGTTGATGATTACACTTTAGTATTGCCACGTATGGCGAGCCGTTTAACTGTCAGAGCCCCAGCACTTAGTTAAAAAACCAAATCTTCATCATGTTCAATCTACGTCTCTCGGTTCTACATTCATGTCTGATCCATCCGGCTGGTCCCGACCAAAACAAAGTGCTGAACCAGAAAGACAGCCAGTGAGGTCAGTTCACACAGCCGGAAACTGTATATAAGTAAAAGTAGCAATACTACAGTGTAAAATACTCTGCTACAAGTAAAGGTCCTGCATTCAAAAAGTAAAAGTACGAAGGTATTAGCATCAAAATATACTTAAAGTACTCATTATGCAGAATGCCATATTTCAGAATCATATATATTATGACTGATGCATTAATGAATACATCACTTTAATGTTGCATCTGGTAAAGGTGGGGCTAATTTTAATTATTGTATATAATGCAGGGTAGGTTAAGCTATAATAATATATAGTTGATTTATATTTTGTTTTAATAAACTAGATCTGCAAAGTAACTAGCAACTAAAGCTGTCAAATAAATGTAGTGGAGGAAAAAGTACAATCTTTGCTTCCAAAGTGTTGCAGAGTAGAAGTGCTTAGTTACATTCCACCTCTGGGTAGGTTAGATGTTTGCGTTAAGTGATGGAAAGTAGGGGGAGAGTAATGAGAGAGGAAGACAGGAGAAGAAAAAGATACGCACACGTGTGTGACCTTTTTTTTCACTGGCTCTCCTCTCTGCCTCTAATCTGTTCTCCAGGCACGACAGACAGACAACGGAAAAGACGAAAACAGAGAGATGGAGAGAGGAAAAGTAAGACTGAAGGGAGATAGAGCCCCCCGACTGAAATTTAAGCTTCTGAAGAAACATGTGCACGTACTGGTTGTGTCATCAGGCTGTTTGATTAAAAATACGGTTGATTTTTTTCTTCTTATTTTAAAAAAGGTATATCCCAACCAAGAGCATCCAAAAACAGCAGTCTTTGCTAGTTTTCAGTAGTTTTCCATTTCGCCAGTTTGGACACAACCAGGTATTTTAGGTCCTCTTGCTCAACACTGCTGTGACTCACAGGACCAGCAACCTTTCCACTTAGAGGTGGCCTCCCTGACCTTCTCCCTGATGAGAAAACCAACTTGAATATGCACAAAAATGCACCGCATGTGAACAGGTCTACATAAAGTTTATATACCGTGACTGGCACCAGATGATGTGTGTGTGTGGGAAACACCAGACTAATCCTGCGGGACGAGCTGTCTGTCTCAGTGTGTAACATGAGTGATGTCAGACTGCTGCTGTATTCCCAGTAAAGGCTGGGAAAAGTGTGTGTTCCAATACAAAAAAAATGTGTGTTTTCTTGTCTGTGTGTGTGTTCAGGGTGGTGTGGGATTTGAGAATACCTCTCATCAGTCCGTCTGCTGGCTGCAGGGGAATGGCTTCTCACAGCCGGGGGAGTCTAAAGACACAACAAAGGTTCAAAGTGAGAACTTGCTGACAGTGCTTTTAGTGTTTAGGTATGCCTCCGAGGGTCTTTATCTACCTGTGTGTGTGTGTGTGTGTCTGTGTCCATAATCCAAAGATCTCTCAAACAACACATGTCTGTGTTTATAACCTCCTATTTGCTTTGACAAACTGCTAGTGCCCCAAAAGCCTCTTGCACTAGCTAAAAATAAGTTTGATCTGAAGTTTATATGTGAAGTCAACAATAACTTTGACGCTGTAACCAGTCAGTTTCTTGTCAAGATCGATACCACTCTTGTATCTGTCCGGTACACATAAGGCTAAAGCCAGCAGCCTGTTAGCTTAGCTTAGCATAAAGTCAGGAAGCAGCTGGGGAAATAACTAGACTGGCTCTGTAAGAAGGTAACGACATCAGCCTACCAGCAGCTCTACAGCTCACAAATGAAAAGTAAAGGAAATTATTGCTTAACCCCCATAACACATAAGCCCCTGTAAAACCACAATAGGTCATTTTTACACTTGTTTCCTTGTTATGTTGATTAAAAACATAATTGGCTGCATTATGTTTCATACAAAACATATTTGCTAATGCAGTAAAGTTGTATATGAATCATATTTTAAAGGAGACGGGTGCTCAGGCTGTCTATCAGGTCTGCTATGTTTGGTATTTTGTTCCTAATTTTTGGGTGTGATTACTGTTTCAGCTTCCTCTGGCGTCTCCAGTCTACAAACCTTGATTGTCTGATTGACAGCCACAGTATTAATCAGCAGAAGGATATTATTTGAGAGTTTTAAGTGACTTCAATTAACCTCCCTGGAGGCCGAGAGCTAACTGCAGTGTTAGTTGGAGGAGTTTGGGGGATTCCATGGGAGTAGCTGGCTTCCTACTGCAGCTGCTCTCTTACTTAACTCCGTCTGGCCTCCCAGTGGACGCGCAAACCAAGATGTCCTGGTCTCTCCCAGCTCTCTGGCTCGCTTAGCCTCAACTCTTCGTACAGTGTCTCCTTCGTATTTGTCTGTAATTCATTTACTTTCTTGGATCATTTAGCAAGATTTTTACTCTCAGCGGAACTAACCTCGTCAAATAAAAGCCAAGCGAATAAAAAATAATTTCTCTCTGTTTTCTATTTCTGTCATCCCTATCGCTGCTTTTTTCATTGTTTTTCTCTTTTTTATTTCAGTCTCCATTGCTTTCGACATATCTCGACTCCAAACCAATAAGCCATATGTCTATTCTGCTGGGTGTTGAGCTGCAAATCCCCATCAACGTGGGTGAGTTGAGACTCCAACCTTACTCTTTCCAACTTTCCCAGGGCACACTAAACTCTGTTTTCTACTTGCTGTCAGCGGTGCATAGAAACATCTCAAAAGCTTATTGTTTTATGTACACCATATGCACATATTGTTTATTTTGCAAGTCTGGAATGGAGACAAGGTTGTGACATCGTTTCAGCTGACATTTTTTTAAACATACGACTATAAACTGAACTCAGATTGTCACTGTAGCAGTGCATGGATTGAATTTCTAGCCGTCTCCTTTCTTCGTCCTCTTCTTAGATAGTCTTAGATAGCCAGGACAGGAGCAGGGGTCTCTGTCCGAGGCACCGAGCCAGCAGCTGGATAAACAGACATAACAGCCGCGGTCTGTGGACTGAGAGTAGGAGTGATCCTGCGTTTGATTGATGGCTCCTCTGCTAGCGGATCCCTTAATCAGCACGCGGCTGACTCACTCGCCTGCGTAGGACTGACTGTCAGTGTCTTCATTAGCTGCACCCACACTGCCGAAACAAACAAACAAAAAAAAAAAGCAAACTGCTCAACTTGTTTGAAGAAGTAACTCAAATATTTTGTGATGTGCATACTGAGTTTCCTGGCAGAATAATGTTGGTGGTTGGTGGTGCAGTATGGAAAAAATGTCTAAATAAAGTAAAAAAAGGCAAGCATCTCTTTATTACTCTTAGACATGGCTGGATTACACTCCAAGCAAAGTAGGTTGGTTACTGTCTTGGGGTCATGGGGCCCTGAAGGTCCTGAAGGTTATGGTGCAATTATTTTGTGATACTTTTAGTGATTGTAATTTGATTTTTTGGGGGGAATAAACACAATTACCAACCTCATCGCATCCATAGACAAGGATGTCGATATTGGACTATTCTGAAATCCCCTGGATTGCGTTCAATGACAATGTTTTTTGTACCTCAAACGACTAAATGTAAATGTAATAAAAAAACAGGCTTAGGTCAAGACAATAGGCAGGCAGGTAGATTAACTGATGGGAAAACCAGGCTGGAAATCCCAGTACAAAGACAATCTGGCAGAGGACAGTGGTGAGTGGAGGGATATATACTAGCTGACTGATTGGGGGGATGAGAGACAGGTGTGCTGGCAGATGAAAATCAGGTGAGGACTGGGGCAGGAACACACTGAGGGCATGGGGATGTCATGAATTAGATGCAGCTGTGATATCTCTCATCCTGAAAGAAAACAAGTGTATTTCTCAAAATGGCTGACTATTCCCTTGAATCAAACTTTTGCAAATTTTCAACTTTTTTTAGGCCAACTTCTTTTACAGCTGCTTGTGTAGACAACATCTGTCACTTTTTTTAAATGAAAAAAGGTTTTGAGAAAAAAACATCTTCATATTTTTTGAAGTAAAGAATAGAAAAAAAGTATTGTTTTGGTATCTGTTCTCTGGTATAGCATTAAAAATTCAAATTATCACTAAAAAGTTAAAATGATCCCCAGCCCTTATTGTTTCAGATGATTCAGTACATAATGGGAGGAATGGGGACTCAATTGGGGCCCACAACTCATTTCTGCCCTGGGGCCCCCTCTAGCAGGTTAATTTGGTCCTGCTCTCAAAGCCCAACAACTGTTTATGATTATAGCATAAGGTACATTAATTATGGATATCTGAAATGGAGTTTCACTAGAAAGCTTTTACCACAGGGATTTTATTTAATACGCAGGTCTGCAGGAAAAAGATGGTTTAAGTTCATCAGGATAATTCCATTTCAATTCCTCTGACAGTAATAAAGTTAACCTGGGACACAGATGGCATCTTCAAACTGCGCCAACCCCCTTCTGAACTACACAAATCTCCACATTAAAAACCACCCATTTGGCTTTACGTGAATCGCTCCACTGTTACCGTTTTCCCTTTTTCCTCCCGGCTACCAGCTCGTCCTTTGCCCTCCCTGAAACGTTGTGAAATATTTCCAAAAGGGTGTAAATTCACTCATCATTACATAAGTTTCCACGGCCTGACCTAAACCATTTGTTTAAGCAGATGTGATCCTTTGGTCAAACTTTAATATAACAAAAAGAGAAGTCAAACGGGATGAATGAAAGTGTATTGTGACAGTAGTTATCCTAGTTCTTTGATCTTCATTTGGAGTCTGTCTTCAATGGGCTTTTACAGACACCAGTGTGTACTTTTATTTTAAAAGCCTCACTCCTTTCGCCTGCATACGAGGCAGACATCCTCCTGAGGTGTGAAAGTTGTCTCAACAGCAGCTCTTTCTTTACTAGCGAGACAGAATCCTTGAATCATTGCTATTTCAGCAAAGTTAACATGGGTACAATTTGCTACAGACCACCAACATGAAGAGCTCAAATGCAATTAACCAAGGTTGATATATGGCTTGTGGTGCTGGCTCGTCTGATGAGCATTTTCTGCTAATTTTTACAACCTGTTTACAGCGGGACTCCTGTGGATGCCTCTGGTTTGTCAGTGGCAGACTGGCAGCTGAGGAATGCAATATTTATAAGAAGCTCGGAAAGCCAGAAGCTGCCCTATTTGACAGTTAGCTACCGTTGTGTTGCTCTCACATGCTGACGGTGCCAACTACGCACACACACACACACACACACACACACACACACACACACACATGCTAATATGCTGTTTCCATTCTCTCACCCTGGTATTACTGGGAGTTAGCGTGGAACCAGGCCCTCGAAACGGGCAAGGTAGGCAAGAAAGACTGAGAGGAGAAGTGTGGTATAAGTTGAGGTAACGAGCTTCAACAGTCCCATTAAACATGCACTGTAGCAACTACATGCATTGTTTATATGAACTTGCACTAATCTCTAGATATTTCCTTATTGCACTCAGGTGCCTGGGTATACATTACACACTTACATACAGTATAGTTTTTAGTGGGCATGTAGAGATTTCCTGACATGAAGGGCTGGGGGGTGGGGGGTTGCTGCCTCTGCCCACTGAGTCTCTTGTGCCCATGACCCTCTTAAGCCACATCCTGTGAGACCGGACGTCCACTCTGCACAGGAAATGATCCTGATTGATTGTTCCCTGTTAACAGAGAGCGGAGCAGTCGGATGGCGCTGGAGGAAGTGGTGGGTGAAAACAGGGCAATTTGCACAATGGGTGTTAGTGTGTGAGGTGTGAGTTGTACATTACTCGTGGGAATGTGTGAGTCAGTGCAATTACATACTGGAACTGTGCATCCATGTGCATTTCTACTGTACTTTTTGTCACATTTGTTAGCTAGCATAATAGCTCAAAAACGACTACTTCTCTCATTATTTTGATGCAGAAAAAACCTATTGAGCCATGGCTGACATTTGCACTAGTGCTAGTTTTCTATTTGATGGTCCAGTTGGATTCATGGCGGTCCTCCTGCTCTTCCAAAACCAATCTGTCCTAGCTCACTCACTGATTAGCCTCATGTTGCACATTCAGTCAAAATGGAGCTTGATATAAGTTTACCATCAGGCATTAGGGGAAGGGAAAAGAACACATTTAGTTCTGCAGATGTCACTCTTTTTCAGATTTATTCTCTGACATTTCCTCCACACGAGGTTAAAAGATGGGGTCCTGTTTTGATCCCTAACAATTTTCCACTTTCCCTTGCTGGGCTGGGAAATGTCCAGAACCACTCTGAGAACTGAAAATGATACTACAGTGACTAATAACTGAAGTTCGCAAGTGTGAGCGCATGTGTGTATGAGCATGTGTAATCTAATCTGGTCTAATGGGCAGCCTCCCACAGGACAAAGCCAAAACCAGCAGGTGTGTAAAACAGAAAAACAGAAATGTTTATCCCATTAGACCCTGATGGCTGAGTGACTTTGAATGCACAGAGGAAGCAATTAATGATAAAGAAAATAGGAAGATTTTGTTACACCACTTCACTGTTTCTCTCTCTCTGATTCTCAGAGAGCTTTCCAAGTGCTTTTTTCTGCCTGTAGATGCACAAGATTTCACATTTTCTTTTTCATACTGGGTAGAAACTAATTGTTGGTTGGTTGTCAGATCACTGTTTCTCCATTGCCTTTCTCTCTCTTCTGTGTAGTAATATTGCCTCGACTGACACGGACCAACTTTGGTGCTAAAACACAATTTATGCAGCTGGAATAGAGTGCTGCAAAGCAACGTCTGGACTAAATACACACTGCAACACACACACACACACACACATACTGAGGTTGAGCTCAGCTTAAGACAAACAAAATGTTGACTTAACCCCAGCCTTCAGACTGCACGGTGTCTGATCTTGACATTAACCCTGACATTGACATCTGACCTTTAGATCTTTACTGTTTGGCCGGAGCTAGCTGGACGGCATCCTGGTCGTGTGACGCGGGTTTCTTTTCAAAGAGCAGGTCGTTTGTTGGCAGGGATGGGTGTTATTAACAGCAGGAAGCAAATAGGAACAAAGCAGAGTGATTGGACATGGTCTGCTGTCACCTGTCATAAATAAATACCTCAACGTGGCCTTTTAAAGGGACAGTTCATTGTGTGCACACTTTTTCCACATAATTCCACAATAAATAATCTTCCTTCTTGGTTAACAGTATATTAACATAATTATGTGTGAATGGTATGCATGAGTTGTATGTGAATCTGACATCTAGTGGGTGAAGAATATCGATGTTGCTTTTGCATATCTCTTGGGACGCCCACACACTGTGGACGCAGCATTAATCTTGTGGCCCACATATGTAATAAGTTTGTCCCGCCGCTGTAAGCGCAGCAACTTCAGGATGATCTCACTCTTGGTGCATGACTTTGAAACACCCACCTCAAAGCCGGCGTTAAAATACCAGGGTGATGTGGAAAATCCTGAGGTGTCAGGGCCTTTAAGGTTTCACTTTATTTCCCGACACCAATTAAATGGGTACAAACTGAAATGTCAACAGAAAGAGCTTCACCCAGGATTACCTTCAGGTTGTTGTGATGAACTAAAATGCTTACAAGCAAGGACTCACACACTGTTTCTCACTATGTATTAGTGTTATCTGAATAGTCAGGCAAAAGTGAAAAATAACTTGAAACGTCCTACTGGTACAGTAAATGCTTAAACTTTCAGGTGACGTTAAAGAAACAAGTTAATGGTCTTTGTGACATTTTATTTCTGTTGAAATATAGTGTCACAATGGGCATAAAGCATTGCCAATAAAGTTTAATATATTGCTTGTGCTGGGCATTTAAGCAGCAGAAGCCCATTTCTGCCCAGGACAAGAAAAAAACAATTAAAAGTTAGAAATAATAAATGTAAAAATACTCACAGTAAGTCATGGTATGTCAGAAGTATCAGCCTGTGGAGATTTTCACTCATGTTTTTTTTCATTTGTTCTACTTTTTCCTTTCTAGGAACTATGGGACAATACCTTCTGGGCTTCTGCAAACTGGAGGGGTGCTGATAGCATGATGTATTACAAAAATAGACCATTAGTCAACTTCCCAACTTGTGCTGAAAACATATCCTGGTGTTTAATACACATTTCTAATGAAAACTTAAATCTTTCCAAGGGGTTTCTGTGTAAAGAACCCCCCCCCTCCAACTACATATGATGTATGAATGATAGCAGAGTAAGCAAAATACAAAACATGTGTTTACATATCTTTGTCCACATGAGTTCAAAGGTCACTGTACAGCCTAATAGAAGACATACTGGCTCTGTCATTCAATTTATCAGTGATTCTTTGTGAATTAAACTGTTGTATCTGCACTGAATGAGCCATCAAACAACCACGAGACAAGAGAACAGGCTTTCGTATGGGCTGTGCTGTACTGCTGAATTCCCCAACTGTCCTGTAGGTCTCACTGGTAATAAACTGTTAGAGAAATAAACTGAAATAAACAGTCACTGTAGAGAATTTTAAACGGCTTGGCACCATCAAATTCAAGATGTATTAGTAATCCATGTCCACCAACACACACCCTCTGTTTTGCTCAAAATGGGCTGCATTGAACATGTTAGCTGCACAGAGGAAGAGATCTGGAGGAAAAGCTAATGTTTGAATGATTGGATCAGTGGTCTGGAGTTATTTCTACCTGTTGGCTTCAATTTAGCCTGTTTGGGGCTGATTAGCAAATATTACATGCTAACACGCAAAACAAAGATGGATAACAGGGTAAACATTATACTTACTAAACATCAGCATGTTAGCAACTTTTGCACATTCTCTGGTTAATATTTTGCACATCCCCACACAAAACTGTACAGCTCTTTCATCTAAATAACTGTCATATTGTACATATTTTATTTTTATAAATAACTATTCAAATCTTATTGTATTCATGCTTATTGACTTACAGTACTTGTTTTATCTTTCTTTATATTTTCTACTTACTATGTTTATTGTTCTGCGCCAATATACCAAAGAAAATTCCTTGTATGTGTAAACCTACTTGGCAATAAACTTGATTCTTCTCTTGATTGTGAGCATATTAGCATGCTGCCGTTGGTTTTATCCAATAAACCTCACCGATTAAACGTGAATGCCTTCCTCCTCAGCTCCTCTCCCTCACCTGCAGCACAGGCTCAGAGCATTTCTGAGGTTTTATTTCTGACATTCACAGGACATTCTCTGGCAGTGAGAAGCTGGCTCATCTGTGGGGAAATTACACCCAGTGGTTTGTTGTGTTAATAGATCTCGTAGCCCAGTTTCTCGGGGCGCAAACTGTGTGGTCCGTCGTTTCAGCTCCTCTTGTCAGGTGCGGGCTGTGGCGTTATTTGTTAACTTTTCTAACCCCTTCACTCTCATGTTTCCTGGAGGAATGTAGCGGGCTTTTCATGTAACAGTGGGTTTTAGCCACTATTGTTACCACTGATGAGCAATATTCCCATAACGACGATGTAAGTCATAAGAAAAATGCTTTTAAAGTGTAATTACTGCCATTAATGACGTCAGCCCCTCCCATGTTCTGAGATTCTCCAGAACAGTCATGTTATTCGACAGAATTTAATACGTAAAAATTACCCTTAATCTACTGCTGCTAACGAATTAATGCATCATTTATTTAATTTAGAAAACTCATCTTTGTACACAATTTCTTTTTCTTCAGTATAAAGTATGATGCAGTGGCAAAAGTCCCCTCGTCCTTCGCTGGGTTCCAGCGGTGTTGGCGCAGCATAAAGGTGGCTCTGTAAGTTAGGGTTGTTTTTAAGCTACTGCATTATGGCAGTGGTGACATGTTTAAGCCCAGAGGACTGTGGAATAAATATCTCTTTTCATGGTGACATGTCAACCATAACTGAAAAGTCTTTTTTTAGTAAATGACTTTCCTTCACGATGGCCAAAACAGAGTCTAAACACGCTGTTATGTCATTTCGCATATTTTACAGCCGAGTCAGTGTGGTGCAGTTTTTGGACCTGGATATCTATGAAGTTAATTATTGGTATTTGGGGTCTTGTAAGTTTTATGAAGGGATGATTCTCCATGTTTAAATGCCCTGTGGACGTGGCCCACCCCGGTGAGAGAGCTGCATAAAAGTCCAAAGATTCCGGTGTCCGCGCCAGCAGGTATGACAAACTTATCTTTAAGGTGTTTCCATCTGGCCCTGTGGTGTGACTATTTAATGTATGTGTGTGTGTGTGTGTGTGTGCGAGATCGTCTGACGGGGGGGGATGGGGACGCACGGAAGTACCAGGAGGAGCAATTAGACTTTTATGAGAGGAAATGAATTTCCAGTCGCCACATTATTATCGCAGAACATTTCATGGGAGCAGACCCTCAAAGGACAAAAAGCTGCTCAATAAGGGAGAGGGACAGAATCACAGAGTGGGAGAGATAGAGAGAGAGAGACAGAGTGGTTATACACACAGTGTGTATCCTGCACACAGGAAGAGCCCTCTTATGATTTAATGCCCCCTGTAAATAATCTCAATAAGTAGCCTGTTTACAGGGTCCAGATTGGCCTCCGAGCAGCTGCAAAACTTTTCCACAGTGAGAAACAGGCTGCTTGTAAACTGCAGCATCATTAACATGGACAGCATTGTTGTCTGTTGGGTAGAGGGTATTTTTATCCTGGCAAAGTGCTCAGCCCTGCATTTAGACTTGCAACCTGTCCAGGGTGTTTCCCTGCCTTTTGCTCAATGCCTGCTGGGATACGTGACCCTGAATAGGAACAAGTAGTAAAGAAACTGGAAGAATGAGGCATGGGTGGAAAGTGTTTACTAGGGCTGATGTTGATAATCCTTCCAGGAAGAAATTACTCCTCAGTTAATCTACAGATACATTTCCCGCGACAGGAAGAGCGCCATAAAAGTGTGTAGTGTGTGAACTTGGTATGTTCCACAACGAGACATTTACCATAACTCTCAATAAAAGCATAATAAAGCCATAAAAATGTTACATTTTAGAAGAGGTAATCATGTGAGGTGTTTAAATATTGACCCATGAAGGCAACAACAGCATCTACCAACAAGTCCTCATGCCTTGAGCCCTTGAGGCAAATGTATGGTTTGTGATATTGGGCTATGTAAATAAAACTGACTTGACTTGACCTCTATGGTTAAGGTTATGGAAAGATGGTGGTGTGTTGCAGGTTTGAACTGTACTTATAGTACAGTACAAACTAGGTCTATTCACGCACTTTTTATAAGGCTAATAGCTAAATATCTATTTTGGAAGCTCTTCATCAGTCGAAGGAGTTTTATCAGTTGTCATGGAGACTGATCTGTTGCCACAGAGCTCAGAGGCTCAGTAACGACCACAAGAGGTCCCTTTTCAGGAAAATGGAAACACAGGACATTTGAACATATGAACGACACTGTTGTTTATCGAGTGAAAACTGTCTCAAATTGACTCTATAGTGTCGAGTTGAACTCTCCAGCTAGAGGTTGAGTTCACTTGTTGTGAATGTAGGCCCCAGATATACCGTATTATGGTGACACTGAACTAGATACATGTTTTCTTTTCTCTTTCCTGCTGCTCCTCACGTGTTGTGTTAAGTAATAAAACCCATAAAGTATCACATGAACCATGTTCAAACACCTTCTTGTTTTTCCATTCTGTGTCTGACAAAGCCGGACACTGATCCGAGGCCAGCTAACGGGCTAACGCTCAGATCTGTGTGTGTCATCAGCGGGAGACATCTGCTGAGCACACAGAAAAGCAGCAGCGGGAGCAGAGTTCAGTGTTACAGCAGGAGGAGCTTTTCCCCTCGCAGCACCGGAGACGGAGCTTTCAGCCGACTCAGGCCTTACTGGGAGCTTGTGTTTTCACGATTATGATCTTAAGCTGCGTTCATAAACATACCTCCCCAAAGTGTTTTCCCTCCTGCGCCTGGAAACGCTTTCATCTTTGTTTTATCTGCTTTCTTCACTTTTTTACCCTCTTTCTCTCTTCCTCTGCTCAACTATGGGGTGGCAAGTGTTTGCAGTAAACGCATTAAAAAACGCATAAATTACAAACACAAAGTTGAGGTCAAAACAGGTGGAAACGAAAGTGTAATTCTGAAATGTAAGAAAAACATTTGAATCATGTGTCATCTCGGATAAACTGGTTTTCATGTTGGCAGATATTTGTAGCTTAACTTTGTCTTAATTCTTCATGAAGACACTGTGTATTCTCTGAAGTACAGCTGTTAGATGTTTGCTTGAGACCTCTGTGTGAGTTTTAGTGTTTGTGAGAGGAAAAATAGATTGAAGAGATAATTTTTTTTATATATCTTAGAGATTATCAGTATTTTGAAAGTTAAAAACACAAGTTTGGAAATAAATATTGTTTATATACAGAGTAAATAGCAGGGGGCCTAATATGGATCCTTGTGGGACACCTTTATCAGACAAAAACCAGAGGGTTAACTGGCTATTGCTGGCTGTAATTGTTTCTGTGTGTGTGACAACTAGTGTAACTTTGGCTCCAATACTCTGAGGACAGAAATATACTGTATATATACATGTTTTAATGTTTCAAAATGAACACTCACACATGCACTCAGCATAGGACATCTATTTTCTATTTTCCACTGCAGAGGGAGGTTGATTCTCTGGAGTAGTAAAGTGTAAAATGTGAGTGAACTCACAAGGAGAGTAAAGTGAGGAGGGTGAGATGATGTCATTTCCTCACCAGAGCGAAAACATGTCATACTCAACCCGCAGCTGTACAGAAAAAGGGACTATTTACTGTAAACCAAGGCTTGACAAAATAACTGTTGCTGTTAATTCCAAGTACAACTGCTCTCCACCACATATTGAATATTTTCTTTGAACTGTGACCTTTTCTATCCTCAAGCGTCTACATCTATGCCATGTTTGCTACCACCGTGACCTCAAGTTACGACAACACTCAAGATTCATACTCTTGTTTGTTTTTTGTAAGTGCTGCCATAACCAAAGAAAACAGCACACTGTGTCCTCTGTAGCCTGCAGGCTGCAGACAAGCAGGGCCTCGACCGCTTCTCCATCTCAACGCGGAGTCCAGCTATGTTTCACCAGATGAGAAGACAAGACGCAAGGCAAGATGCTTTTGGGAAACCCAGACCCGGAGCAGACCACCGCAGGCTGTGAACCGAGGCCAAGGCCAGATCCCAGGCTGCCAGATGTGGGGGTGTGGATCAGCGGCTGTGGCCATGACTGTGGCTGGCTGCACTAGCTGACCTGGGCCCGTACATGTGTGTGTGTATATATACCTATAATGACATGTACAGTCCTTTTTCTTGCATTGTGTTGAGAGAGAGGAGGCAGCTGCTGATTAATGTGTTTTCTAAGGTGCACACACACAGTATGACACAAGAAAGTCTTGGCGGATGAGAAAATGTTTTTAGAGCATATGGACGAGCATGCACATTAAGTCTATATGTGTGTGTCTGTGTGTACACAGTGTGCTGTAAGTCTAGCAGCTCCCCCTCGGACTGCCAGACAGTGTTATTGCAGCTGCGAGCAGCCCTCCTCCTCCTCTTCCTCCCCTGACTCACACTTCAGGTGCTTTCCAGCCTAGGCTCTCCTCCTTTACTTCCTCCTCTCTTCGTCTCCTCCTCCTCCTCCTCCTCCTCCCATCCTACCTCTTCTCTTTTTTCTCAATTTAGTTTTCTCACTGTCCACCGCTGTTCTACCCACATTCTTTGAATTCATGCCAACAAGAGAATGATTGACAGTCCCACTTGGCCAGACAGGCTACTGACTCCCTCATTAACCCCCCGCTCCTGTTGGTCATTGCCATGACAACGGCCAGATTGAGTGGGCTTACCTACTTCCTGCTTGCCAAGCCAAACAGTAATTTGAGGGCGTGTTTTGTAGGTATGACCTTGAGTACATGCATGGGTGTGTGCATTCATGCATAGTCACATTTGTCTCTAAGGTATGTTTTCTGTGAATCAACGCCGGCAAGCAATATAAAAGCTAACCATCTTTTAGCTATTACATGCTTTCACAGCATAAATTACATTTTATTCTCTCTGAGCAGTGACACGGAAAACTGCTTTTCCACTTTTAACCAAATAACACACATTCCTGCCTACTGGAATGCTGTTATTTTCTGGAGTATATACAGTAAATGATGCTTCTTTTGGTTTCTTTGAATGCAAATAAGTAGACCAGATAAGAAATACTTTGTCGCAACTTTAGTACTTCTTATGGAAATATTCTATTTTGAGCCTAAACCCCTCAGTGCCATTTCTTAACATACCCCCTTATTTAACCCTTAATTAACCAGGAGTGCTGGCCAAGTGCATGCCTTTGAGAGAAAAGCCCTGATATGAAAGCCAAAATGTTTTCTGCCAAAAGGCCAAAACCTATACCTGGAAGCTTTTTAACTCAAGATTGAACTTTTGATAAAATGTGAACTCACTAGGACTAACTCAAGCCTTGTTTCAATCAGGAACGGTCAAGATAAGAGCACCGCCTGAAAGAGACTGAAAAAAGTGTTTTATGTTTTTCCCAACGAAATAGTAGGACATAGCAGGTCTGGTTTTATCTCATCTTTTAGCTGGGATGACGGGCCTGGCGAGGATAGCATCTAACACCTTCCTGGTACTTTAAAAAGAAATCTTGTGCAGAAATCCTGGAGTAGAGGTTCAATGCTTTACCAAGACAGATACTGGACAGTTCTGAAAAACTCCAGATTGTTCCAAATGATGAAATATATTAAATATGAATATGAATATGGTTATGGTTAAGGAAAGATATAAAAAAACGTAGAAAAGGTAAGAAAAAAAGACATTGACTGTAAAAGAACCCAAAAATGCTGCAAACAATCAACCCTATCACCAGACAGATACATGAATTTTATTCATATATATGAATTTTACTGGATGAAGGTTTGAGGATCAACCATAAAGTTAGTACAAGTGATCAACAGTCTGCTGGATTTTTTTTTTTTTCAAAAACAAGAACTTTGCAGTAAGTGCTAAAAAAAAAAGTTAGCATTAAAAGTTGTCTGTCATGAACTTGTAACATGAAGGTTGGTTACAGTGCACACACAACCACTAAACCAGTGATTCACCTTGCTACATAAAGGGCACGCTACTTTCTGCATTACAACTGAACGCTGGCATTGTATTAAATAGCGTGCTGCAGAATTGTCCAACATGAAAGTAATTCCGTCGGGCTGGGTCCAAATTACATTCAGTCCAGTTAGGGTTCTGTGTGATGGAAAACTAATCACAACCTTCCCCTGCATTCCTGGCGGGGGCGAAACGCACCCAGACTGGGACGATATGCAGAAGGCAGATGGGTGGCAACGACAGGACCACAGCACTGCAATCACACAAACCTGCCCAACCCAGTTTGACTGCACACAGTCATATGGGCACGCTCACACACACACACACACAAACAATTAGTTTAATTTCACTCTATTTCTGCGCTGCCAAACAATTTCCATCTCAAGATATTTACTCTAATTCCTTTCAGTCTAACAACACATTCTTCTTTAAACATGTAAACAAATACCTTTTCATGGGAGTTTTTGCTTCAATAATGAAATTAGTCAAAACAAAGTCAACACCAAAACTCCATAAAACCCATTTAGGAGGATCATATAAAGAAAAACACTGTCTTGAAACTAATTCTTGAAACAAGATTTGTATTGGAACTAAGTAGAGTTATCTCACCCCATCATTATTATTTTTTCACATGCTTTAATAAAAAGTTCTGAACACAAAATATTAGATTAAGTGACTTGTTAAGATGTCAGGTTCAATGTGTCTCTCTTTTTCCATCCGCCTTTCCATTCATTCTGCAGCAGGTACAGGCCAGATTCCCAGGTTCTCTCTCCAGCCCTCAGGCTGTTTTTCCAGGCTCGGATGGACCCATTAAAGCCCTTGACCTGGGTCTGGCGGTGAGGTTGACCTGCTGGTGACCAGAGCCGGCGGTGAGGAGCTCCAGGGAGGCCTAGCCCCGCGTTTACCCTGCTTGGGTGGGGCTCAGCTGGGGAGGAAGCGAATGATGGGTTGGTGGGGTGGGTTGCCAAGTGTCTTGTAAAAAAAAAAGCATCCAAAAAGTAAAGTTTTCAGAAACTGGGGGCTGTAGGGAATTGTGGTGAGTATATAGACCATCATCATGAACCAGCTGCTTCAGGTTCAGGCATCCACCCTGTTGAATTCTTATCTGCCCCATGACTATCATCTATTATTATTATTATTAATTTATTATGTATTACTACATAGCAACTACAGTGTGTTTAAGGTATGATTAAGGTATGTTTAAAGGGGCACTCCACCAATTTTACACCTGGAGATCAGAGTACTAGTCAGCCTGTGAAAACAGCTCTGGAGGAGCTTTGTCAAGGCTGACCCTGATGATGTCATGGTGATGTCATCAGGGTTAATATTGTTTTGGACAGCAGAATAAACTGAATATGACCTTTACAGGAATATGATACTCAGAGTATAAAAATGTAAGCCAACAACGTAAGGGACAACTAGAGATGCGTAAAATCTCTACTGGACAAAAACAACTTATTGTGACGAGGTCTGCTGTCAAGTGGTCCACTAAAAGTTGGCCCCACACGTTCACAAAATAACAGATAAGTGCGGGCCAAACAGCTGAGAGTGTGTTCCAAGGCTGTGCAGCCAAGTCACACTCCTGTTGACGGCATGTGACGGAAAGTTTGTTTGAGGAACAGCCGTTTCTGTTCAGCACATGTGGAGGGCTCTACACACACTCACAAACACATTTACAGACACACACACACACACACACGCCTCTCTTATGAGATACTGAATTGGATCATGTTTATACGGCTCAGAACATAAAAGTGTCAAAGAGGCACGAGCCATTCTTCCATTGCCTCAGAGAAGGCTCCACAAGTTGATATATCTTGTTGCATCAGTGTCTGTTGAGGTAACAAGTAATATCTTTAAGCCACGTTGGTTTATTTCACTTTGATCAGCTGCCTGGGCTGTTTGTTAGTGGTTTTGGCAAAGGATTTAGAGAGAAGAGACAGAGGAGGATGTGTGCAGAGTAACATAAAAACACAGAGACAGAAAAAAGGAGCTCTTTATCTCAATAGCTCTATTTTTCCTCCATCTCCTCTTATCTCCCCCACCCTTACCAAACCTCTCCCTCAGGCAAAACCATGAAGCCAACATCCAAAATATCCCCCTTTGGAACCTCCTCAAATGTATTTTTCTGATGCAGAGAGAGGCAATTGAGTTTGACCTTTGACCTTTCTGCATTAAAGCGTAGTCCAGGTTTATCTGTTCTGGTGTACAGACAGTAAATCTCCAGTTCAATGTCCAACTTAAACTATGTGGATTTAGCAAACACATATAGGAAGTATAGCCTCCTGGGTGCCATCCAACTGGTAGGAGACCCTGAGGTAGACCCAGAACACGCTGGAGAGATGATATCTCATCTGGCTTGGGAATGCCTCTGGGTCCTCTAGGAGGAGCTGGAAAACATTGCTGGGGAGAGGAACGTCTGGACTACCATGCTTAGCCTGCTGCTACCTGGCCCTGGATAAGTGGAAGAAAATGGATGTATGGATGGATGAATGGATGGATGGATATAGGAAGTACTGACTTGCCCTATACTGTATGCACGGCCTTGCATGTCAGACTACAGTCTGGAAAAGCCTTGTTCATGCTAACACACAGTGGGCTGTGAAACCTGAATGAAATTCCTGCTAACTGCAGGATAAACACATGCTGACATATGCTGGCAAATGTACTTTCAGTTCCAGAGTGTATGTGTGTGTGTGTGTGTGTGTGTGCGTATGCAAATCTGCCTAGAAGTGTTTGCATGTCTTGATGAGCACGCATCCCCTCACATGGTGTATTGGTAGACTCACTGAAGCTGGTTTACCGATAACAGACTTAACATGAACAAATCATTTATATATACGTCACTTTGGACATTTCATGGCTAATAGAGACATCTCATGGCCACTGTGATAAACAGATGTGTGACAAATGGTAGTAAAATCCAACATAAAGTGTTGGGCCACCACAAGCCTCAAGATGGTCACAGCATATGATTCACATCATTTTCAAACCATCACCATTCAGTGAGCCCTCGTGCCCTGTGTGGGAGCATCTGCACTCATTTACTCAGATTTTTACTATAGCCACATGTAACCTGAAACTGATTTGTATGTTTTCAGATACAGTCTTTCATTAGAGACAAATGGCACAGCATTGAACCACTTTGTAAAGTCGCTCCTTTAAAGTGAGGCTGTGTAACTTTTGTTCAACAACAAAAAAGCAGCCAGCTTCCAAACTGCACCAATGAAACCAAATAAACAAGTGTTTTGGAAATTTCACTTCCAAAGAGCTTGCTTCCAAGGAAAAGCTAAACTAATCCACCTTTCCCCCTCGCCTACAAAATGCCCACAATCAGCCTCATAACTGTACTGTACTGTACAGTTGTGCATGGTGCTGTTGCCTTCACATGACCACTTCCTTATGTTTCAGTCTGGAGCCGATCCTGTTGTGGCTTCATGGATCATTTCATCTACAGTGCAATATTAGGGGTAAACTGTATATGAGGGACCTTGTATAAATAAAGGCCCATGCACATATCATATGCATGCACCACACACACACACACACACACACACACACACACACACACACACACACTCAAAATGGTAGCATATGGACGTTTATCCAGTGCTCTTTCATAGCTTTAAGGCACAGCAGAATTTAATAAAAACTGATATAATTACAAGCAATGAAAGTAGCTCGTTTCATGGACAGGCTGATAAAGACATGACATTCACTTTGAATTTGTTGAAAGGGAACAGAGGTCAGTTCTGACGCACGTGGATACACAAACACAGAAATGGCGTACATACCCACCCGAGCTCTTTGTCAGAATCTCTCGGCTGTGTTGTTTTAAACTTTTTGGCAAAGCTGCGGTGATTTATGTCCTTTCAAGTGTCAGCTTCCTTTGTTGCAGTGTACGACTGGCTTTCTGTGGAAGCTTTTGAAAACAGGGGATTATTTTTCCAGAGACAGGACGTTATTTTCTTAAGAGAAGGCACTGTATTCTCAGAAGAAGACATCCTGAAAGAGGACATTCGTTTTCCAAAAAGAAAACGTTATAAATGCAAAATAAGTCACTGTATTTCTTGAGGATTTTTCTAGAACAAGACGTTTTAATTTTTGCAAGAGAGGACATTACATGGTGGGGAATTTCTTTATGGAAGATGATGAGTCAGGGCAGTCACATTTCCTCCCACATATATTTTTCCCAGACATGTGGCGTTTAGTCAGGGACCACGGGACAATGCAGTAGACCCACAGTCCAGCACAAAAACCACAGCTAGAATGTGATGCTGTCATGTGGGAAAATGTTCATCCATTGTCCTCTTCCGTCAGACTGCTGCACTGCCTCTGTCGTATCCAAACGACATCTTATTCCACATACCTCATGGAAGGTTTTGCTGTAAATTAATATGCTGCACGGTTGCCAAATCGGCACAAGGGACCGGCTGCGGTCTGTGTCGGTCCACTTGCCGATTCACTGCTGGAGCCTCAAATGTCCGTGAACATTACTATGTGTCGAGATATATGTGAAACTGCATGGCTTAATGTGGAATGTGTATGTACCTGAGAGGCTCTTTGGACAACATGCCATAAAAGGCAGATTACAGCAGCAGGATATGATATATGTATATATAGTGGTCGAGGGATTAAAGTCAGTTCATGTGTATGTGAAAGTTTTTATGGATGCATGTTGAATAGTTTAGTTTCTTTCTCTACTTCATATCATGCAGCCCAATGAAAAATCCCCATTAAAAGTACTGCCAACTGTGCAATCATCCATTCTGGATATCAGTTCCCCAGTGGGGTTATAGATCAAAATAAAACTGAAACCCAGACAAACACACACACACACACACAGCATTGTCCTACTGACCTACTCCGCAGCCTCAGTGTGTGTGCAGTCTGGGGTATGTGACGGCACAGCAGATCCGAGCCGACAATCCTCACGGCAGACCTGGCTCCAAGCTGCGAGGCCACAGTGAAAGACAGAGGACACTGCAGGACTCTGACCAGGTTTAACCACTAGCATAATGGTCATGTCATAATCTTGCATCACTTTATTTTTTTCTTAGCTGTAGATTTCATGAGGGTCATTTAAGTAAGTCAAGCTTGAAAAATGTTTAACCTGTGGCAGTATTTTAATCAAATCACGCCACTTCCATACTTCCATACAGTATGGCAGAGTTATTATTAAAATCCATACTACGCTATAGCAGGCATGTGTTTTTCATCAGCTGAGATATATATGCACGTGAAGGCATTCCTGCCTTTTCTTTGGCCCCCGTAAATCCCATGTGTGAACCAGGTCAGTCTGCTGAAAGATGGCAAATATTAGACATGGCATATTGATTTGCTTACACGCAGACCAAAACAAATGCCATCGAGTCGACAGAGTGCAGACCTGGGGATTAAAGCATATGGGTTAAGTAGAATGTGTTTGTCTCGTCAGCCTGTTTCTCATTTGCTCACACGCACACACACACACGCGCGCGCACACACACACACACACACACACACACTGCCTCTTGCTACAGCTCCGCCTCACATGTGTTTTTGTGATTAGCCCCAGGTAGCATGCGCGCGCTGGGGCTGTCAGGCTGTGGGAATCCACAGGTTGACCATGATTTCTGAAGCTCGGTTACTCTCATTGGCTGTTACGGTCAGGTTGGGAAAAATAAGCGAGGAGATATAATAAAAAAAGTTAATGTATGAACAGGAAAAGTATTTTATTTAAAACGTGATAGGAGTTGGATTCTTCAGCCCAAAAGGATGTCAAGAATCTCTCTTTGGGGCCCCATGGAAAGACAAGAATTGTCATTTCTTTTGTCTGATATTGTCCTGTTTTATTAGCATAAATCAAAAACAGTGGCGGTCCCTTTCCCCCTAACTGACATGTCAGAGATTTGCTGAAAACTTCTCCACCCAAACAGACTGATGATCTGATACAAATACAAACTGTGAACACTCAAAAAAAACAGCTGGATTCGGTAACATTAGATCTTTTGCCTCTCTCATCTCTCTGGTATCCTTTGGTGGGTGGGTAAACACGAACAGCTTACTAACATCACATTATATGATTTATCGGTACTGAAGTTTAAACAGTTTTCAAATGTTTTACTGTCACCGCTGTCTGAAACTGCAAACATGCGAACTTACCTAGTGCCTCTTGGAAGTAATTATTTAAAGTTTGGGGAAATCATCTTTGCATCCACTTTGCACGCAAACCACATGTTTGAGTCTAAGGCCTAAAGAGTGCAGGGCATGCTAACAGGTTGTGCTGGCATTAAGTGGAAGAAAAAACAATTTATGTTTCATTATACTTAAAGCAATACTCATTGGGCCTCTTGGGGGTAGTGGAACCAGCTGTAAACACAACACTGACACATCTATAACATTTAAAGTGAACACGTTAGCAAACAGCTGCCTTTTTACACATTCAGCAGACATATAGCAACATTAGCATTCATTTGGAGTCCTGTTTGTGTCCACCTGATGAATATAAGAATATTCACTCTCTTTTTAGCTACTGTTCGGTCTTCAACTTCTGGCTCTTTTGCAGCTAAATGCCCCACTATGTTCACCAGCTAGATGCTAACTTAGTCTGTCTTACATTTGGTGATGGGTAGGTAGCATAATGGGGTTGATGAGAGCCGTGACAGTAAACCAAAAGGCCGTAAAACCAAAACAATGAGCTGAAGGATGCTAAAATGCTTCGTAGAGCTGAGTGGAGTCTGGTTATAATTTGCTGTGGGTTAATCACTACAAGCGACCGCTTTTACATTAAACATCATTATTTGAGCCATCGTTAATAAATACATATTTATTAGGGCAGCTTTAAGCAAGCTTCACTTGATCAAACAAGAACTTAAGTGACTTTGTAATAGTGTACTGTCTAAGTTTGCATTGCTTCCATTTCAATTGCTGGCAGTTACTTCAAAAGCTGAGTAGGCGGGAGAAGGTGAGGCTGTGGATATTTCTGGGAAACAGTACACACCAGTACATACCGAGCTTGAAAGCATCAGTAGAAAACATCTATTAATTTATTTCTTGCCAGCACTAGTCACATTGAGAAACCCTGCCTCATCTTGCAAAAACTGACATTAACAAAAACAGCCTTTGCAGTGAAGAAAAATACTCACATTCTTGCTCTTCCCTTTTCCATTTGTTTTACAGCTTCTCATTAATGGCCGTTGAGAAGAGCTGGGGATCGTTCCAAAAACCAATAACCCGCAGTGTCCTCTTAGGTGTCCTGGAGTCTTTCCACGGAAAGGGAAAGAACAGAACGGCAAAAGAGGATGAATCAGTGCGGTGAAAACAAACACAGGCATACATCATCTTTAGGTTTTGATTTATGTGTGTTGACGTGTTCTGTAAGAACTGAGACAAACTACTTGAACCTTGGTCTTGAAAGAGACATATTTTACCCTTTGACATAAATAGCAAGAAAACACACACTTGGACGTGGACACAGATTTATATGCACACGCACACAAATAAACACCACCAACCAGAGTGTTGCAGTCATATTTTCCCCTAAGCATACTTTCCATATTTTTTCTGATGACATAAACCAGCTCAAAGGTGTGTGTGTTGGTCTTTTTCATAACAACCCATTAGTCTCTCAAATGTCATTACCCACCTTGCTACCTACACACACACAAACTTGAAATGTAATCCATTTCATATGTGTAATTTCTGACAATACAGTGACAAGAAAAGATAATCCTGTGGATTATTTTAGTCACGTTGGAACAACAGAGATCATTTTCTGAATTCAGATCAATGTCTTTCTTAATCTGTTCCACCTAAGCTCTGGTAAAACTTTATGTCCGTTTCTTTGGTGATTTAAGAGACTTTATAAGAAGGCGGGAATATTTTTCTCTTTACAAATCTTACAGGAATTTATTCATCCTTTCTGCAGTGGCCAAAGCGTCTTGTAATCCCACTCATGTCCCGTCCAAGACATCAGTCATCATTGTGGAAAAGCTTTTAGTCACAAACTCACTTGCAGTCAACCTGGAAAAGTAAACAAGGCAATTAGGAGGGGGAAAAAAAGGGGAAAGACAGAATTCCCAGAAGGCTTTGCATCAAAACAGGCTTTGGCCCGGCTCTGACCTGCGAGCAGTCAGACGATGTCTGTCTGGTGTGTATTTGTGGATATGCTTGTTTTTGTGCATAGATGTGTGAGTGAGTCTGCAGGGGAACTGATGACACGCTGTAGACTGTTAGATCTCAGCTGGAGTCTTACTGTCATCTGAATCACCTGGGCCTTGTGTGTGTGTGTTTCTGACTGTATAGGTGATGCCTCCTTAGCTTCGTGACTCCTCACCAGAATTCAACTTAATACGACTTATGTTCATGTTTTTGACCTCTTGCGGTTGTTTTAAATAATGACTGTCTTCTCTCAGAAGCAAAGACGGAAGCGGCACAGAAACTCTCAAGGTGACAGTGTGCTCCATCAGAACTGCTTTTTGGATATATATTTAAATCATGCTCTCATCCAAAGCACATGAAAATAAGCTTAAATTCAAAAAGCCGCCATTTCAAACAAACACTACAGAGGCCTGTGGGAGCCAAACCACAGAGTCCAGACAATACAATTTCCTCCTCCGTCCCCTGAGCGTTCATACAAAACTTTGTACGGTTAAAAAGTCATTTCTTACCTCTCAGTCTGTCACAGCTGCAGCACTTGGACTCCATCCAACTTTGCCCTCACACTTGACAAATTGATATGCTGAAGCCAAATCAAAACAAAAAATCTGGATGTAGGGCACGAATTGTGGTTCCTGTGTGCATCCGATAAACGACTCCCCACAGAAACATACCTAGAAACATTTCTGACCACATCAACCGCTTCAACGTAGATTTTGCTTTTGCAGCAGTATTTCCCAACTGCGGGAACGTATGCGAGTAAGAGGGCAATAACACAGATTGAAGCATGCAGCTGATTGGGCATGACTGGCCTGTCATCTGTTGTAATCACAACCTTCTGGACAAGAGGGATGGATACTTATAAGGATGGTAAAGTAGAAAGAGAAAGCATGGTTTATTCTTTTTTAATGTTCCCCATGCATTCCTACACCATAATGTACTTTAACCACAGAGCCCCCTTCCCGGCCTCTGGCCCACCTGGCACTAAAATATGATCCTGAGACAGTTCAGGTTCAAAAGGGAAAATGCTAAATGATGGGCTGAGAAGTGTGACGAAGGAAGTGTGTGAGAGAAAGAAAGAGAGAGCAGGGAGTTTAGATCACACATACGACACAGAAACCCTGTGTGGCAAAATATATGGGCTGCCATTCCTATATAGGGCAGTTTTTGGTGTCATAGTGCCAGATCTTAGATATTATGATTCAAATTTTCCAAGTACACTGACTGATTAACTGTCACATTGACCTGATGAACTGACTGACTGTCTGAGCAGCTGCTGCATGCAGAAAAAGTCCCTTTTTCTCCGCAGACTAGACATGAAGTCAGTAACAATATAGAAGTAAGCCACCCACTCTTTTGCAAACACAAAGACATACACACCAAAGTACGCATTATGCACAGACACATACACACACCACCAGGGGACTCTCCCTGCTCTGACACAATCAGCGAAGCACCTCGTGACCTCCAACTAAGGTAAAAGCTGTAATTATTGACAGCCTTCAACCTTAGAGTTCAGAGCCATTTCTCCAGACCCGTGCTTTGTCAGCGGTGACAGCTAGTGTCTATTACAAAGGGATAACGCCTGAATGACCTGCAACTGCTCCCACTTTCTGTGACCTTTCTGTCTCCTTCCTTTCTTACTGTCGTCTGCCAGATAGGCACAATCTCATGGGGCTGTATAGTGCTCACATATGGGAGCACAAGTAGTGTGACACAAATAATGCCTTAATCTAGCTAAAATAGTTGTCAAATTGACAGCATAATAATGCAGAGTTGTTGTATCAGCCAACGCTAATTTGGGGTTTGGGTCTTGCTCCACACTTGAGCCTGTCAGCAACTGAAAATATGTTTTTCCTGAAACAAATGATAATTATTTACCATATAAACTTGACTGACTGATGGACTGCATTTTATGTATCACAGCATACACTCGACGATTAGCATAAGTAATTCTCTATCCACTCCAAGACTACTGTACACCACCAGGTCTGCAGTATTTTTTTAAGTGACGCCAAAAAAAGTAGCAGCCTGCAGAAATGCTAAAATCCATGTAGCTTTGTTCCACCCAGGAAAGCATGATGAAGGTAAGATTCAAATTTTACATCTAGTTCAAATTATATAAGAAAAACAACACCATTGTGCAAGAACTTAGCTCATTAACTAGTCATCCACTATTTAGCTCCTTAGATATACTGTGCGACAAGTTAAAAGTGAATGCCAGGTTTAATATAATATAATATACATTTGAAATGGAAGAAGGGTCTGTGGAATGTGTTGGTTCCCTAAAAGCTGGGGTTTGCTTGAAATGGACTGTAGTTTGTACAAAACGTTGCCTGACCATGTCAGAAGGCAAAAGTGGTTCTGCTTGTTCCGGACAGCCCCACCCGAAGGTGGAGCGAAAAACCTGCCAGCGCACACTTTTAGACAGTCTCTACATTGTACACACAACAAAAGAGAACTTGAGAGAGTTCATATCCTAAAAAAAAATAGTCGACGCCAAGCATTTCATTTGAGTCATACTGATTCCTTAACTTTGGCTTTCTATCCTAAAGGAAACTAATGTCAAGCCACTTAGCTGTTAAACTACTGGACTGAGAAGAGAAGTGGATTTATGAATTCATGAAACGTCCAAATGGGGTGAAACTCAAAACCAAGTCTCTGACAGAGGCCTGGAATGGATATCCAGGGTCATTGAGTGAAGTCCCATCCCCCATGCTGTAGCTGCTCCCATCAGGTCTTGGTGGGTATGCTGACAGATTGACATGCCAGACGGCCTCTTAGCATGCAGCTGGAAACACAGAAAAACTCACTTTCTAACAAGCCGGAGGCAGGAAAACACACCTTCACTACTCTCCTGCTGGGAGACATACTAGGAGCACATGGAGTTTTCAAAAGGGAGAGCAGTGCAGTGGTGAAAGATTTGTAGAAGATGGGGCATAATATGAGATGAAAAGGTGAAGGGGGACTGTGGCAGCAAGTTAAGAATGAAAGAGAGAAGAGAGAAAGGATGTGTTGGGATGAAGTCCTGAAAGATGAACGGAGAAATTCGGGAGGAAAAAGGAGCAGCGCAATGATGGATATATGTTTGTATGAAATAAAAGGTGACAGCAAAGTGAGAGAAAAAGAATGTAAGAGAAACAAAAGCACTGAGTCTCGCAGGATATTCAAAACAAAGATGAGAAACGGTCCTGCTCTCAGTCACGTGTGTGGCCTCAACTCCTATTAGAAAGTAATGGAGGCTAAGAATGCAGGCCTCCTTCAGTCTGTGTTGAGCTATTTGTCGATCCGCATACATTCAAGGATTTACATCAGTTGTTTCCAGGCCACATGCCACCTTCTACATCCTTCAGATTAACAGCTGAAACAGGGTAACTCCCTCTGATTAAGGCCAGATTCATGGTAAGCTGTTTACAGGAATCTTTCAATATCTTTGAATATCATTTTCACAATTTACTTTATATTTGTGCCTGTCAGTTGTGTCCTGTCCACAGAATAAAAGACGTATCATGGGTATTATCATTTCTACCATTCATAATTGTACCCATGCTGCTGTGCGAATATGAGCATGCGAAGCCCACGCGACAAATTCAAGAATGTGTTTCTGGTTTTGGTGCAAGCTTTGGTGCAGATTCTTTTACCATAATATTATTACTTCAGTCTCGAAATATTCAACTTTATGTTACAAACTCAGGCAGGACCCAAACGCAAGACACAGACAGAGTGGAGTTTGGTAAGGAAAGAGTTTTATTAAGAGCGGAGGATCAGGATGAGGGGGCCGATGGCAGGGAATGGGGATCCAGTGGCAGATATACTGCAGGCAGATGAACTGACGAGAGGCAGGTGAGCAGACTCAGAGAGGTGATGTGCCGATTGGAGACAGGTGTGTAGGGAGAACCACGCCCACTCCAACACACACACAAACAAACAAGAACATAGAGAGACAAACACATTATTCTCAATTATTAGGACTTTTTTATCATAATGTGTAAATGTTATTCCCCAAATCTCCCTTTTTTTCCCCGAAATAGTGGCGCCTATACTCTGTTATACATGTTATCTTTTACCATTTTAATTTTTTAAGTTTTTTTTAAAATGCTTGTCACAGCTAGAATTAATTGACATCACTTCATAGGATCAATATATTGAGCTTAATCTACTTTTGCACGTCTGTTTTTATAGGTTAAAAGAATGCATTAGGAAGAAATGTCATGCAACTTATTTTTCAGTGATGTTTTTTTGTCTAGCTGTTGCACACTTAATCTGCCTCAACTCATAAAGAATGTCTCACCACCGTCAGCTGTGTTGTAAATAAGTGAATGTATCAGGGTTGTGAAACAAAACCTAAAAAAACCCTGTAGCCCTGGGCAGATCCGGCATAGCCACGTGTTTGCCATAACTTCAGCCAAGAACATAAAGCAAATACCTCAGAGCATTTTACTCATTTAGTGTCTTTATCAAGTTACAGCAGGCTCTTAAGTTGCAGGCGTAAAAGACAGAACTCGAGGAATTCGGCAGCGGACATATTTTTCGACTGTCACGCAGAGAGAAAGGGGGGATGATTTGTTTTGACGTTTATTGATAGCCCCCAGGGGTGGGAAAGAGGTGACTCCAGGGCTGTAATTCTGTCAGCGTACTGGAAAACATCCGCCCACGTTCTAGTAAAGGTTGCAAGGTCAGCTGCTCAGGCCTCATGAATGGACGATTTCACAGCGAGAGGACTTAGGTCTCTAAGCCTAAGATTGATAGTGGGGATCAGGGATGGGAGAACAGACATGAGGGATTTCTCGTCAACAACAAGCTCAATGTCAGGTACAACTCATGCACCAACAAAGGCAGCGAAGAAGAATGCAAGCTAGCAATCGTTTAAAATATATTTTAAAAAACAGCTTTGCACACAATGTGAGAAAGACTGAATGTAAACACAACTTTTGTAAAACTCCACAGAGATCAGAGCTTATTTCATGAATGCATTATATGTAAATGAAGAATGGCTAAAGGTTGTTGAAGAGGAGATGAAAAATGTCACACTAACGTCTTAAAAGCATCAGTCTCTTTTGAGTTTATTGCCCTTCCTTTACAATCCTAGACAGCTTCTACTTTGTAGGACTGTGATGACGAGGAGGCCAGACATGGCACCAAACAAAACCTCACCAGCACGCAGACTGATTTCACACTGGTTTATCAGCCAACTAGTGCAATGCCCAGTCTCTGAACCTTGCTCAGTCAGCAGTCGGGATCAAGCCTGAGTCTGGAATAATCCGATATTCATTAACATCAACTAATGGAATGGAAAATAGGATGAGTGTGCGGTGAGTCAGAGTGGCGATGCTTATTCTTGAAACTGTAGAAAGCTCCTTTAATTGCAATTTGGGAAATGTTGAACAGTTTCCTTTTTAGCTGCGTAACTGAAGAAAAAGGTGTAAGAATGAGAACATAAGAGCTGTGGACTCCAACCTCCCACCTGCTCCTATGTAGCACACACACACACACACACACACACACACACACACACACATATATATATATATACTTCTCTTCCTGGACCCCATGCTCTTTGATCCTGTCCAGCCTGTCTGCTGGTATGACTTGGCACATCTGGCACTGTGCCCCTGCTGCCCTCCGCTGTTTTCCCTGCACGAGGAGGGGATGGAGGGAGGGAGTGAGTGAGAAAGGAAGGGGAAGGAGGGGAGGGTTGTAACGTTGCACCTGCAGCACTTGGGATCTGTCTGGAGGCCAAACTGTCGATCGCAATGAGGAGAATTTACCTGGAAAAAGTTTTCTTCACCTCCCATATTTCACTCTCTGTCTCTGTTTCTCTGCAGAGATTAGGCTCACTTCACTCCTCATGTTGGCATGTTGTGTGTATGTGTCTAAAACTCTCTCACACACACACACACACACACACACACTCTCTCAGTTTGACTTCAAATCCGCCACCCTCTCTCAGGGCTGCCATAAAACCTCATAACACTTCAAAGTGGCCTTGCTTCCCAGAGTCCCTTGCTGCTCTGACATCACTTACTGGCTGTTTTCACAGCTGCTGCACTCGGTGCCAACGCAGCCCACTCCTCACACTGCTGCTCTCTTCCGCTTCACTGTGTGTGTGACTGAGGTGTGTGTGTGTGGGGGGGGATGTTTATGTCTGAGGGTCATGTCTCGTGGATATGAAGGTGTATTTGTTGGCAGTGCAACAGATGGACTTCACATGCCGGGGTGTTTTCTACACGCCTTTCACAATAAGATGCGGTTCACCCTCTTGCATATAATGTGTGTCGTGTGTGTAGAGATGTGTGTGTGTGTGTGTGTGTGTGGTGGGGATTTCTTTGTGAATACAGAGCTGTCCCAAGAAGCAGAAGTCAGTGGCCTGTTGTGTTACTCTATCATATTGACTAAACCCACATCTCCACTTCTTCTTTTGAAGTATGTCGCAAAATAAAGGCATGAGTGAGATCACATCAACATGTTACAACAGCACCAAACTATGGCCTTTAAATTGATGCTTCTTGCTACAAGATACATATTCACTTCTCCCAGGCAACTGTAATGTCTTACACTACTCTTAAAACTTGTGATTGTATGTCTTCTTACCATCCAAAGTCTGCTTGTCTTCTTCTATGTTTCCTTGAAGGCTGCAGGTTGGTGGGGCTATGGGACCCATAAGTCACATGGTTACATTGATAAGCTCCTGATCCCATGTGCATCAAAGTGTGATCCAAGATCCTCAGATGCAGTTTTAGGGCTCAGTCACACCAGCATTTATTACAACATAATTTCAGGTTAAACTCCAATCATTTCAATGGAATCACAGCGATCAGTGGATTCGCTCTTGCAGGTGAGTAAATTAACATTCAGCTTTGGTGAAGTGACCAACTGCAAACCGTCCTGACAGTGTTGACCTTTGAGGGAACAGGATTTTGTTGTGCCACATTTGACTAGGCGTACTAGTTGTACCTTGGTCCAGATTTGTGCTAAAAGTTGACTGTTGCATTTGCAATTGGGAGCCTGAATAGTCTGCATGCGGTGACCACACCCGCAAACCTCTTCAGTTATGTAGTTGTGGCTGCCATGCAGACCTTTACGCGTGCCTCTCGAATTTACTTTCAATGGTACCCCCGACAAAAAACCAGCAACCAGATAGCCAACGTATTTTTAAAGACAAGAAGAATGAGGAAGCAAGTTCACAGCAACCGCTTGGTGTACAATGGTGACATGCAGCCATTGTGAAATTTTTAACTGAGAGACATCATGTGCTGCTTTTCCTGCTTGCTGTAGATTTGTCCACAGTGCTCACTGCAGCAATGAAAACACTAAGTAACACTGGTAAAAATGTGCACAATTAATGTATTATTATTTATCTGTTATGGGGCTCTAAGAGTGCAAAAGTGGTGTCTTACTGGGCAGTTTCCCCTTCTCCCTGCTGTCATTAGTAATTTGTCAAATATCTTAAAATGTAAGAGAACACCTAACTACCAAACTTTTCAACACAGGATGGGATAAAGCAGTGAAAAGGTCTTCTAAATAGCACAATATGCTGTGCACCCACTTGGCCTCATCCTCCTCCGCTCCCTCCCTGCTCTCTGATGTCAGCTTTTGGGTGATCCTGCCCTGGCATGGCGGGGATTCCCATTATGTCACTGGTCCCCTGGGAGGGGAAAGAGGGAGAGACACTGTCGTCACCCGGTCCCCCAACAGATAATGGACACCCAGAGCCGGCTGTCACACGGGAGACGGTTGCATGACTTACTGAGGAATGGCTCCTTACATCACTACAGCGGGCCGCTCCAATATTTCGAGGGTACGTCACCGTGATGAACTGTGAGACGATTATGAGACACGGCATTATGCTGAAGGCTTGAGTGGTGTGCTCAGTGGAGTGGCGTCTCTTGACAGTCATCACAAAGCACAATGATGAGCTTTCATGACTCTTTGGGCCATTGTAGGCGAGAAACAAAAAGTGATACTATGAGACTTTCTCTATGGGCTGCTGTGACCAAGATGAGGCAGTGGTTAACAATATTAGATGATGTGTTGTGAATGATTAGATTAATGACCAAAGGAAGTGTACATGTGTAAGATCCTTCTTTCTTTCATCCCTGTTTTCCTCCATTATCGTTTATTTTTTGTGACAGTATGTTAAGAGCTCCCCCTACAGGCCAGTGATGGAAAAAACGCCCTTTTCTTTTGGATAACATGTGGTAAACATCTGTCAGTTAACCCTGTGCAAGCTATTTTTGAACAGTGGTGTCACACAACAGCTAAGCCATCTGCATGAACCATCAGTTGAGCGTGCCAGGGGGGAAAATATGGTGTTGTTAGGTGTTGCTTGCTCCTGTCACTCACTTCTGAATACTGTTTAATTTGGCAGGAATACCACAAAAAGGATCAAGCTTCAGTGAAATATTTGGTATCAGCACGCAGTTTGCATTTGTATACTGAAAATACTGCACGCTAATTGTATCCTGCTCTATTGTAGCTGGTGTGCACTGGCACGCAAAAGAGTGGAAAATGCACACCAAAGTCTGCAGAGTGTAAGTCTGTCAGTAGGCCAGTGAGGCAACGGTCACAGGAAGTCCAATGAGTTCAAATGAGAGATTAAACCTCTCTTTCTCTTCTGTTTGCATGACTCTACAAAGAGATTAAGAACCCCTGATGGTGCCCCAAATATATTTCTTCACTTCCTCTCCTTCTTCCTTTTAATCTTCCTCTTCTTCTTCTCTTCTCCTCTTCTGTCCCTAAGTCCAAGACAAAAGTTTTGTTAGTCATTAATCATGATGCAAAAGCAACTCAATGAACCCATTCATTCTTCAAATAAATCACATTAAGAGCCTGTATGTCTCACAGACCGCATCCCCTTCACATAGCGTAGCTGTCAGCAGATCCTGGAGGATCTATTTTGTGGGTAGCTTGTTAGCTTTGTCTGATGCTACGCTCATCTGCAGGCTTAGTCACCCATTTACCATATTTACACAGTACTTCATGTGGAGTACGTCTAAGAAAGTGTGGCTTGCCAGATGCACGAGGGAGGGACCAACCTTTCATGTGATAAAAGTGCATAAAATGAATAAACAAGATGCATAAAGATGTAGCTTTTGCCACCAGTTTGTCTTCTTGGCCTTTCACTTTTAGAGATTTTGAACTGACAAACAGTGAAATAAGTGCATGATATTGCTGATTTCATTCAGTTGCATTATGCATCAAATTGTAGCCAGAGGAATCATTTTTTTGGCTTTATTTAAAGTTGAACCCACTTTAAAAGACAAACATCCGCCTGTGCGCGTTGTGAGCAGTCAGCGAGGGATTGGTGAATGCCGTGTTCGTGCATTGCAGTGTTTATGTTTGCCACATGAGAATTTATGTCTGTAAGAAGAAACATAAGAAACTGGGCTGGAAACGGTATCGGCTGCCAAGATGTCCTCATGTGACTCAAACAGCGGGTCACACCAGGACAGAAACAGACGGATGCTTTATGTGCTTATTTGTTATGTAGTCTAATTGTTACTAAACAAACACATTACTTGCCGGAAAGACAAATAATATGTAATTCGCAACTTTTAAGGACACTTTCAAGGCAGTGCATTAGGTTCCATTTAACCTTCTGACTTCTTTGGTTGAATCTGCATCAAATGGAGAAAATAATGCAACTTAGAAACAGTCATGCAGTTGCAAGGTTTTTTGGGATGACCCTTTAGGAGTGCAGAGCTTCCAGAAAGTCAAGTTCAGAGCAAAAGCAGACATCTCAGCAGATAGGAGGAGAGGAAGAGGCGCTGATAAGAGAGCAGAGGAGTTCACACAGGAAGGTCTGAGAGTTAGCAACAGCCAGGCTGAGAAGGACCAGGAATGATAGATATGATAAGAATAACAGAAAAGGAAATAACCAAAAAAAAACAAAAAAAAAGAAGAAAAAGGAAAAGGGCACTGAAGAAACTTATAGGAAAACTTTAGGGTGCAATTAAGTTAAATTAAGAGTTTCATTTATAATTGTAGTAGAAGCAGCTCTCCCTCTGAGAGTCCATAAAACTGTAGCTTCTTAACGCAATAGGGTCAGTACTAAAACTGTTTTTGGCAGTGGAGCAGTTTTTAAATGCTGAAAAAAGTCCTAAGAAGTGAGTTTCATTTTGGCCTTTGCAGAGTTGCAAAGCACCTGATCAGGTGTATGAATCAAACACAGTGTTTCCTTGTTTTCTTAGTTGAAACAGCCTTCTTGAATGCAATGACTTTACTGGCAGCTGGAGCTGCTTAGTACTGGCTCAAATCATTAGGTTGACTCATAACAGGCTTGTTTGGCGCCTGCTGCGTTGTATGCACTGTAAATTGTATTCCCTTACGCAGCTGTGTGTGGCCTCCACATACTGGGAACGTCCTAAAAACAAAGGTTTAGATGTTTATGTACCATCTAATAATGCTCACACCATGGCTTGATCCCCTCACCTAATATAAACCTACATTTCCTTCCTTCAGCCACACCGCAGACAAACCTCCAGGCAGAGAGCTCCACCTGCTGAACATCCACCAAACATTAACCTGCAGCTACATGCAGCATCTCTTTGCTCAGACTGCCTCCTGCAGGGCAGTGGAGGAACTGCAGAGTCCTCCTGTAAATGAGGGGTATGAACGCTACTGTGCAGGTGAGCAAACACCAGGAGGCAAAAAGGAGCTCACTGCCTGAAAGTAGGGCAGCCAGTACTGAAGACTTTGTCCAGAGGCCTTGCTTTACTTTGCTTTCACCTCTCACTCTGATGTGTGTTTCTCTCCTCTTAACTCTCTATCATGGAAGTCAAAGTTTAGCACAATAAAGAAAGCCAGAGTAGAGATGTTTACAGGTCAAAGTAGTGGTTGTAGGTGGGTGTTTGCAGTTTGTATTAAAGGAAAAGCTATTCATGAGCCATAATGTTACATATGTCCCCACATATCAGCACTCATTTCACTTTATTTTATATCCACAAATCGGTACACCCTCATCATCTCCCAGAGTGAGCTTTAACCCTGAGGCTTCTCTCCCTCCATATCCTCAGGAATGTCTAGCAGTGCGTATCCCAGCTGTAACGCACACACACACACACACACACACTAATGCAATAGAGATGCCATTGTCTTCTCATACAAGCCAGATTCATCTTTGGGATGTACACATCATCACATGGATTGAAATTGAAGCATTGGTCGAGGAAATGCTTTTGTGACAAGCCTCCTCCTGTTTGTTTTGTTTGATTCCAAATCTTCTTCTTTTTTTTTTTTTTTTCTCCAAACTTTTGGCGAGGAGCTGCAGCTTTGCGAATCCCATGCATTCTTCCCCTTATACACATACATGCAAACACCCACGCTCGCTCCTTCTCACTCATATTCGAATGAGATAAAATTTTAATGACCGTTCTGGGAAAGTCGGGCATATTCTCACACATGCGAAGCCAACACACACACACACACACACACAGTGGTGGCAGGTGGATGCTTGGCCTGACTTTGGGTGGGTGAGGCTGTAATGACTAAAGCAGGACAGATTGGAAAACCACACCCAGCAGGGACAGGAGAGGAAGGCCAGGGCAGCTAAAAGGCTGTGGAGCCCCAAATGGGAGAAACAGGTGAGTTAATGTGTGTGTGTGTTAGCGGGATTCTTCTTGTGCAAGGTAATGACTGGCCAACAGAGCAACGCTGGCTTGAAAGGATGAGTGAGCGCTAATAAAAAAGAGGGAAAAGAGGCTAATAGGGGTAAAATGAGGGGTCAACAGGAAGTCGCTTTTTTATATCTTCACCTCTCCTTCACCTATCAGTTCATCATTCCTAAAAGTTAAAGGGTTCTGCTTACAAAATATAAGATTATACACATCTCGGCAGGGCATATAGGCACAGTTAGATGCCCAAATATATACATGCACACAGTAGCTCACATGCTATCAAAGCCCTCATTGTTTCCCTGCTTATCACTTTCCTCTCTGCTGTTTTTCCCTTCCTGCACTCTCTTACCTGCCCTTATCTCCTCTCCCTTTCATCTCGGGAGAGGCCTCCGAGCACGGGAGACAAAACGAACAGAGGAGGAGGAAAGAGGGAGCAGCAACAAGGGGGCATGAGAAGGGAGAGGAGGCGAGGAGAAACGGAGAGGAGACGGAGAGTAGGCCGCCTTATCTGAAATGATACACATACGCGCGCACACAGGGGCCATTGTTCGGGGGTTTTGCCGCGGGGCCCTGTGATCACGGAGGCTGAGACTGATGAACGTGTGGCCCCTCTTTCTTCCTTGCTCCTCCTTTCATCTCCTCCCGACTCGTCTCCTGCCGCTCAAAGGAGCCCTCTTCCTCCTTGTCTTTCTGAGCTCCTCTAGTCCCTCATCAACAGGAGATTTCCACCTGAAAAAAAAAAAAATACAGCATTAGTGGACGCCGGTGCCCGACTGCAGCAGCATAAGTGCACACATTTAAAGCACGGATTGGCTCCAGGGGGCCCTGCTAGATTTTCCTGACAGTCTGTCTGCTTAATGAGCAGCGACCAGGGAGTAGCAAATGGAGCTGGTGCAGTTGTGCAGGCAAAATAATAATCTCATGTAGTCAGACTTCCATCAAGCTCAAGGAGATTTGGAGAAGTTCAAGCTCAAATGTTCTTTAGAAAAGGGTTGCACACACATTGGACTATATGTCAGAACAATGACCTTCTGCAAGGGACATTAGCAAAGCAGAACTATAGAAACACAATCTATAAACAAATGCATCCTAGCTCTTAAAACCCAATATGCATAAAAGTATTGAGATCATAATCCTTCCTTTTGCCACAAACTGCACTTCTGATGAAGGTGACGATATACAGAAATGTCCATAAAGTTATTACACCAAATGAGGAAATATTTCATGTTGACCTCTTGTGAAAACAAATGTTTTTAAACTCCAAAAAAACAAAAATCCAAATTGACTTATTTGGGAACTGGGAGGGGCAGTCCTGTCAACTCTAATCACAGATGTAGAGCATATGAACATCCATCGTATCCATGTTTTCAAATCATGTTTATTAGCAATTCTCATACAGTTAGGAAGTGAAGCATCAAGGTGGTAAAACAATGATAAGTGTGTTTTGTGTAGGACAAAGAGAATCAGTATCGGGAGAGGAAAAGGTGGATCCGTAGTGTTGAGAGATACGTTGTGGTCATATTTTATTGGACAGTATGGAAAATGTGACTATAAAACAACTTCCATGTGTGCCTCAACTTCTGAAAGACTTCATTTTGGCATACATTTGCCTCAGACTACTGCTATAGAGAACTATAACGTGATTGGACAATGTCACAAAAGTGCTGAGCCATTGCGAAGTAAAGGTTGACTACAAGACAAGAGCAATATTTCATTTAAAACAATGACTGCTTATGTGAATTTCACACAATGCCCCAGTTGAAAGTCCGCAGGCAAAATGTGGCATCCAGTGCTTCAGTGTTTTGACATTCGCTTTCCCGCGTTGCCATGAAGACAGCAGCGCCTCCCTTCTCCACAATCCCAGCGTCTATCATGATGGACAGAAAGTGGCACGGGAGGAATGTGCGAAGAGTAGTAGCACCGAGATGTCCGACAGCGGTCTGCCCATCCCATTTCCCAGCAGCTTCTGACCCCTGGGCTGCGACACCGTGACCTTTCAACTCTTCTGTGACAGGACATGCTTTCATCACAGGCTGAAAAATGACCTTGAGGTAAGAAGGGAGGGGTTTCAGGTTTTAGGTATGAAGGTGGGAAGGTGCTCAGGCTCAGGAGATGAGGATTAGGGGGAAGATCTTGGATCAAGGTTTTTGGATTGAGGCTTTTGAGGTGTGGATTAAGGGATACACGCTGGATTTACACTTTTTCTTTTTTTCAAGGAACTACTTTTTTTCATTTGATTGTTGAGAAGTTGCATCTTCTCACAGAACTTTCTTTTGTTTGTTTGTTTGCATGTGATGTATATCCTTGACAGTGTGAATGTAGTTTTATATTATATTCACATTGTGCACAATGTCTATTTGCAGCTCATCTAACCATCACCCCAACCCTGCTGGCCAGATGTATAAACAAACATTTTATAGGATGAATAATAAATGCCTGCATTGCAAAAGAAATCTGTAAAATTTGTGGCGAAGACTCACATGGAGACGGGCCCCTTCCCATCCTCATTGTTTTCACAGTGCACGGTGGTAGCATTGGTGGTATGGGGTAGCACTGCTGCATTAACAAGGTACTTGGAAAGTATGTGCGATTGTATGCTGTGTGCACGGACACACCGTTACCATGGAGACTGCTAAATGTTTTGTGTGTATGTGTTTTGGGGGGTGGGAGAGGATCTGTCCGAGATGATGTAATCAAGATGTTTGACCTCTAACCCCTGACCTAAGCAAACTGGAACCTGTTTTTTGGCGACTGACTTAGCAGCATAGCTAGGAAGTCCTGTTTGACCTTTTGACCCCAGATGGGTTGTATACACAGACGGACACAGAGCACGGCTGTGATGTCATTGCACCAGGTGAAGCTCTGTGAAATGTCAGAGTTACTTAGCAGACAGTGATAAGCTTCCTTTAGTGCTTTCTCTCTGAGCCTGTGCACGTATGTGTGTTTATGCCTGTGTCTGTGTGTGCATGCATAATAGCGCAAGACCAAGCATAATTGGGCATTGGGACTAAAAGCACAGAGCGATTGCACTATCTGAGGTCAAAGAGTAAATCCTGGGTCGGCTCTGTCCGAAAGTTCAGCCGAGTGAGTGATGTGTTTCTGCATGTTTCAAACTCCCATGTTCCCATTTAATGCTGGACCACACATATAGGGATTAGACTGCTGGTAAACAGTTGTGAAAGCCTCGCTCTGAATGTATATTTCAAATCTGAATGGTGCTTTACTGGTGTAATACTGATAATTGTATTAGCATTAGCTAAAGCAGGCAGACTGGATCAGAGGGGTGGAAAGATTAGTAGTGAGTGGAGAAGACTACTAGTAGTAGGAATATTTAGTCCACAACAATGAAAGTATATATTTATATATTCTCTTCTTTTTCTTTTTCTTGCCATTAAATCTTACAAACTTTCATGATCCCATGTCCTGAATTGTAACTTGTAATTGGCGTGTAGTCTCGCTTTAAGATTGTCATTGTGAGCTTGTTAGCATACTGATGTTAGCATTTAGCTCAAAGCGCCGCTGTGCCATGGCCTCAGAGCCACTAGCATGGCTATAGACTCTTAGTATTGTTTAAACTACTCATCAACAAGTGTGTTTTGCCCCCAGACGTTATAAGATGTACAGTTTAAAGGATAACGCTGGTGCTATTTTATCTTGTTATCATTATGAACAAATCTCATGAAGAGGGCAAAACCAACAATGAACTTATCCTACTAACAAATATTACATAGATATGTATATGTGTATCCATGTGTGTGTGCTTGCACAGTGAGTTAGCCTGTCGCTATATGTACTAAACATACAGAGCCTACAGAGCCTACACTCCAGGTCCACCCCTTCCCAGAAACTGCTGCGCATTGACCAGTGGCCCTGTCGACTGTTCACACACACACACACACACACACACACAAGAAAGAGGCAGATAGAGAATGCTGCTTCTTGTATTCTTTTTGAGCCATGTTGACGATTCTCATGACAAAGTGCTAAAGTTGGCGCCGCTCAAACAGCTGCCGTCCAAGGTAAATTTCAATCTGCCAATTGAACGGCCTGCAGTGTTTATTTCCAATGAGGCACCTAGATCAGACTTGGGGGCGGTTTTGTGGTATTGAGACGTGCATATTTGCGGAGACGTGCATATTCAGCAGAGCTCGCACGTGCGTTTGTATCGGCACACATGTTCGGGCACGTTTATGCGGACGTGCATGCATACAGTATGTGGGAATATGATGTGTGCTACAAGTGAGGAATGAACCCTTCTTCAACAAGGGGTTCCACTTGAAATCATCCTGTAACAGCAGGGCCTCACAGTCCCTGTTGACCGCTTTCATTTGGCGTTACCTGGATACCAGGCTACTGTTTGTCTAACAGTGCTGCTCCGCTCCCATCAGCTCCTCGCTGCTCCCTTCTGCCCAGTGATTGGTTAGATTCCTTCTAAGTTTATAGTACCTGTGTGCAACCTGACATACCTGAGCACAGGCTTTGTGGTCATTCCTAACTCTAGAGATAAGATAAAAAGAATATTTTATTGATCTTAACTTTACTGGGGAGAAAATCACATATTTTAGCAGACCGAATCAAACAGATAAAAGAAATTAAATGAAATTCAAATATACAGTACATTATACACATGGCAAAACCTTACAGTCCCTTAGATCATATGCATGAATTGTGCAGATAAAAAATGCAAAAACAGCCCATTAGTGCAAAGTTCTGAAAGCCTTATTGAGGTAATATAGTGCATGCACTACACATAATATAAATACAGGTAAACACTGTAGCTATAAATATAAATAATACATAGAAAATACATAAAATAATATATGAAAGTATTCTAGTAAACTTCTTTGGACATCCAGCAGCCTCTCGTACAGTTGTGTACTATATGGCTATGTGCACACAATTAAATTTCTTTCTTCTAAATGTAATAATAATGATGATAATATAAATAAAATAGTGTATATTAATATGGATAAAATACAAACAATTTAATTCAATAAAAAGTTTATTTGTATACAACCTTTCATGCACTGATGTAGCCCAAAGCTCGTCACGGTACATTATTAAATTAACTTAACAAAGCTAAGCAGAATACTACATCAAAGATTAATCACAAAAATAAGTTATAACAGTAAGAAGTAATCCATAAAAAGTTAAAAAATAACATATGTTTAAAAAAGAAATGGACCAAAAAAAGGCATGGGTACTAACTTGAATTTTATGTATTTGGCTGACTTTGCTCTCTAAAGATAAAAAGCTCCCTGTATGATGTTAACAGATGTGGGAGAGACTGATAAGCGTCTGCAGCAGGTAGCTGTGCCCTGGATGTGCCATCTGCATCTAAACTGTTTCCCATGATCCCCTCCTGCGAGCTGGCCGGTACACCTGGCTGCAAGGTTGGTATGTCTGGCCAGTGCACACATAACCCAGGCCACTGTGGTGTCAAACAGACACGCCCACCTGGACTGCAACGGCTATTTTTACTCGGGTGAAACACACACACACTTCAAACGGACTCACCTCGCCCGCCAAACATTCCACACCAACAAGCGAGGACTTTGAACGTGGCGCCACACTGCCTCCTCGAGTGCTGGGAAGTCTATATGGCCATCATCACGACCCTCTGCGCCACCCTGACCACGTCTGAAGCCGACCCTGTCGACCTGCTGTCAAATACCCCTCAGCAAATCAAAGAGGATGGGAAGGAGGGACACAAACTGGTAGAATCTGGATTTTCAAGATTTCTCTGGATTTCACAGGTGATGATGATGCAAGGAGCATTCTCCGCCAGACTGAACAGAAGTGATATGACAAACTGTATAAAATGAAAATACACGTTAAACTTTCTTTGCTGCAGTGTTTGAAGCAGGTAAAATGTGTTGTTGATTTGGTGGTGCTTAGGGGCAATCATCATTCAAAAGCAGTCATTTGGGTTATTTCACTTAGGTCAATCAGATAAAGCGGAACACACAAGATTTCAGTTTTTCCATCAGCAACAGACCAAATGACATAAAATGCACGTCACTTGAAGGGCTCAGTGTCGAAATGAACATGAGTCATTAATTGTGGGTGACTGTGCCCCCTCAGCCAAATCTGTGATACATTTCCTTTAGGTCTACCCCATTGTTGGCTGTAGTGGGATGTGTAATTTGTTTGTTTTGGCATTAAGGATTCCAGCTCTTATAACAATCTAAGTGTGTGTTCTTGTACGTGCCTTGGCTCAGAACTTTCCTAAGAACACCAATCAGTGAATTACCAGCCTATCATCTACAGCGTGAGCACTCCAGTTATTTCAGATAATGTAGATGACGCAAGACCGCTGACAGTGAGCAGAAAGTTTAAAGCTGCTCTCAAGGTGAACAGGCTGAACTATGAGTATCTGATGAATTTGTTAAAAAATCTGTTATTCCTGGTGAGGTAAACATTTCATTAAAACCAGTTAACAATACGGACTTAAATCTACATTACACCACGAACAAAAATCAAAGTTGGCGTGTTCCCTAAAAATCATTATGGTGGGTGTGTGAGCCCAAAAGAGACCGACATTGGGGATTGATTGTTGCAGAGCACTCTGGCCTCCAGTAAGAACTTGTCGAAGTTTTATCACAGTGAGAAAACTTTGTGACACATTTGTCAGAAGCGAATAAAATGACGAAGAGGCGATGGTGCTGGAAAATCCTGAAGCTGTAGGTTGAACTGTCCTGGATTCAGCTGTGCAGCACTGACAGGAATCGCTCGGAGGAGGTAAGTGATTGTGAACCCCTCAGGTTAATGCAGGAAATATATGAAACATGCCCAGCTTCCTTTGAGAACACACCAAATTTGTGTTCGTTTTGAAGTATATTGGAGCCCTCAGAGCTGCTACAACCTCTAATTTTCTTGCTCTCACAATAACACTAGTCAGCTACAATTACTATATGCTTATGTATTAGCATACACACCACACAGAGCTCCCTGTCAGAGACACAGAGGTAATTTCAGTACCAATTCTGCTATGCCATATATCAGGTAAGTTTGGTGTAGTCCTTTAACAGATCTCTACTTTTGCATGACGTTGCGTATATGTGTTAAATCACAGAGCTGGGACATATTTCATATTTCGTATTAGTTTATAAGTCTTCTGCTACATACAGTTTAATCAGAATCACATTTAGGATTCAGTGTTATGACATTTTAACAACTAACATACACGTCACATCCACACATGTATGCACACATGGTATCAGAGCCTCACATACAGTGTAACTCAAACTGTAGGTATTAGCCTTTCAGCTATGTTACCTGACCGCTGACCCAAGACGGTCAGCCCTGTTCTCAGCAGCTTTACGTGTACAGAGCCTGATCTAAGAGTAAAATGTACGTTCGGAGCTAATGTTTGCCTTGAGATGGAAGTGCAGATTGTGAGAATTTCGACACATTTCCCCCACATAATCCTACATCTGGATTAAGTCTTCATGCTAGATTAGGCACACACCACTATAAATAAATGCAGCGGGGTATTACAAGGGGCAAATCAACAATGAAAACGTTGCAGAGCTTCACAGGCATTTCTGAAATCCATGACTGCTGCGGTTGATCATTGAGAGGTTAATTGACCTATAGCACCATAAATGAATATTGCAAACATACAGTATGGGGTGAACATATTGCATAACTAGAAGCAATGAAAGATAAAAACCGTCTGTGGAACGAGGTTTAAGAGGATGGTGACTGTGAAGGCCATAGCACATGATTCACATCATTTACATACTCGCTAAACCAATCATGTGTTACGTTTCTCCAAACATTTATTCAGCTTTTTCCTTTAACCTGTCACTTGTCTTTATCAGTTGTGGCTTCCCAATTACTATGACCAATCCCTCAAAACCCACCTTTTTAAAATTACCTTTTTATGTTAAGTGTTTTATATCCATTTCCACACTGTGTGGCTGTCATTTCACTCTATCAGTATCCTAATTGTTCTAGTTTTTAATGTTTTTTTTTCTTCCATGTAGTTGATTTTAGCATAAACCTACAATGATTTCTTGGCTACTTGGGGGCAGCGAAAACAAGCTAGGAAAGTGCTCTATTAATAAAATGTATGTGTGTATGAATTTATTAATACTATCATTACCATTTTCCACCAAGCACAACTGTCTCTACGTATGATAATTATTTCATTCATATTCAGCCATGGCCGTGGTGTTAAAGTCCCACTAAGTTTATCTTGATTCTGTCACAAAGAAGACAAACTTCTCTCTGCACCAACCTCTCTCATTACCCTTCCAGTAACCTGAATCATATGTAATCATTAGAAGCATGAGGACAGTAAAAGAAAAAATGTCTCTGCCTCTGTTCAAATTTGGAACACCATTTCCTCATCTCCCTGTCGTTTATTCTCTCCCCTCTTGGATCACAGGGACTCTTTTCCACTCCATTTCAACTTCAGATTTAACCCAGATAACCATTCTTGTTTAATGCACCATTGACAGTTAGCGGCACTGAGCTCCTTTAAAAACACTAACAGCAGGAAAACAGAGTGTGCCGTTGCTGTTGGGATGAGGCCTCGCTGGCACTCAGTCTTGTGGTCATGAGTTTTAGTGCGTGTTTGTGCTCTCAGTGCAATGTTTTAGAGTTTGTTGGCACATTTTGTGCAGAGACGATCATCATTTGATGTTCTACTCTTTGTGTTACTCATTTGTTCTCTTGTGCAGTCTCTTCTTGTGGCTGCTTTCCTGTCATCCATGTATATGTTCCCAAATCGGAAGACATCAGACTATTCCTCTGAGGCCGCTCTGACTTGCACAACCGGCGAAAGATCCACAAACAACATGACAATAAAACAATGTGTCTACAATCTTAATTCTTTCCCTCAAAAACAGGAAACTCCTCGTTTAATTACCGTCAGCTTCAATAGCTTAGAGGAAAGAAAACACCATTATAAATCCATCTGCCTTTTCCCAGCAGTTCATTGTCAAGCGCTGACTGGTTGACTGCAGCCTCGTAGGCCCACGTCACCACATGATGCCTCTGACGTCACTTAACGCCTCCTCATTGTGCCGTAGTCATTTACACACACATGAGATTATGACTAACCGTGTGACAAATCAGACATGACGGCTGCGGTTGATCTTTGGTTACCTGACCCTGGTCAACCACCTCAGCTGTGTATCTGGCGGCGAGCGGCATGTTGTCCCCCCCCCCCGTTTGACTTCCACATGTGGTTGTGTTCATGTGTCGGTGTGTTTTGGCACTGCAGACTTGACTTGTCCGGCAGTTGTTATGTCTCGGACGAGTTCAGCGCTTGTATTTCTCTGACATGTAATGTACAAGCATGTGTTCGGGTCAGCTTTGGCTCAACATAACATACCTTACGTCTCCTTCTACGTCTGCCTGCCTTAATCTTTTCATCCCTCTTATGCCTGCCTCTCCCTCTGGTGAGATTCTCCAAACAGCTTTTCTCACTTGCTCCCTCTTTATCGCTTTGACTCTTTATTTAGCCTACTTTCGTCCCCCTTTTGGTATCCCTCTTTTTTTCTCTCTCTCTCTCTCTCTCTCTCTGCCTTATTCAATTGTGAGTACGAGGACTGCTTGATCTTGTTCTGGTTTGCAGTAATCACGTTATCACTCCCAGGCATCCCACATCCCCCCTGCTCTGTCCTCCGGCTAACAATCCATCCATGTCAGAGAAGGGACTGAACATTCGGGACTGTGTGTGTGTGTGTGTGTGTGTGTGTGTGTGAGGGAAATGCGAAGGGGTTACACATGTACTGTTTGTGGAGTGGAGGGAGAATCATTTATTGATGAGGAACAGATCAGACTTGTTCTCTCTGTGTCTCCTAAATCACAAACTGCTCCGCTCCAGACTGTACGTATGCTTCTCATAAACCTCAGCTGATTCATTACCCCCGCTCTCTCTCTCTCTCTCTCTCTCTGTATGCGTCCATCCCAGCACACAAACATGTTTTGATTTTGAAGGAACATGTCTCTATATCTGCATGCCCTATAAGGACTGGTTCACCTCGTGCTGAACCCAGCAAACACTGCCTTTTTAAGAGTCCAAAGGCGTACAGTACTCTTGTAGGAGAATATGGCTCTACTTCGACATACAGCCCATATTACTCAAAATGCAAAGAACTTTCTTTCAAGAGGCCATTAAGGTGGTTATTTAATCAAATGATTAAAGTGTTGAAGTAGCAAAATGAGAAGGAGAACCGATTTATAGTTGCAGTTCTGCTCCACGCTTCAGCAGTAACACTAAAAGAGAATTCCTAAACAGCCATTTAGGTGCAGATTTAAAGCTCCCGTAGTATTCATATTTCATGAATTTGCCTTGAAATAGACGTCACCTCGGGGTAAGAATAATGTGTTTCATGAAGTCTCTTAAGTGCAGCTTAGTTTGTATTTCTTGGATGAAGTTATAGACGGATAAGTGGTAGAACAGGCTCATATCTGGACCCCGAATGGCAGAAATCCCTCCCACACCCACCCCAACATACACCTTCGCCTTCACCCACCTACTCATTTTAAATGATGCAAATCGGCTATGTGGAGACACTCCAGGAGACAGGAGAGGTCAGTTGTCAATACAGCTGTAATTCCAGACGTAAAGCCTTAATTGGACATAAGTGAAAGTCCATGTAGAAATGAAGGATTGTATGTGCCATCCAGTTCAAATTCTGATCCATCAATGTAAATCATCGTAAAAACCTTAACAACCCCTATAAAGGTCACTTTAAAAGCCAGGTACAGAGACTTGTGAGTGAATTTGTTTTTTTTAATCACAAGTTTTGAAGAGGCAAATCATTACTTCTCAGGTATTGCCTTTAATTGTGTTTATGCACATTAACAAAGCTAACTGGCTGGCAAAAATTAGGTTCTAGTAGAAAGAAAATCACTTACAGTTTCTTTTCTTTTTCGGTAAAAATCTGTTGACTACAGCCAATCACCACTTCCTTATTATCAAGACACCATTTGGCTGGAACTGTTGCTGAAAGGAACAAATTGCAAGGAAGTTGGGAAATCTGATTATAACTGATAACAGTTCAGTCACGGCCAAGTTTTCTTAGGAAACAGGGTAGCTGATACCCCACACATACTGTAGTGTGAGGAAATGGACGCAGCTCCGTTCATTTCTTTATGTGCTCTTTGTTGTGCGAGAAACTAGCATTAAAGAAATCCCATGTAACTTTTGCTGAACAGCTGCAACTCTGGCCACATGAAAACAATTGTAGGATTATCTTAAAACGATAGAATGCTAAAATATCCAGCAAACGTTAGCCAACATAAGCTAATGGTCATACCAGACCAAATAAGGCTGTAGCTGCAAAATCCCAGAGTATTGAATTGGACAAGGCTGCGTTTTATTGCTTATAAATGGAACTTTTTATTTGTAAGAGTAAGAATGTGTTATTTCCACTTTCAAAAGTTACATAGTCTCGCTTTAAAGCAGCATTATATGTAATGGTTTAAATTTGATCATTGGCTGCTATATTGGGCATAATTAATTGTAAGCTTTTCCATCTCTGTATGTATATTCTTCCACAGTCATGAATGGCGAACACAGTCCACTAATGGCAACATTCATTTTATATTCCAGTTCACACCCACTACCCTCACATGTTCATGTAGGGCCTCTTATAATGGAAAGTGGCCACTAACCAGTGATTGTGGGGGTCTGCAGGAAAGGGAAATGGAATGAATATTTCCCGTACACACTGCAGGCCATACAGGTGTGACGCACCTGTCCTCCGAGACAACATTCCTCCCTGGAGCCCGCGATCCTGCTGACACACCAAAATGTTATTCCACAGAGGAGTGGACGTGTGGTGTGTGTATATTGGGGGGGTGGGAGTGCAGGAGGGGTAGGTAAGGGTCTGGGGCTTTCCCATCTTTAAGAAATCCCATTTCCAAGGCAACCAGGAAAAAAACATTAACACATGCTATGATACCCTGTCAAACCTGTGTAGGAGGTTGCCCTACCAACCAAAACCCCCAAAATCCCCCACATTGACCCTGCACATCCTCCCCTGACCATCAGTGTGTTGACAGCCTTCTTCATTGCCAATGACATTAGTGGATAACATGTTCATATGGTGACCTCCAGGAGGCATCGTTTACAGAGCGTCTGACTCACCGAGAGGGACCGTGGACTAACGGACAGCATGAGGACGGTGGGTATACCTGGTTGTGGTCTTGGTTACCCTGGCAACGCGGTCCGAGGGGGTCAGGAGTGTTTGCACTGCACACAGCTGTGTGACTTGGAGGGGTTGGTGAGAGCGGGGAGGTGGGGGTCCAGGAGGTTGGAAGATGGGTACTAATGTCAACAACTTCACACAAGCTGCTCCTTCTTCCAACAGTCACAGAGATAAAGAGAGAGGCAGCCAGCAGCAGTGGAGAGGTGTAGCTGAGATGCCATAAATGAGCAATTTTTGCACACAAGGTAGCTACAGTGTATTTACTGAAACATTTACTGGTGATATTTGTGCTTACTAACCGCAAGCCTGGAGAAATAATGGATGGCCTCTTGCAAACTCATAAATAAGAAGTCAAATATTTGTAGAGAAAATTCAATTTAAATGCTAAAAAGCTCCTAGCCTACTGACACAGATTTGGAGAAAGGCGTGACAAATGCACAAGGGACATTATGCAAACGTCAAAAGCCTTGGAAATAACCGTTATTTTTTCTTGAATATTTGACAAGAGGCACGCTCTCACACACACAATAAGCTAGTGGTATACCGGGAATCGGTAACGCTGAGCTCATCACTTTGCAGAAACGTCTTCCAATAAAACATTTTATGGTTTTCTGCTGATGTACAGCTGGCAGGCCGATCGCTAATGGGTTTAAAATGTGCCGTCTCTGGCCGAGAGAGGCAGAGAGAATGGAGGAGAGAAGAAGGAGGCAAGGAGTGAGAGAGTGTGAGGGAATTCTGATTTATGATCACACCTCCGTCTCCAAATTTCAGCCGAGCTTTTAGCTCCTCTCAAGCCTCAAAGTGGTGTGATGTTGCAATGTGTCCAGAAAACTTGACATCATTGCTTTCTTTGTGAAACCGAGGCCAGAGCTTCTGAAATTCAAGCCCGGCCTGTGCCAGTCTGATGAGGGGCGAGCCAAACACCAGCTGACTTATGGAAGCCTTTGATGTTAGCCTAGCAAAGCACCCACAATACCAGTGGACTTGTTTTCTAATGGAGAGTGATACAGACGCTATAGGCCACCCAGAGTGGGATACACCAACAGTATAGAACGGTTTTAAAATGCACATAATCTTTTATTATCCAGAAAATTTGCTAATTCTTTCAACTTTAAACAAATGTTTAATCAAAGTGTCAATCTGTCAAGTGTCCCGCCAACTTTCCCTGGACAAATGGTTAAAAAGTATACAGTATGTGCACCATTAAAGTAGTCAGTTAGCTTTCCAGAAGTACATTTAGTGTTTCAATAAACATTTAATTTCTAAATAAATATATTACATTGACAGTTACCCTAAATTACATGCTTGTAATACAACACACTGTACAGTAATTAATGCAGACAAATCAATGCACTTGGAACAGATTTGGGATGGACAACAGTACAAATGCTGGTATTTTTCCCTTCATTGCTTCTTGGCTATCTTTATGGGTAGCTGCTGCTACGTTGGCAAGTTGCTACGACAATGGAGCGCCCCTGTGACTCATCACGGAGCGCTCTGTTTACATTTTACCGCTCATGGCCTGTGACCGAACACAAAGCTTTCTGGGAAATTAGGTAAAGGGGAGAGGTTCGGGGTAGGTGGATGTGGTTTAGCAGAAGGTCATGGACTGTGCGTAGGTTGAGAGCTACCATTGTTTCTACTGTCAGTGTCCTGTAATTGTAGTTTTACATGAAGAGCATGTTGGTGTTGATTGGACATATTTTGTACAGTTATTCAAATCTGTGGGCAAAGGAAGCTTTTAAAGACATCTGGTTACTTTCTTAAACTCTTCTCCCGCTGTGTCTTATTTTCTCGCTGGTAGTCTTGCTGGCCGTTTGCCAGACTCTACTTCAGATAGGCCTCATTACCAAGCCTATCTGATGGTACCCACTTTAGATCTTCAAAACTCTTCCTTTGAACTGGCTCTGGTGCCATGGAACAATGATACGGTTAGATGACAGCTATTTGTCCATCTTGACCTGGACAGTCATGAATGGATCATTGGGCAGCTGTCTTATCATGTTTTCTGGGTTTGAGATGCGGTGCCCCATTGACCAAAGTGGTGTGTGTATGTGAGCGGCCGCTAACCCTGTAACCCTTGTGTTTACAAGAAAGTAGTCCAGACGGATTGCCCATTGGCCACATCATCATGACCTTTGGCCTCTGTGAAATTACATCATCATGCTGTTGCCTAGTTAGTATAGAACAGCATTGGATCTTTTAATTAACTGATTTTTTCTAGTTTGTTTTATTTACAGATGGTGTAACTTATCTTCTAAGCAGTTCTGTCACTGGTACACTCTTGAGGAAACCTGAGGAAAAAACTATGTTAGTATAACCAAAGATTGGATTGTCGGAAATGGCGACTTATTAGCTTGATGACACTACCTCTTAGGGCCTCAGGAAGTTTATCCAATTACCCCAAATCTGTTTTACCACTTACACTTTCAGTAGATGACCTTGAATACTAAAGTATACTAAAGTAGTTCATGAGAGCTTCGCAACACTTTACTCACTGCAGAAAATGCAGTTTTTCACACTGCTTTGAAGGATAAATTGGAGATATTCTATTTTTTTTTTTTATTGTCAACAAATCTCATGAAAAGACCAAGACTGAAAAGCATTTTCTGGTTAGTCAAAGCCTGATTTAGCTTATTCCTCTGTGTCACAGAGCTTCACTGTTGTCCAGAAACTATTAAAAACACATTAATGAGCCACACTGTTGCACTGGGTGACATGTTTCTTTGTTACCATGAACACACACAAATCATACCCAGTGGTACACAATGTAAAATGCAGCAAAAAGGCTGTTTGTCTTCTAAGTGATGTTCCCTCCTTATGTCTCATAATTAATGTGTTATGTTCAATAGATGTTAAAATGCTGTACATAGTCTTTTGTAAAAAACTGTATAAAATATTTCATTTAATCTCAATGCCAACACAAATCCAAACCATCCCTCGGTGGTTGCTGTTGACTTATATCATTAAGAGTCCAAGTTCCCTGCAGGCAGCTGTGTTCTTGGAGCAGGAGGGTGCAGGGGTCTGTAGCCTCTTCTGTGTCTGTGTGCCATTAACATGTCGCCACTCTGCCCACAAAGCCGCTAATAGCAGGGTCCTGAAGGAGACTGCTTTCCACAGGGGGTACATCTGTGGCCACAACAAGGTCACTCACGAGTTTGGATGGAAAACAGAGAGGGCCGCATTGCCATTTTTTAAACTGTGGCTCATGTTCTTCAGTATATTCCGGAAGAAGAGTAAATGCAAAGTCATGCAGTGCAGGTAAATGCATAGTCATTCGTGTTGAGCGATACTTTATGTGTGTTCGGTTATCTGTGTACGTGCGCGTGTGTGTGTGTGTAGGTGAAGTTTGTGTTTCTGCTTAGATTACAGAGAGCGTGGAGAAGGCCTCACATCTGGCAGGCTGGCTGTCCGCCCGCCCTGGTGATGGGCTCCAGTTGTGGCACTAGGCAACCGTTGTCAAGGGGAGGGGCCAACTGGAGCAGGACCAGCTGGTAATGTATCATCCCTCCGTCCCGACTGGAAGCGCACCAAGTGAGCATGTGCAGAGGCTGACGAAAATATAATATTACAACTATTAATATTAAAGTAGAATTCCACCCAAAATACACCATTTGTTCCCACAGCAGAGTTAAAGCTGGTTTTTAATCAGGAAACTACAAAAAAACACTTTTTTTATGACAGAGAAGTGAGAGTGCCTGTAAGTGTCCAATGTCTAAAGGGAACTCTTAGTTTAGATATCCCTTTCCTTTGTGAGGACTTGCCCCTCAAATCCCTCAAATTATGGAAATGTAAAGCCTCAGATATGAGGCTGCTGATGTGTTGGTGAGCCTGAGTGGCTGTGGTTGTTATCTAGACTTAAGCCCTGGAAATAACAAAGGAACACTGTGCTCCTCTGTCTGGCACCAGAGACCTACCTGGACGGGGAAGGAAGGGGGAGGGAAGGAGCTAGCTCCTAGGAAGGAGGGGTGAGAGAGAGTTAAAAAAGGCAAAGACAAGTGGGATGGTAAGGAGTAAAGAAGAGAAAAAGAAAGAGGGGAGAGCTGGGCTCAAATCGAGTCAGCACATGCTGGGAGATAGCAGACAGCCTGGCTGTGAGAGATTATTGTCACGTTAAAAGGACCGTAAAAATGAAAGAAATGGGTCCAGTGGAGCTCCTGGGTTCACAGCAGGGTTTACCTGGAGAGGAGGAATCGATAGAGAGGAGAAAGTACTCTCGCAGGCCTCATAGAGGAGCCGTGTATCATTTGGAGTCTGTCTTTGTTTCCCTTTCCTCTGGAAAAGGTATATATCTTCTGTCAAGTGTTCCATGAGTCGGCTCTCTCCTCCAACTAGGACACACTGTGATGCACATGTGCACATGCACTCATAAACACAACAATGTATGCACACTGTTCCTGCCAAGATACATAATCATATCTACTCTGTGTAGACTTTCTGGTGTGCTGGACCTGTGGAAGGCTGAGGAGAGGAGAAAAGAGGGAGAGATGGACGGAGAGTCGATGGCAAGTGCTGAGAGAAACACTGTCACATGCACACAATTTACTGCAATTCTGCTGTTTTTAGTCCACAACTTCACCCCTTCAATGTCCTGGGCTTCAGCACAGTATATCGGCCGGCCAGTTTACGGGCCATTTTCCCTGCTTTCTATAACTAAAAGACCTTCTTCAACCAATCATTTGTTGAAGTTTTTTTCTTTGGTTCCTCTGAATTTTTTTTGTTATTTACATTTTCTACTGCTGGCAGTGTGGTTTTCTTTGCAGGCCACGACCTTGGTCGTAAAACCGCAGCATTTTTCTCACCCATAATGCACTAGAAAGAATTGCTCGGTTGCAGGCTATCACAAATGACCACATGGCATACGACAGTTCACCCCCTATCATTTCAAAGACATTTCATGGCTTTCCAGAGCAATTTTGCCCCCAAACACCATGTTCATGTCTGACTCTGACACACAGTAATGATACATATATTGAACACATACACACAAATATACTGTACATGGTGCCCACAAACACACAAACCTAAACTGCACTTGCAAAGGCACACGCCCTGCACGTGCTTAGACACACATATACACATCATTTCAAATCACAAGATTTAGCGCTCTAATGGAAACATAAACTGAAAAATGTTCCACCTTCTGACCAAACCCAAAACCTGATTTGCAGTGTGAGCTGTGTTTACATGCACACAAAGGCGACATGAAATGTAGGTCAAACCAGAAAGGCCACAGTGGTGGTGAGTGAGTCAAGAAAGGCTTCGTT